>VZTR01012839.1:8691-22460 GCA_013400775.1 Chaetops frenatus
ATTGCAGTGCAGAGCTGCCTGGATGGCTCAGTCTTCTACCCCTAATCCTGCTCCAAATATGGTGGCTTAGGATAAGAGATAATGTGATGTTAAAGCATGAGTGACATTACATGCAGCTGAGGGACTTGGAGGACCCTGTGTTCATGTAATCATAACTGATACACAACCCAACATGTTCAGTCTTATGCACAGGAACCTCTGGGAAAGTGAGAACATTACAGAATCAACAAGTAAAGTGCAGCTGCTTCTCTGGGAAACTTTGTTTTTCTCAGATACAGCAATTAAATACAACATGTCTTCTCAATAATCAGTTTTCTATATGAGTTTTTGAGTGGATGTTAATGCATTAAAAGGGTTTTCCTCTAATGCTGGATGCCATAAAATGTCATGTCATCACATTATTTTAGCTGCAGAGATATCACTTCTAACTCCTGCAGAACCAGGGGGAAAATACACTCTCACTTATATTTAACAACTCCAGCATCTGAAAAGTCTATTTTTTCAGAGTAGGCAGCTTTTTGTATATAGTTCCTTATTTTATGAATGCTAGTTTTGTGGTTGTGCCACTGTGGGGCTGTGGCTGCTGTGGTGATGCCTGTTTGTCCTCAGTGTCCTGTGTGTCTATTTTACCACTTACACAAGCAGCCTGATGTTGTGGTGGGGATAGCAGCCAAAGGCTGGTGTGTAACATCCAGTACACAGAGGGCAATTCTGTGCAACTGCTCCTTAACGCATTAACCTATAATTAGTCCAGAGCCAGTG
Organism: Chaetops frenatus; assembly: GCA_013400775.1. Lineage (NCBI taxonomy): Eukaryota > Metazoa > Chordata > Aves > Passeriformes > Picathartidae > Chaetops > Chaetops frenatus. Next base: position 9,454 of record VZTR01012839.1, read on the forward strand.
AGCTACAGAAGAAGAGAAGCTTGAAACAGAGCATTGAGTCAGATGGAAAGGATAGTTCAAAGCTCCAATAACCTCTCTGAAAAAGTTCACCTTTCCTTTCATGCAAGTACTGAAATAGTTTGTTTTCCAAATCATTTCCTTTTGTATACTCACCCACTTACTACTCAGCAACTTTTCACTGGTGTGAACTACTTTTATACTTTACTCTACAGGCTGTTTTGGTTTGGATTACTGCTGATGGTACTTGAACTCAATGTTTGTTTGGCAGAAGAGTGTCCATGCCTTCCACACAGACCCCCTCCGGGTTGTGTTGCAGTCTCTATGAAAGAAAGAGATTCTTGTAAATGATCTTGTGTGTGCTCCTTCCTTTCAGACTGATGTTACCCAGCAAGCCATGGTGATCCCAGCAGCTATTGGAATCCCAGCTTATCAGTAGCCATGAGACAGATGACAACCCACTAACATTTGCTATAACCTTAATTAGGCCACATAATTGAAGCCAAGAAAAAAAGGTAGTAATCTTTTACCTGTACTCTTCTGCATTATGGCATAATGAAGAACTAGAAGTAAGCTGTGTCTTTGCCAATACCAGAAAGAAGAAATGATGTTGCTTAAATTGCTCACTGCATACCAAATCTATCAGAAAACCAAAGATAGCATACAAAATGAGGTGTTTTCACATTTTATTTGTTAAATATTTTCTGAAGGAACTTTTAGATATTAAAGTCTGCTGTTATTTATAAGGGTAGGTATGAAAGTGCTGGGAATTAATGTAAATGTAAAGAAGATGAGAAACCAAGTCCAAAAGATGAGAAACTTTTCTTCAAACTATTACTCAGTGGAGACATATTTACAAGAAATGTAGCAGTCAGGACAAAATGTGGATGGAGGTCTACAGACAACAAAAGTTTGGAAGTATCACCAGGAAACTACTCCATGAGAACATGGCTAAAAGAAGAGGTACAGTTAAAGTGTCTTTGTCAATACTTCATTAAATGAGAGCTGGTGATTTGTAGAGGCTTTGAGAAGAGGTTCCTGAATTCAGGCATCTAAACTAGGAGTCTGAGCTCCTGTACAGTCACTGTAGGCTGCTTTAGAGGGCTGCCCAAAATGAGGAGGCTAACTTTGATGTTCAAAGTCTCCTTCATAATGGACATAAGGGGAAACCATCCTGACTTAGCTACCTACCTCAAGTGCCCCTAGTAAGGAGTTGTAAATAATTTCTATCAGATGCTGTCACATTAATAGTCAGCACATTTACTAATGAAGCAGATGCCACATTCCAGGTATGACCACTTGATCTTGTGTTAGGAATATGTGCTCTGAAATTGACGCTTCAATTCACATAATTAACAAATGGATTATTTGTGTTACTGCTGATAACAAGGTCTAAATAATGTTATTGAAATAAATTGACTCTGCTGTGTGAAGAGAGCAAAAACCATGATTGCCAATGAAATTAATAAGTAATGAAAGGACAGAATAAGATTTAATTTAAAAGGCACATAAAAAAAGACAGAAAAGCAGAATAAAAAGACAGAGAAGTAGCACAAACTAATAAATACAAATGAGGTGTTGTAGTCAGCAGTCCAGGAAGGAAAAGAGACAGAGACAAGTGTGTTTCTCTTATTTTCAACTATAAAGAATTACCAACTACAGTACAGCCCTGGCATGGAGTAAAATATTTTTTGTTGTAGGTATGAAAAGAAGATGATGGAAAACAGAGTTCTCCATTAAATCACCTAAAAACTGGCAAACTCTAAGTCCAGATTCTAATAGTTTTCTGATAAGTACAATTAATTCCCAATAATCAAGTTATCTGAAAGTAGATCTGCAGAGATCTAGGAGAGTCCTTTAAGTAGAGAGGGTTATTTGACTAACAAAGTATTATTACAGATTTTCTTTTAATGGGGAAAAAAATGAGGTGTATTAAAATCACTTTCCTTACCAGGTGATCATGGCTTACAAATAATGTAATTTAATTCATTATGGGTTGTTTTCATCAGTTTTTTTTTCTATCACATCAATTTACCTGTGGCACATCAACATTTTTTTTAGAGGATTGAAATTCCTACCTTAGAATTTCTTTTTTATCAATCATGTTTTCAGAGCTTAATAAGATATTTAGGGATTTTCTTCAAAGACAAATCAAATTCTTACAATTAAATGACACACCTGGAACTCAAAACAGTAGAAATATTATAAGAAGCATACTAGTTTGCTACTATCTGTGTACGATCACTGAGGATAATTTCAGAAAATGAAGAGAAAATCAAGGTAGACTACATGCTTCAGTTCCTTACAGAAAATTTAAATGCTTGCTGTAGTTCTTCACTTATTGATATTCCGTAGTATGTCTACTAACCATAAATCAATCAACCAATCAATCAAAGACATTGAAGACACGATCCATATTATATTCTGTATCCAAGTGAGAGACTGAAGAGATGGGGCTATCACATTAAAGGGGTGGCTTTCCTAAAATAATTTTTGTTTGTTTGGTCTGTGAGCAACCCAGGAGAGCTGACACCCTTGTGGCTGAGCAGTCTGTCTGTGTCCCATTATGGGGACTCTCCACTGCTGCATCAGAGGGTGGCTTGACTAAAATGTCCAGGGTCACAGCATGAGAGGCACCCCCTCCAGGGTCTTCACTCGTAGTTGAATATGTCACCCACTGCCAGGGACTGCCATGGACACTCTCTGGGTGTGGTGTAACACCCCTTATTTATATACACACCGTTAACGGAAGAGTGTGACACGTTAAGGTTTCCAAATTGGAAAATTTGAAAACATTTATAAAGGTGGCAGTACCTAACCGCAAAAACGTATTCAAAACAGTATAAAGACGTGCTCTAATCACCAATAAAAGTTAGCTCAAGGTAGTAATTTAGCAAGAATAGAATACAGTTCTTACCCAATAGACATCCCAATGGGGAAGAAGACAGGTTCAGCCCCTTGACTGATCCCAGAAGTTACTATGGAGTCTTCCCTAACTTCTCCCCATTCTTAACTGACTCTTCTAATATTCTTTTACATTTAGTTGGAGGTTGAGTGGCTCTAGACATGCATATCTTTATTACTGATGGGTGTAAAATTCTCTCACTTCACTCTGAAATATATAGTCAGTAAAATATAGAGCACATGCTCAGTGAAGGGTGGTTGTACCTTGAAGGCAGGTAATTTGTGATGGAGGTGTGTGTTAGTCTAACAACTAGTTTATGATGAACTGAGTTCATTCAAGGAGAGCCGTTTCACCCCAGTTGCTGGTTCAGCTCCATACCCTCCCTACGTGCTATGCCACTTCTACTTCCCTTCTATTAACTATTTTTAGCAGAGATATTAAATTGATATTGTATTGCATTGCTACTTGAAGGGTAAAGATAAAAGCAGACATTGAAAAAAAAGAAAATACAGGCACTTGCCATTTAATAACCAAACTTTTTCTGAAAATCTGATCTGTGTAACAGGACCCAGCTGTCTTCTGTTGTTGCTATACTTGGCATTTATAGCAGGGGAAACATGTTTTCCTGGGTCTCATCAAATGGTGTAGTCTGACCTACCACGTCAGGCTGGTGGAGTAAAAGGAAAAGACAGATGGAGAGGAAATGAAAAAATAAAATCGAATAGAGGGAAAAAAATTATTGAGGAGCTGAAGGGAGAGAGACAAAGAAACAAAAGCCTGCCCTGTTCCAAGAATGAAAAGAAAAAGACAGTGAGCATAAGAAAGGCAACAGGGAAGAGTTCAGGCTTGTAAAACAAAACTGTGGAATGAAAGAGACTGAGAAAATTCATTCAAGCAGGCAAGGACTGGCTGGAACAATATTGTGGTGAGTAAATAGTGGAAAATATTTTAAAAAGGATAACTGGAGAAAAATATAGAATGTGAAAAAAGATGGTTGCAAGTGCACAAAATACAGGGTGTAGTAGTGAATGCTGCACACACAAAACAATCAATGCATTCCAGCAAAACTTAGTGGATTCTTTGCATTCAGTAGATGGTATGTAACTGTTTATGAGTTATTTATACAAGCCCTCTGGAAAGGCTTCAAAAGGTATCATTCCTGGTTATACATATTTTAGGCTCCATCAAGGATAGATGGTTGCCCACAAGATCTGAACTTGGAGCTGGCCTTCCTGAGGGTTCTCCAGGACAACTTGATGCTTTCCACTTCCACAGGAGATGCAGTTGCAGGAGGCAGTGTGCAGCTTTCCTTGGCTTGTGTTACTAAATGTACTGTGAGCTTAGAGAAAATGTTGAACCACCAGAGGGCCAAAGCACAGTTTGAAGAATAGCTACAGTCCAAGAAAATAATCAAGTCTTCCCAAAGAGTTTTGGGAGTAGCATGTCATGCAGAAGAAAAGGCAGGGTGCAGGCATGGAGGTGCTTCTATGAACTGAAAAAGGAACTGTACTGAGAGCAGCAGCCTGGAAGGGTATGAAAGTTGAATAAGCAGTTGGTTGTGGGAAATGTGAAACATAATAGAAATATTTTCACTATGATATTTTAAATAACTCTTACACACATGGAAATACATACATTATAATTAAAGTTGCTTATTACAAACTTTGTAATTAGGAGGACTTTGGCCTTTAGTTTCTTTACAGAAATCCCTATAGACATTACCAATTCCAAGACATCTTTCTGTACTTAATGCTATTCACTTTATGTGCCGTTGTACCTTAAGACTGTCTTAAATGTTGGAAGAAACTGCTATCCTAGCATTTTTTAAAGAAGCATGATATTTATTATACATCTGGAAATAATGCATTATATAGCTCCCTCAGAACATTTTTTCTAATGTGTATTTTGGGAACCTTAGAAATTTCAGTTATTTTTATCATGATCTGTTAAGTATAGATGTGAGTCTTGCTGACAGGTAATTTTTCAAAACCTTATCATATGTCGATGAATGGGTGGTCCTGATGTCAGGAAGTGATTGTGAAGGGAAACCTAGCTGAGGTGAGAAAACATGTAGAGTTAAAATCTGTCCAGAGGCAGGTGGGTCACCACATTAATGCTTTTTATTGTGATAGTATTATTTTGAGTATTTGATACACTATCATTAATACATAGTAATTCCATTGTAAATTCATGTGATATTAAATATTTAGGAGAAAAAGGCCACAATGCATAAAAAATGTCATCCACAAGTTTTCACCAAAACCACAAGGATCAGTTTTCACAATCTTCAAAAAAAACTTTCGACTTCTGAGAATTTGCTGAGAAGTATTTGCTCCAGGCATAAGCACCTTTTAACAAAACCTCCTTAAATGCACACTGATGACTTTGCACATAAGTGGCAGTATTTTATAATTTCACTATTTTTCAAAGCATTATGATGAGACTTAAAAAAAACATGAACCCAAACCAAACTGCTGTACATCTCTTGCAGAATATATTACAAACCCCCAAGTATTAAAACTTCACTTTCTTAATAACAGACCAGAGACCTGAAAATTTGTGCTATTCTATTATGAGGCTGCCAAGCAATAGCAGAGAACACAAACATGGCAGGATTTTGATTTGCTACCTGCAAAGGACATACAGACTATCAACAAGAGCTCCCTTTTTTTCCTGCATTATTGAGTCAACATGATTTGCACAGTGGAAATGAAGAAATCAAGCTTTCCTCTTTCTAGCCATGCATTTCACATGTGGGGAAGTTGCAGATCTGGTGATAACAGCAGCAGACTGTGGCATCTTTCCCAAGAAGCCTAAATGTCCAGCTCTGTGACATTACCACATCTCCATAGCACAATCATGCTGTGGCAGCCACAAGCACCTCAGCATCCTCTTTGATGTGTTCCAAAAGGATGATGTGAGGAAGCCTTCTAAACCCCTGTCTCCTGCAAGATCTAGACTGTTATTCCAGCAGTCCAACCACAGTTTGAACATTTCATACCTCCTCTCTCAAATAGTACAAACTAATTAAAATAAAGCCACATCAAATTCCTTTCCCAAAGGAAGTGGACTTTGAGTAAATGTTGTTATGTTGCTTCCACTTGGCTGCACTGAATTTTACAACATCCTTTGGAGGATCAGTTGCAAAAGACCATATGGCTCACAAAGTTTTTCTTCAGATTGGTCAGGTTCTACTGCAAAGATACCAAGATCCGAAAGCTCTCCTCCTCAGGAAAGACCTGTCCCTTTTCCCCTTTTTTCCAAGGCAAGAAGGAACTGTGGTGTGTAAATATTGCAGTCCATACCCTCTGTAACTGTCTTGTTTGCACATATGAATACTGCTTTAAGAAAAACAGACACTGGCACCAGTGTAAGAATGTATGTTTTAATATTTGCACACATACAGATATCGGTCTGTTTAGAGTGAAAAGGCTGAAGAACAGGCACACACAACTGGCACAAAAGGGGAGCTGACCTTTCAGTATTTACCCTGGTGGTGTTTGCAGTGGCACCTACCTGGCTGACGTTGGCGACGCCGTCTTGGAAAGCGCCAATAGACTTTGCAAACCTGAAAGCTTCTTTGCAAAGCTTCCACTATTCTGCTTGCTTGAACTTCCTCTGCTGGGGCCCCACATTCTGTAAGCAACTAATTATGTTTTATAACATAAACAGGTCAGTATTTTGATGTGTATATCCTGCACTCTTTTAAAGGTGCTATTCCTTCAAAGCAACAACTCAAATCCTCACATACCCTCTTGTAGCTGTAGCTGTAGCAGTAGCTGTGTGGGTTTGCCTTCCACTGCAGCAGCTGTAGATGCAGCACTTTCCCTGGTCCTTGGCTGTGGTACTCTGTTTTAACAGTGGATTAGAGGAAAGAGGAAGTTTGGATTATGGGATGCAGAACATCAGAGTACAGAAGACTGATGAAATGGGAGATTCCTAGGAAAAAGCAGTTCTCTAATAAACATCCCTTTGTATTTTTCAACCACCTGCATACCCAGGCCCATACTGCTGCTGAATGTAGGATTTTTTTAATGCACAGCCTTGCTATACAGGCAAATAAGTTGGTAAATAAATGGCATATCCATTTAGAAATGTGCATTGTTATCCTGAGTGGTGAGGTAGGAAGTTAAGGAATTTTAAAGGGATCACTCCTGAGGAGCAGTGAGATTTCCCAATACGAGGCAGGTAACTAAATAAAGTAACAAAGTTGAAGAAGCATAAAATAATGGGCTGGTTCTTGCTGTGAGAGAGTAGACAGTCTGGTCACTTGTAGGTGGAAGGGCACGGCAGTCCTGTGAAGGGAGGGGGAAGAGTGGGACTGGGACAGAAGGAAGCAGAGAAGAAAACTGGCTGATTTCCTTCAATTAAAATTTGACACTGTTTATTTTAAAGAAGAAATGAGGGAAGAATGGTTCTTTTTGCACCACCTGCCCTGGAGGCACAGAGGTGAAAGCTGCTGCTGCTGCTGAGAGTGGCAGCCCATCCATGTCATGGTATCCTTGCAATGGTTTTACTCTTCCATGTTCATATCTGTATGTCCTTGATACAACCAAATGTGCCACATGGATCAATTCCCAAAGCCATTGTTGCCTCAAAAAAGACACTGCAGCAGAGACCTTTTCCTGATGCTGGAAAATAATTTACCCGGTATGAGGAATGAGTATTTAGAGGTGCTAACAGCCAAGGCTACGCACTGAATTGCAAATGACTGGCAAATAAGCTATTAATTAAAATAGAAATTGATTCCATCTTGTGTGATTTAAGGACAAATAAGATTCTCACAAGGTCTCTTTTGAGTGCTCTTTTAGTACAGCTAAAGGCAGTATTTTAATTTTCAAATAATCCAAGCCCATAATTAAAGTTACATTTTTGCCACAAATTTTAAAATATTAATGAAACTTGAATAAGTCTGGCTGAAATGCTCCCGGGCAAAATATAGAAATATGCTAATTACCACCTTCTCCAAAGATCTACTTATGAAAGAGCCATATTCCTACTGACAAAGTTCATTGCTTTCATTGTCCTTCATAATTCTAACTAAAACTTCCTTTATGAATCATTTTTTGAACCATTCTGTCCTTTCATGAGCTTGTGGAAACTTATATTTAATTACACTTATCTGGAAATTTACAGAGAATACAGTAATAACAAACATTTGTAATATTAAAATCCTTCTTTTAAAAAGTGTGTTGATTTTTTGTCATTTAGAAGGAGTTGGTACTGAAAACTGAGATGATATGTAGGATGACATAAATTAATAATAAGTTGACCATAACTGCCCATACTGATATAATTTATAAAGACCCTGTTTTGCACAGAAGAAAAGAAATGGATTACTAACGACCTAAAATAGAAGAGTCATCATGCATATTGATGCCAACATAAAATCAGAATTAAATATTCTTACTGATTTTGCCCACATTGAAAAGATATGGTTAAGACCAAGCAAGGCTTGGATTTGTAAATTATATGGTCTTTTACTGCCTGATCTAAAAATGAATATCTGCACCTAGACAGAGGTGCTGGATGTATAAGACCTCTAGGAAAAGTTTCCTGCCAAAGAGACACAGGGTGGCATGGATGACGTGAGATGTTACAGGTGCTAAGGCAGATGGTTCTGTATTGGCACCTGAACATGTTTCTCACATAAAGAGGCTCTGCTGGTGTCACTGCCAGCCTAGTCTGTTGCTCTCTTCCAGTCACATGAAGTTTGACCTCAGTAAGTATAATGATTTTTCTCCCTTTCCTATCCTCATCATGGCACACAGATTTTTGGAACCAGGATGATGTGAGATGAAAAAGATGAATTCAAGATAGGGGCACAAACATGGCAGAGTCTCTCCCAGGGTAAAAATGTATTCTTTAGAGACAGATTACTCCAAACCAGTCAAAACATCTTAAATCCTCTGATTATGCTGCAGGAAACTGTGAGTAAAGAAGATCAGCCTATGTAGAAGCAGTTCCATAGGTCCTTTTCCATGTGTTTGATTTAAAAACCAAACAATGACACTTAGAGACATGTTCTAGTAGTGGACTTGGTAGTGCAACATTAACAGTTGACTTGATGATCTTAAGGGTCTTTTCCAACCAATGATTCTATGATTCTATAAGTATGTACATAACAGGGACAGAGCTGACCCAAGCATTTCTGTCAGCAGGAAACATTCATGCCTTGCATCATTTCTAGCCCTGGAGCAGGGCAGTGCCATTTCCTGTACTTCTCATTACCTCAGCCATGCATCTCTCCCAACTTGCTCACAAGAGCTCTGAAAATGCATGATTTGGAGCACTGATATTAGTTCAAGGTACCTCACAGTGCTGGTCATTCCTGTGCTGTGTAATTGCTGCTTTTCCCTGAGACAGGTTGATAGTACTGCTGAAATCTGATGATTTCACCTGATGTTAGTTTGTAACCATCTGCTTTACTGCTACTGTGAAGGATAAAGCATGCAAATATTAATAGGACATCAAGTCTGACACCAATGCATCTTCACCTTCCTTCCAGATAGCAAAATGCATAATTCACAGTAAAGGTCAGCCTGGACTTTGCTGGCAATACAGTATTTGTAATCCCAAAATGGCAACTTCTAGATACCCACAGCATCCTCTTAACTGTCAATGGGACAACAGGATAAATGAGGGTGCTTTGAACATCACCTCCCCCAAACAGACAAGCAATCAAATGAAACTAAATTTATCAAGATGCTCAAAAGGAACAGAAGTGAAAGGTGAAGAAAGGCGGGGCAAAGGACAGAAGCCAACAGGATGGATTTATCTCTGTCACTTCCTTTTCAAGGGGAGATGAACTGAGGAGTCTATGTGCAGCAGGGGATATCACTCCTGGCAAGAGTGGCAGAGGCGTCAGCAGCTCAGGTGGTAAATGTTCAATTCCCCCTTCAGGCCCCAGCAAGGCAATAGGTGCTGCTGTGAAGGCCGTGCTGGGAAGACAGGGCTGGGGCAGGGTTTGTCCTTCACCCCTGTCTGGCCTCTGCTGGGCTGCACCTCGGTCTGCAAGGGAAACGCAGCAGAAAGTGGCTGCCTCACCTGCACTCCCTGTGCAGCCTCCTCTATGGCTGGCATTGGATTTGGGGTACTGGGCTGCAGGGAGAGCATCTCTGTGATACTGCTTCTATGCCAGCCAACTCTGACAAGCAGTCAGGATGCCTGGGGAGAAGGAATTTACTGCTTGGTGGGGACAAAAAAACCAAACCCAACCAATGGAAAAAAACCCCAACCTCGAGAGCTTTCATTGCAAAATTCTTGGTCCAGTGACCTGCTAAATTCTCATTTGCAAACATTTTTTTCTCCCTTTTTATTTCAGCTCCTGACTGTAATTCATACATTGATAAAGATGAATACATAATAATTCATACATTCAGCTCCTGGCTGTAATTCATACATTGATAAAGATGCTATTTTCACCAGGGATAGTGAAAAATTACTGATAATTCTAACTTACTTTTGAGAAATGTTCATATGGCTAAAACAAGCCATTTCTTTTCCAGAGAGTAAACAAAGAATTAATGAAACTCACAGGGTCACACTGGGCAGGACAGGACAATTACAATTAAACTTCTAGCCTGGTATCCCACAGCAATGTTAAATGCTCTCTTCTAACTGGCAGGAAGGGATTCAAACTTTAGTTTGCTTCCTCATACATGCAGGTCAAGTGATAATTACATATTCATATATATGTAATTAAATTTCTATCCACATTTATATAAAATATAAGAAAAAATAATGAAATTTAATATTAGGTTTTGTTCCAAACTTATCATGACAAAACTCCTCTCTTGGAGAACAATTTAGTTTTGGAGAAAATGCTCCAATCCTGTCTCTGCAGCAATACTGTGCACCAGAGCAACATTTAATTCAGTTAATTTTACGGGACAAAGAGCTGGAGACAATAACCTCCAACAAAGTTCTCAGTTTTATTCCAAATCAATCAGTGGCAAAGGGATTTAGAACAAAGTGTTTCTGTGCTTAAGGCTTGAATTTATGGGAGCTGTCTGGGTGTATCTGTCTAGGCAGAAAAAACAACATGCTTATAAGTCCCCTATTCCCCCAAAACAAACAAAGAAAAGCATTTGATTGTGAGCTTGAGAGTGAACATAAATGTAAGACCACATCAATAAGAATATATATGGTACCATAAACCTGCCCCTATTAGTACTTTATTTCAAACACATTAAATGTAAATACTGGTTTTCAGTGTGACTTCATTTTATCAGAAGTGCCCTCATCACTGGGTTACAGAAGTGTTACTACACATCTTTCTGGCTCAAAGTGTACTTGATTATATTGTGAAATAGAAGTGACAGAGAGAATGTTGTTCTGACTCCCTGTAATGCAAAGGTTGGGGAAATTAATCATGGGCAATCAGGCTCAAATTCTTTTAGAGAGGGGTAGAAATGGAAACCTACACCTTTAGATGCTGGCTGATTATCTCCTGTCATACTTTTCCTGTAAAGGAAAAGGCAGTATCTATTTGTTTTTTGTTTTATTTTATGAACAGCCATACTGAAATAACGATTCTATGTGCTAAATTCTAATGTCAAAGAGTATTTCAAAAGAGTCCTATTGTTTATTTCAAGAGATTTTTGTTTGGTAAATAAAATGCTTTTTGATCTTGATGCACTTAAGAGGCAGGTGGAGTAAATTAACCAGTTTTATAATAAACTACAGTTTAGAAATCAGAACATTCTCTTGTATCTTTCTTTTAAAATGTATCTTCAGAGTAATTTAAATCATGACATTTTTCTTTTTAATGATATCCTGCCTTCCATTCACCCCAGCTCCCCAGCGTCCTACAGCTGTGACATTTCTCCATTAGTTAAAATCTCTATTAGCATTTATACTAGTTGAAGAATGTTAATTGATGATAAGTTTTTTTCATTGTTGATCTTAGACAAAATCAAACTAAAAAAGTAAACTGTTCTTAGTCTCAATTAGAAGCAGAGTAGAAGTTCCCCTTAGTAGAAATAATTGTTTCCAATCCCTATAAATGTCCAAGAATGCCTTTTTCAAAGTAATATAATGATATAAAATAGTAGTTCTGTCCTCATGCAATCACTGTACTAAAATTTTAAAATGAAGCTTTTAAACTAGTAACAAAGTAAAAGCTTAGTGCCATCTATTCATAAGCATAAAAAAGTTATGTTCAACTAATTGTTCTAGGAATCATTGCATGGCTTTATTTCATAGATTTAATGTATCTTTATGTACCAATTTATATTTGACTACTTACTTTTACAGAATTTTATGATTACTTACTCAGTTACCTTTTTGAAATAGCTGGTGAGGATGGTGCAGAAAAACATTTCTGCCAATCTTTATCTTAGCAATGGACAGTACGTGATACTAGATATGGCTACTTCTCCTGAAGGCCAGGAACTGTGAAGTGCTACAATTATCTGTTAATTGCTGTACTTCTAAATATTTTTTTTGAGAGACTGATAAGAAAACATGATCTTTGTGCACTCTACTGGTATAATACCAAAAGCAATGGATAAAGAGTTTTCTCTATGGTGCTACAATGTCTAAAGATGACCAATGCTTGAATGAACATCATGTAGCCCAAACTTTACTGGGGAATGTACAGTAACACCAAAAGGCAAAGGTATAGAAGATAAAGGAAAATGCATAGAAAGACTACCTGGTACATGCACTGGTACAACTGCTGATAGATGGTACAGGCTCTTAATGCATCTTTTTATTCTGGTAAATCTGGCCAAAGGAAGGCTATTCCCCATTGGAATATTATGGCGGTTTTTTTGTTGGTTTTGTGTGTGTGTGTGTGTGTGTGTGTGTGTGTGTGTGTGTGTTTCTCCCTGAGTACTGTCTCTGAATTACCAATATAGCTGTGCTTCTCAAGAAGAAAACTGTTCACAAACTCCTCAACAATGGATGTGGCCAAGACATTTTTGGCTGAAATAATCCGTCTATCAAAAGATTTTGCAACATTGGAATAATCTTGCAATTACTGTAACCACACCCAGAAGAGTAGGGATACTGACACCCATCATCTCTTTTATTCATTTGTTGTCCTCATCAGAAGTCTTTTGCTTTTTTTTTTTTTTTTTTTTTTTTTTTTTTTTTTTTT
>VZTR01012839.1:25842-40845 GCA_013400775.1 Chaetops frenatus
GACGCGGGCGTGGCGAGGAGGCGGCGGCGGAGCGAAGCTGGCTGCGGGGAGAGCAGGCAGCCGCCGCCGGAGGGGTAAGGGCACTGGCGGCGGGCAGCATCCTCCCCGCAGCATCCTCCCCGCGGCCGCGGGAGCACGGGCGGCGGCGGCAGGCCCCGGGTCGGCTGCCTCTCGGAGAGCGGGGCCGGGTGCGGGCGGCGGCGCGCTGGGAGCGCTCGGTGCTGCCCGTGCGCCTCTTTGTGTTTCCCTCCCAGCCGCTGGGTCCGGTGCGGCGGGATTGGCGCGTGCTCACCGGGGAAAAGGAGTGACCTCGCCTTTCCTACCTAAAGCTCTCAGTCGTCTAGTAGGCGTTGTTAGAATATCGCATTCTGGGAAGTGGTACTATTTTTACTGAGAGTTTCCAGTGTTTTCCTTTGTTTGGTGACTAGAATAAGCCCGTCTCCCCCCTTTTCGTGTCCGAGTTGAATACCTTTAGTTTCATTAGGGTTTTGGAAATCATAAACCAAAACTTTACTCAATGTCATATTTTGAAATGCATCAAGAGGGGATACTTTGTATCGAGTTAATTGTGGATTTCAGCTTACATTTTGGCAATGGCTGCAAGCCTTTAACCTCCTTTTGTTCTTAAGTTCCAATACTGGAAGACCTTATCTACAGTCTAATCTTCACTGATGTCTGGCTCCTTTTAAGTAGATATGAAAAGCATGCTTTTTGCATGCAGGCACTGAAATGTGCATATCAATGTAATGTATAAAACCGCTTGAACAAACTGAAGTTCATAAGGTTGAAGATAAGCTATCTTCCCTAATCACCAGTGTGCACTTATTACAGTAAAAAATGCAGCATCCTGCTTTCTCCTTTTTATGACAACAGTTATAAAATCTGTATGAACTAGAGTTTATATTGCTTAATAAGTTCATGCAGGCCAGTCCTTCAGCCTACAAATTACATTACTCTCTCTTATGCATTTACAGGCAACAAACCTGGAAGAAAGACTTTGTCTTGGAGCTAACTCCTGAGCATTTTTGAGATCATTCATCATGAAGTATGTAGTACAGGAATGGCTCAGAGTAACTACCTTGCTATTCATAGCTCAAGCAATTTCTGCAATGGTTCTTCCCAATGCCACACTCTTAGAGGAACTTTTGGAAAAGTACATGGATGAAGATGGTGAGTGGTGGATCGCCAAGCAGAGAGGGAAAAGGGCTATCACAGACAGTGATATGCAAAGTATCTTGGATCTTCATAATAAATTACGGGGTCAGGTGTATCCACCAGCTTCCAATATGGAATATATGGTAAGGAAAAATGGATAGTGACATGGAGAAAAAATGTTCTTAGAATAGTTGCTATCACTTTATAAAACAGCATACTTTCAGTCTTAGCTTGCTTGTTTTCTTACTTAAAGAAGTTATCACTTGTTTGTCTTTTTTTTTTTTTTTTTTTTTTTTTTTTTTTTTTTTTTTTTTGTACAGGTATGAAGTGTGAGATAAAAATGCCTATTTGTGGATCAAGTGTCATGCTCTACTTATATTAATGTGTTTAAACTCTCATAGCTCTCCTGAATTTTAGTGTTCCTCAGTGTTAGGGGCCAATTTCCAAAATTACAATACTCAATAAAGTTAATTGTAATTGTGGCCTAAAAAGTTTCCATCTAAGAAGAATACTGAACTATGAAGTTTCCAAGTAGCATGCATGTATTCTTTCCCATGCCGCTAGGTTGGATGGAATTTCTGAAAAAAATGAGGGTCTTACAACAAGAAAGTTTTCTGTTTAAGTTGGCATGTATTACTGGAGGGTTGTATATTTCTATGTTCAGATTAATAATGTAATGCATAGTTTCTGTTTATTTTTTTTTCCTTAAGAAGCCTCTATATTTGGACTATTATTAGTGGCATTAAGTCCCGTGCTTCTGAACGTTGTTTTTATGCCATAATTCAATGCGAAATCTATCTCTCCTTGATAAGTAGATGAAATCAGGTCATTAGAGCCTTTAAGAAGTCTAGAGGTTTGACAAGATGGGCAACTTTTCTTTTTGCTGGACCTTTTTCCTGTGTCCACGTGGTGTATTGTTGACTTACCTGTTCATGCACCAGATAAATAGCATTGGTATAGGTTGAGTTGTTTATATCAAACATTACACATGTTTCATGACACTTTCCATGACAGAGGTTTATATTGACATATTTCCAGATCAGAATATCTTTCCTAGACTGGAGTCATGTCTCTCATCTTGGACATCTGATTGAACTGAGCATAAATGTGTCCTGGAAAAACCATGCTTGCTTAAACCATCTGTAGAATCATAGGATGGTTTGGGCTGGAGGGAACCTGTAAAGGTTCTCTAGTCCATGCCCCATTAAAGGCAGTGTAACTTAAGTTTACCTATATGAGTGTTACTGTATTAGACTAAGACCCATCAGAGAATTACTTCACAGAGTCACAGGATATGTTGCCACATATTATCTCCAAACAAAGGGATGACAATACCTGAAACCCCTTTAATCCATTCAGTTACAATTGTCTGCACATATCCTTAAATTTTGTTCTTTCTTGTGACTTTTTCAGACTGTGTTATAACAGGTTAGAATTTTGTTCCCAGTCACTCAGGTTGATTTTTTTTTTTTTCTGGAAAGCTCAAGAAAAAGCTATTAAGTCTTCTTGTAAAAGAAAAAATTGGAAGACTGTTGTTTTCCCATGTTAAAATACTCCAAGCTCTTTTCTTGAGATTCTGTGAAAGCTTAGCTGATTTGTAGTTATGAGCCTTTTTCCATTCCTAATGCCATACTACATTTGCCTGTCTTATATATCTTGGAAAGAAGAATTTGGATATATTCACAGAAGTAAGGTTTTTGACAGCTTTATTCAAAGATTCCTCCAGCACTGCACACACTTGGGCTTAGACTCTGTGTTAGGTCTACATCTGGAACAAGTTTTTTTGGTTTTGTGTTTTCTGTGCTCTCCAGTGATGCCTGAGCCAGAGTACAAGTAGCATGGAAAAGCAATTACCCAATTTTAACAGCAAGGATGTTACTCAGAACAGGGCAGCGTCTTTCAAGAGGGTGGGATTCAATTTTGGCATAATATCCAAGGGAATCAGGAAAAAGGATAGGCAAAGGTTTGAGACCTGTGAAGGCAAAGGGTCTGTGTAAAGCCTGTGGTCAGAGAGACTGATACCTGTGGAGGGACAGGGACCCATGCAAAGGGCATGGGTAGTCAAGAAAGTGTTGAGAAATCAGTGTTGTGGAGTGAAAGAGCATTTGATGAATGGATGTGGTTAGGCTAAGACCTGTGACTGTGATTTGGATCAGAAGTTTATGGAAGGAGGTTAAGAGCACAGAAATTTGCTAAGAGAGGCTATTTGAAAAGTCCAAACCTGTTAGTAAGTGGGGACAAAGATGGTATCTGGAGGAAGCAGGTGAGAGTCAGTATTGGGAATGGAGACAGTGGGTGAATTGGGTTTAGAAGACAGTGGGAACAACATGCTGCTTGAACAGAATGAGTAAAGGACAGGACTTCTGATTGTTTGTACATACATTTTTATGGCACTCTTAGAGATTTTCCTTTCAATGTCTTACCAAAGATAATTGCTAGTGCTCCAGAAGAGGGAAACCATCCTCTCTGAATGCTTGCTTGATGTTTAGTGAGATAGATAAGTGCAGCTGAAATACTTTTGTCTACTTTTGGTGTGGTTTATTAATATATACGTGCTGGCAAACAGATCTCCTGCTATGGGCACAGTCATGTCCCTGTAAACTGCCCTTTATATTAGTAAAGCCTTTCCTTGTGAATAGAGCTAGTTCTGCTTGGAGGAGTGAAGTTTTATGTCTCACTGATCCTGAATGGAGAGGAGCAAGGTCAGCTGATACACCTGTGTCTATACATCTGTGATATAGTTGAGAAGTTCAGGATCTCCAAGAGTGTTTGGAGCTGGGAGAAGGTATGTGAGGGCTGCATGCTCTCACTGCACTGTTAGGTTACCTTAGATCTTCCAGACTAATGGGCAGCTCTGGCTGAAGGGCCTCTGTCCTGCTCCTGCCAATGGAACACACCTGAGTTGATGACTAAAAACAGATTTTCTTTTAAAAAATGTAATTTTAGGTTGGTTTTCTTTTTTTTTTTTTTTTTTCTGACTCATGAAACTGTCTCCTTGCATGACAGAATCAGGTGAGTATCAGTGCTGATAAAACTACATTGGAATGTATAACTTAGAAATGGGTGGGATGGAGAGCCACACTGGGTAGGAGATATTTAGTTTTATGACTCACAAAGTCCAGCCTTACCTTTGAGATAAGGCCTGCAGCATAAGGTCTTGGTTCTATTAAAAACAAACAAAAAAACAAAACAAGGAAAACTAAAATGTTGCACTACTGAGTTGTACTCTTCCTTATATGCTTTGAAAAACCAAACATTACTGGGCTATTATAGTTCAGAGACCTAAAGTTATAGTGCAGTAGGATTCACAGTAGCTAGGTCTAATGAACAAAGAGTTCTCATGGTTGTCTGGCTGAACTTACTGGAGGAAAAGTTCATCTTCCCAAGGACTGTGGCTCTGGTGGTGAGCAGTAATGGATTTCTAAGATAAGAGGATAAGAATAGAGCATGTGAAAAGAGAAACTTCTGCCATGGAGCACCTCAGCTTCCAGCAAACAGCAGCTTAGGGACTTCCTCAGTCTGCTGTTGTACTTTTTGCATCAGTCTCACATGGAATTTTCTTCATGAATCAGAATGCTTCTGAGTCCACTTGTATTTTTTGAATCCATGGCATCAATTTGCAGAACTCTATATATTTAATTATTCAGTGGGTTAAAAAAATACATTTGTTTTCCTTCAAACTTGTTCTTCTATTTGATACCTTATTTTTCTTTATTGTGAGAAATAATAATTTCCTCAGTGATCACAAGGCTTTCAGCTGAAGAATCCTAATTCCTTTACTTGAAAACTGTTCTATCTGAAAAGCTGTTCCATTTTGTTCTCTGTTATGATTCTCCTGTTTTCCTTTTAATGCGAAGGGGACAAACCAAACTGGATAGTAATGGCATACTGCAAATTGTTAGAGTTGCATTTATTTTCTTCACTTCCTAATAATTTCTAACATTTTTTTACTTTTTGACTTAGTGTCCTACAGCTGACATGTTTCATAGAGTTATTCACAAAGTCTTCAGGATCTTTCTAATGTGCTAAGAGGTCATTTATTACACTACTGTCTATATATAGTTGGCTGTTATCTCCAGCAATGTCCTTATTACTTTGTATTCATTCACATTGAATGCTATAAATCATTTTCAATCACTTAGCATTAATGAGTCTCTTGTCTTTATCTTTTATTTTTCCTATCCTGTTTTTTACCTATCTTAAGTACTGAATACTATATTGCATTCTCTTTTCTCAGGCTATTGTGGAGAAAGTATGCTGCAGGGACCATGGGCACATCTTGCAGGGAATCTGAAAAATTATTTTGTCTTCTTAAATCCTTTTTTTGTCATTTATCACTTTTTTCTTTACCTTATGACAGCTTAATTTTGTTTGTTAGTTTTTAAGTAACTTAGGAAGTCTGTGGAAAACTTAGCTGCACTTAACCCTTTTCCACATATTGACAGCTTCAAGGTGCAATATATGTGGGAGTAATTATCTGTATGTATATTTCATGTTTTTTTAAATTAACCTATAGAATCATCTCAATGGAAGTCGGTTTTTAGTCTGCAGTTTCTCAGGATCTTTTAGAGGGTTTTAAAATATTATCGACCTTGTTCTGGTTTTAGTTATTGTGGTAACAAGGCCATTTTAAGAGAGATAGTGTACAGCACAGTAATTAGAAATTTTATGAGCGAGTTCTTCCAGGTTCTTGAAGGATATTGTCAGGTCCTGGCAACTTGATACTGTCAATATTTTCAGTTTCTGCTACTGTTTCTTCAGGTGGGTATGGATCCTCCACCTCATCTTCTGTCTCTTATTCTGTATAGAAGAATTCTGCTGTGAGAACGTGCATAAGCTCCTCCATAGGGAGCAGTATTGCAAAAATTCATTAAACTCCTCTGTAGTGGCTTTATATGACCTTATGACTGCATGTTAGATCATTCTTTCCTAGACCTCTTCCTTCAAAGCTGAGAGAGTTTTTGGGTTGTTGACATTATGACATAAATAGAAAAAGAAAAATCTTTTTTTGAGGTTGTGATGAACAGTGTGTTCTGAAAACGCGTGGCAAATATGTGTTGCATATTTTTTTATCTGGATTGTTTCCTTTCAAAGAAAGGTGTAAGGAACATTTTCTTTTTGCTGTGCACATGAATTTAACAGCACTGGAAAGAGAGGAATGAAGTTTCCCTGCTCCCCTTCAAGCACCTGAAGAGAGCTTAGAGCATTGTGTGAAATGTCATGCTTTCAGCAAATCCCCCCACAGGCCGTAGCCACCAGCATGACCTTCATGCCGTGGATGTACTTGGGGTGCATCCTTATGGAAGAGAGACTTGAGCTGGTACTGGAAGCTGCAGCCAAGTGCTGCTTGCACTGTTCAGTCTGACCAGAGTAGGGGGCTCCTGTGGCTCAGCTGCTCTGCAGCTGCTCAGGTGTCCTTGCTTGGTCCTCTGCTGTGCTGGAGCTGCCTGTCCTGCCCAGCCTCTCTTGATAAAGACCTATCCCTTAAGGAAAAAATGGGAACCGTCATGCTTTGTCATATACTTGTCAATGGTTTGTTGTGGATTCATGGGAAACACTCTCCTTACTCTCTTATTCAGTTAGAAAGGGCCTGCTGCATATTAATAAATTCTTACTAGGTTTTAAAGGCTTAATAAAACTTGAAAAACTTGTTTTCAGCACTATAAACCTAAAAGTTTCTGAACTCCTATTATTTTTTTATTTTTGAAGCATTAGCTGTGTATCATGAACTGAAATTGCAAAAAATTTTTCCCAATAACTTCATTGATAACATTGCACTTTAGTAAATCTGAATACATTAATGAAAACTGAGATTTTCTTCATGATTATTGCAGTCAAGACTTCAAAAATAGTCATTATTATTTGAAAGTTGTTAATTCCTCTATATTACAAACAGTTGTAGTTTGCAAAATAAAACAATTCACCAAGGATAATATTCACAAAAGTTATTTTGATTAATGAATTTATAATGCATTCTATTTTAAAGGATGCTTTTAGTATTCATTCCTTGATTTCATACACATTTTCCCAAACAAAGAAGTCAAATGATTCATGTGAGATCCTCATTCCATGCATGTGTCTTTGCTGTACTTCAGAGTATTCAGGTTTCAGCTTGATAGATAGCAGAGCATTTCAGCCTGGTATTTCTTGGCCCCAAGCCATGCACTGCATTTTGTAATTACTGTAATTGGAGACATCAGTGTCTTCTAGGGCAAGGAAGTCTTTGCTTATTTCATTATCTCTACTCTTTTGGCTAGGTACTGCCAATAAATGCTAGGGTTGTCTCTGCAAAGCCCATACCTTGCTTCTAGGAAGTTTTATATTGGAAAATTTGTAAAGAAAATACAAAGTTCTAGATGTGCTTTTAAAACAGTTCAGATTACAATATTTATTTGGTATAGCTTTGTGGTTCTTCAGGAAAATTCTGGATGTGTATGTGGCAGCAGTATTGGACCCGTATTTTGTTCACAGAGGGGAAAACAAAGAAATATTTTTATTCTTAGTTAGTGTTGGTATAATACCCCTGGAAGTCTTAGTTTGAAAACTTGATAATGATGTATTGAAAGTGCTGATACCATATAATTAATTTCAAAACCTTGACTAATTCATAACTTCTATGGGGCCTTGAACATTTCTTCTGTGGGGGGCTTGAACATTTGCTTCTCCATTTCAGTAGCTTCAGGAAAACTTCAGAAGAGAGAAATTAAGAAATATTGCTCATTTAGATTTTTAAAATTTTTTTTCCATAGGCAATCTTCTCTTCTATTTAAATAGAAACCATTGGACTTTGGATTATATGAACCCACTAGTGAATAGAGCTCTTGCATGAGAAAAAGAAAAGGTTATTCATGGCATGATAGTGACTGAATTGGTATCAAAATTCGTTGCTATTTTGTGATGCATTTAGGTGCTATGATCAGTTTAAATCTGGGAGTGGCAGTTTTTCTTTATGTGTATCTAAGTTCCCAGTTGAGGTTTTTTCTATTTTTGTCGTATTCCTAGGAGAATTGAAATAGCATTAGGAAACATAAAGGAAGACCTTGTGGAGGACATACATGTTTTAGTGAATTTTTCTCTTCTGAAGTGCCCTGTTAAATTTCCTAGACCTTTCTGACAAAACTTTTTGATGTCTCTGTTTAGTATATCTTACCCATCTTGCCAAAACTCTTCAGGGATGCTTGATTAAAAACAATTCCTGTTCCTTTTGGTTTGTGAAATTCCCTAAGTGGCTGAAGAGCACTTTGGGTGCCAAGAACAGAGCAGCTCTATTCAGAGTGAACCTGCCTGTTTTCCCTCTGGTTTTCCACTTTTCTGCTTCACATCAAAGATTGGTGCAAGTGCTTCAGCTCCTTTGCCTGTGCTCAAAGGCTACTGACTCTGCATCAAAGAACACAGTGACGTTGACTTATCCTCTTATTCTCCCTGGCAGTTTTAGCAAAGGATTGTGCAGTGTGAAGTGGCCAAGAAAAAAGTGGTATGACTTCTATTGATGTAATGCCAACAACAACTAAGCAACTCCAAGTAAAGAAACTGAAAGTGGAAAGTAGCAGAAAGGCTCACTGTCTCAAAGTTTAAGGGAGCCTTCCCAAAATAAAATAATTAGCAACACAGGACAGACACTGTTCATCTTTTATTTTTGCTGTCAGAGAATTTCTTTGTCCCCAAATCAAAAAAGATCATTAAACACTAATCATTAGTAGCAGAAACTAAGCTTAAGAACAAAATATGAACAGAACACAGAAAGGATCCATGAGATTTTTAGAAGTAGCTCCTGTTGCCTGTCATATTCATGATATTTGCCTCAGAATCTTCCTTATTTTTTTCTTTTTATTTGAGAAAAAAAAAATTCTTAACATTATTTCATTGAAATTCTTGATATTAATTTCTCCTATTCTATGTAAATATAATCAGCCTTAGACTTGGCGTGAGTGACTGTCACAGAAAAGTGTGATTCATTTAGAAGATTATCCTCTGTCCATATAAAGATGGACAAGTTTCACTTTATTATGAAAGAAGATAACAATTTCTTAAAATGAAGCTGTTAAATACAGAATTTGATGGCCTGATACATATTACAGTAGATTTGCCCTGCATTCCCTGTTGGATCTTCAAATGGTCAGGAACTCCTTTAATACATTTTCCAATGCTTTTTTGAAATTTTATTTAAAAATATTTCTGAGAGTAGTGCCAGTTCACACATAAACAATGGATGTTCTCTGGCAGTAAGATCAATTCACTTATGTCAAATCACAGCGGTCATCTTTTAAAAGCATTTAGTTTGACACATATTTGAGATACCATAGCTAATTCCTGTTCAAAGCCCAGGAAATTCTGTAGCATCTCTAGTACTGCTGTATGAAAGCAATCAGTTACAGTGAGTTTAACCCAGTAATCACTACTAGGATTTGAGGTAAGGACTTGTGCTCTGGTCAATTTGTGATTAGCTATGAATATTCATGAATACTGTTTGTAATGAATGTGTGCAATTCATAATTTGACAATGGACAAACTAGAGAAATCGAGATCAGCTTTCATGCTACTCCTTCTCTTGCATTCCTGTTAGAATATAGAAGTGAATAGATGATTTTTAGTCATGTCCTAATAGAAAGCCTTAATGCACTACTTTTAAAAAGTAGCAAAGTAAATGCTCTGTTTCAGAAGACCTTGGAAAGTTGAAATTCCAGCAAGTTTTTTTTAACATGCTTAGAGTACACAGAAAATTAAACGTGATTAGTCATGTCTGCTAGGTCCTATTCCTGGTTTTACTTCTTCAACAAAAAAGCTCAAACATATGAAGCTGTAGTAAGGAGATCCTTCTAAATATTGGTGCAATTTTTTCAGTGTTTGGGAACAATATTTTTGGCCTTATACTACTTCCCTGTTTCCAGGCAAAAGCCACAGTTTTCCTACTTCTTACTGTTTTCCAAAAGAGCAGCTGAAACCTCAAGGTCTATTCAGGGATCTCTGCCCGGTTTAAAGCTCTGTAAACTCCAGTCTGCCACATGGTAGCTTGTAAGTTCCTTAGCATTTCGCTGCTAGCCAGGTAGTAGTTTTCCAGCAGAAAATACCTGTCTTAAATTTCTTGGTACAGGAAACCTTGGCAGTTTTAGATATTCTTTCTTTGTGCTTAAAGAGTGTATCAGTACTAGTTAGTATTGTTGGGGTTTTATTTTCAAGGGAATTTTGCCTGGTGTTACAGTACTCCTGAGTTTTTGTGGTCACTGCTGCATAAGGGACCTCAGGCTATGGGGAGGCCACTTTTTTTTCTGACTCAAATGACTAGAGGTAGGCATCTCAGTAGAGTGCAATTTACTTTTCAGATGTGCTAATTATCGTTAGTTATCATGGACTTCCTTTGGCAGCTTTGTACTGATGAAATTGCCTCACTGAAGCATGACTGAAAGAAAAGCTGATGAAAACTGCCAGTATCTGTTCCTCAAGAAGAGATCATATCAAACCAATACATTTTACTTTTTTAATGACCCAGTAATTAGGGAATTATTAGGTGCCATATTTTGACTCTGGAAAGTTCTTGACACTTGCTACCCTGACATTTTTGTGAGAGAAAATCGACAGAACCTCCTTTTAAAGAGGTGGAAGATTGAAGATGTTGGAGCCTCTTCTGTTTTGGTTAAACACTTATGCTATTACTTGTGTGAGCAAAGAGTGCGCCTGAAACCTGCAGTGTGTATATATATATATATATACACACACGTTTTACAATGTGGGCACAGAATGGGGTTGTTTTAGGGAACATGATCAAAATTAGAACCTAAAAAGTAGAAGTAATGGCTGGGGGTGAGCATGATGAAACTTAACTGCGAAGTGGGAAATGAGGAAGAAATCAAACAGGTGAAATACAAGGGATAAAATGTAGAGGTAAAACTGTAATAAAAAGATGCAGGAGTTGCACTGACTTAAAAGATAATATGTGGCACCAATCTGTAAAAGGAGTCTTCTTTATGTGAAACTGATTAGAACTTGTCTGAAATGCAACATCCATCTTTGGCAATTTTTAAAGAATGGTCTACCCGTTCTAGAGAGAATGAATGAAATTAGTGAGATTGATTCTGAAGACAGAACACGTGATTTATTAGATCACTGAGGGAATGAAGCAGCTGAATTTGGTTAATCTGGTAAGTAAATAAAGGTAGTTACAGAAAAGAGATATTTCTTTTTATGTGACAATAAATCACCAGGTAGCATTGCAGGGAAGGAGGTTTAAGTTGCATATCAAGGAGATCCTCTTAACTCATACAGTCATAAAAATCTAGAAGAAAATGAGAGTAAATAATCTGAGAATACTGATTTTAAATTATAAAGATGTGGATAATACACATATATTTGGCTCACTGGAAAAGGCTAGATAGACTACAGTCAGGATCAGCCTCTTGAAGTAATTTTTAGCTGTACGTTTTTGTCTTTCTGTGCTAGGGCCATGCAGGTGATTTCTAGTTTTAAAATGTATTTCTGGCATAGTTTATAATGGCATTTCTCATTTTATGTTTCATCTTTCCTTTTTTTTTCCTTCTCAGTGTCATTAGTCTTAATACAGTGGATTCCTTTAAAAAGTAAATAAATACCCATACTGTACCGTGGTATTTACTTTACCACTCTTTCCCTATATTTAGAATGTATACAGCAATGAGGTATTTATACTATGCCATGGTAAATGTTTACTTTCAGTGGTGCCCACTGTACTTACTTTTCCATCTTTACTGAGCTTAAATTTTAGCTCTTCTTTAATTTCCATGTAGTCTCAGTCCATATGATTTTTTTCTGCCTTCCAACGTATGTGAAAATATCTCCAATTAAAATGTTACCACTGTTGAGGGATTTTTAAAATTACTTTTACTGGAAAATGTTTTTTGAGCTACTGGCCTTTGCAGTTCTGTTGCAATGGCTTTTGGTGTAATAGGTGCACTCATGCTGGTGTGGCTTAGATGAGAATGTACACTTTTAATTTAACACTCACACAAAACAAATGGTGCGATTCATCTCACCAAGCTTTTGATGTCTGTGGTGTAGATGTCTGCATTTGAGGCAGTCTCCTTTGATTAGCATAGAAAAATGAGAATCTCCAACACACAGTTTATCTCAGTTAAAGGTGGGTGGATAAAATTATCTCCCTCTGTAGATGTTTATTTGTCTATGTGACTGCAAAAGTTATGTAGATAATTAGCTCAGATGTAGGTATCTGCTTTGAGGCTGTGTAAATTCAGGGAAGGTTAATCTCACCCTGTGTAATTTGTTTGGCTGTTGATGAATTTTAATTTAAGATGTGGTAGCCCCACTGAAATGGCAGTTCCTCCAGAAAGCAGAACATAGGTTTAGGTTTAAACTCTACCTGAACCCCATGTTGACAGAGGTTAAATTCCAAAATTAGCAGTCCAGTCTGTAAAGCTAAACTGGCATTATTTGGGGTTTATTTTAATGCTATATGTTGCAAACCAGAAGCAGTCAGAAGTTCCATATTGTCTGGAACATCCCTGCTGCAAAAACAGGTGCAATCTTCTGAGGCAGAAGAAGAGTGGGCAGCTGGAGGCAATGACTGCTGCTACCATTCAGTTTAACCTGCCCAGCTGGGTTTTGGCTTCAGCCAAGGTAGTGTTTGAGAACAGTTGTGAAACACTGATAGTGCCATACCTGTGTGTCTTTGATGGTGCACTAGTTTTAACAGGATACTAATGAAAGAAATGCCTGTGTTGACAAGTGTTGTGGTGCCAGATTTGTAGACCAAAAGAATTGATGCTGAGAACCTGACATTCATGCTAATTACATTTCAGGGGGATTATTTTCTGCTGTGTCTTTCTGTGTGGAACAAATACCCACAACTTCATAACTTCAAAGTGCAGTCTAGCAGTGTTCTGCAAAACAAAAGGAATTGTTTCAAGGAGGTTCATACTGCTGAGAAGTTTGTGATATTTTCAATGCGTGCCTATCTCAATGTAGAAAGCCAACCCTGATAATGATTGCTTATCCAAAAGATAGACCTCATGTAGTTTTCTGACAATGTAAGCAACACTTTTTCTTGATAAACAAGTTGAATTGCCTTGCATGTAGTACCAAACAATTTCCAGTCAAAGCGCTTGTCGGGCCTGGGAATCATCTGCCTTGTCCCTTCAGTACCCTGTATTTACTAAAGAAATCTATTAGAACAAAGTCATTAAAACCTGGTCATGTCAGAGCATGGATGAAGGAACTAGTGGATGAGAAATTAGGTGCTGTGCTCACCTATATTTCAAAAAATTATAGTCTCCCTTTTTATGAAATCTCCTATATTTTTAAGTGACGATGTTTGAAGATTTAATTCATCCTTTGTCAAACGAAAGGATCCTTGCCTATAGCTATGCAGAGATTTATTTTTAACCTTACCATTTGTTTCAAGGAGTTGTTTGAAAATTGTCCTTAGTTTAAATCTGTAAATTACCAACTGCTTCTGAGTATTGTGGAAGGACTTTTTGAATTAAGCTTAAAGCTTAATTCAGGTCAGCTCAGCATATATTTCAGTAGCCAGATTTTAATATCACTAATGACATAGTGGTTAAAATTTGAGAAATGCTTACTTCTGGTAGGAAGTAAAATAAATAGGTTTTTGTGACTATTCATATTCTTCCATTTTTATTCTGGCTTCTTTTAAAAGGCCATGCATCTTGGCATTTTAAAGATCACTAATTAGTTTTGTATTTGTTTGAAGTTCTTCACTGTGTAACTTGATCTGAATGAACATGAAAACATAGGTGTTTATCTTTCTTTGTATATGGAGATGCTTTCATAGTCTGAAGCCCAAGCTTGCCATGATGTAAATGAAACAAGAAAATGCTATTAAAAACACAAGAATAAAACTCCTATTCCAATAAAGAGGTATGTTTTAAATACTTAGGCAAATTATTTTACATGTTGGTTTCATTTAGCCTGCTTTGTGAGTGACATGCATTATATTTAGAAATAATCTGACAGGACTGGTATGAAAAAACTTTAAAATAAATCTTTAATAAGTCTTTTAATCCTTAGAATTAAGATACACAGTTTTAAAACTTAAATTAGAACTCGATAACTTTATAGCTTAAATTAGAATAATTAGTTTAGGAGTGAAATTTGATCTCCTATTTTAGCTGCTAAAGGAGAAGGACAAAATTCAAGGCGGTATCAAAAATGTAAAGTGGCTCCTTCCTGTTCTTGATCCTATCTCTGAAACAATGATTAGATATGTTGATAATTCAGTAGAAAATCTTTTGAATTCTTCAAATTCCAGCTACATGTAACTGTAGAATTGTCCTTTAAAAATACTTTTAAGCTAATTTTTTCAGAGTAAGCTGTGATATGGCACTGAAATCTTACAGATTTCTTGTACAAGTTCTTAATTTGTTTTCAGAAATTCCATGCTTATAATGTTATTAGTACCTGTGTAAAATTTTTGCATTACTGGAGTATTCAGATATAAATTTAAGGTAGTTTTTCAAGTTGTTGCATCAGGGATTAGGATACCATTTACAGAATCACAGAACTGGTAAGGTTGGAAAGGACCACAATGGATCATCTGCTCCAACTTCCCTGCTCAAGCACACGACACAGAATAGCATCCAGATGATTCTTGGATATCTCCAGTGATGAGGGACAGTGCAACCTCGCTGGGCAACCTGTTCTAATGCTCAGTCACCCACACAGTAAAGTTCTTCCTCATGTTCAGATGGAACTTCCTGTGCATCAGTTTCTGCTGTTGCCTCTTGTCCTATTGCCTGGCACTACCAAGAAGGGCCCGGATTCATCCTCTTGGCACCCTTATGCCTGGTGTTGTTACTCCCCAGGTGCAGCACGCTGCATCTGCCTTTGCTCAATTTCAGACAG
>VZTR01012843.1:0-12897 GCA_013400775.1 Chaetops frenatus
CCCATCCCATCCCATTTTAATCACTGCGCCCCCTGGCGGCACCGCTGAGTTCGCGCTCCCCCCCTCATTGGTCTCGCCCGTCCCTCCCCCCGCGCCCGTCCATGGTCCGTCCCTGCGCGCCGCATGCGCGCTCCCGCCGTTCGCGGCGCGGGGCGGCTGCGCGCTCGGGAGGCGCCGCGCGCACGCGCAGCGCGGGGAACCGTGAGGGAGCGGGAGCGGGAGCGGGGCTGGGGGGACGCGGGGTGAGGGAGACCCGCGGGCCGGGCCCAGAGAGACCCCGCAAGCTTTAGGGCGTCCCCTGAGCGCGGGCGGGGCGCGTCGGCCCCGGGAGCGGCGGCACCATGAACGCGGCGCAGGGCACGGTGGGCAGCGACCCGGTCATCCTGGCCACGGCCGGCTACGACCACACGGTGCGGTTCTGGCAGGCGCACAGCGGCATCTGCACCCGCACGGTGCAGCACCAGGACTCCGTATCCTTCCTTCCCCCGCCGCCCCGGCTGCTCGGGGCCGCCCCCGCCTTCGCTGCCGCGTCGGGCCCGGCTGATGCTCCGTACCGACCTTAACGGCGGCCGCAGCAGGTGAACGCGCTGGAGATCACGCCGGACCGGAGCATGATCGCAGCCGCAGGTGAGCGCTCCCGCCCCGCCGGGCACAGCGGGCACCGGGCCGGTGCTCAGCCGCTGCCCGCCGCTCGCAGGGTACCAGCACATCCGCATGTACGACCTCAACTCCAACAACCCCAACCCCGTCATCAACTACGACGGCGTGAGCAAGAACATCACCTCGGTGGGGTTCCACGAGGACGGGCGCTGGATGTACACGGGCGGGGAGGACTGCATGGCCCGCATCTGGGACCTCAGGTGGGCACCGGGGGGGTTCCCCCGTCCGGCAGCACCCCCGGGCTGTGGGGCCGGTCTCACACCCTGAGCACTCCTCCCTCACTCTGTCACAGGTCCCGTAACCTCCAGTGCCAGCGCATTTTCCAGGTGAACGCTCCCATCAACTGTGTGTGCCTGCACCCCAACCAGGTGAGGAAGCTGCCTCCTCTCGGACTTCCCAGCGCAGAGATTCCTGTGGAAGGGAGCTTAAAGCTCATCCCATTCCACCCCCTGACACGGGCAGGGACACCTTCCACTAGCCCAGGGTGCTCCAAGCCCCATCCAGCCTGGCCTTGGACACTTCCAGGGATGGAGCATCCACAGCTCTTCTGGGCACCCTGTTCCTGTGGCTCCTTTGGGCAAACCTGAGGCGCTGCAGAGATCTATCCCAGCAGAAGATGGGGTACAACAGAAGATGTCCTGGGTGCTTCACACGATGTGTTTATGCTGATGACCTGGTGGCTGCTGCAAGGGGACAGCTCAGGTGCTGTGCTGGGCTCATCCCATGGGAAGAAACACAGCCTTGGAGTGGGCTCTGCCCCTGAACATCACTGGGGATGTGATGGGAGCAAAGCTGGGAGAGTAGGGACAACTGGGAAGCTTGAGGGTGACAACACTGCCAAGAAAAGCATCCTGGGGCCTTTGGCTGTGAGTCCCTTCAGGTGAGATTTGGTTGAGGTTCTCCAGTGAGTTCAGCAGCTGTTGCTGAGCAGAGGGACAGTGGGGGCTCTTGAAGAGGCTGAAGAGAGGAGGAGCAGGGAAATCAATAGGGATCAATCAGTGTTAATGGCCTGGCTGGGCTGGGCTTGCAGGGCTGTGGTTTTGCCTGCAGACAGGGCTGTGCAAACCTCTAAAATGCTGAGTAATGGAAATGTTCCCTTGCATTTCGTTTGGCAAAGGCTTAGTTTTGCAAATCAGGAATTTCAGACTAAATTTGAGATCAGTTATTTGGACCAGACCATCCAAATGCTCTTGCAGTGTCAGTGCTGTGAGAATGTGTTATCTTAAATTAATGTTGCTGCACATAGGTCTTAGATGGGAAATAATCTCTGACCAAGATGCTGCTGAGGTGCAGAGTGTTGGTTTGTGAGCAGAAGGTGGTTAATTAGTCCAAAGGTGGCAGCATTTGTTTGGACAGCTCCATGGCTCTGCTGTTCCCTCTGCAGAGATGCTGATCCAATTATCCAGAGATTGCTCACGGCCTGGGTAAAGCCAGGAAAACCTTTGGACTCAGCATTTACACCTGCTGAGAGGGGGCTGAGGGTTGAGGCGCCCAGAAGAGGCTTTTGTGCAGTCAGATAAATGCATTGAGTGGTGTTTGTCTCCTCAGAACCAGCTCTGCTCCCAGGGACAGGATTAGCTGTGCCTGATGACCTGATCTCCTCTAGGGATTCTGCTAAAATTATGGACAGCGCAGGGCTGTCGATAAAGGCCTGGTTTGAGTGGAGACATGCCAGCATTGTCTCCTGCTCTGAGCACGGGATCAGAGCCAGGACTCCTGCCCTTGGCTCTTGTCCTTCCCCTGAGAAGGGAGGAGAGACAGAAAAACCCACTTCAGGTTGTGTTTTCCAGATACCTGCACCCTTGAGTGCTTCAGTTGTTCAGTGGCCAACCTGCCCCTTAATGCTGCCTCTCAGACGTGCTGAAAACCACTTGGCTCCTGTGGATGCCATTTGGAGCTGTAGCTGTGCCACAGCCCAGCAGTTTGGGCAGCTCTCTTTGCCCTGGGGTTTAGAAAATCAGCAAACCCCTCAGGGGAGAGAAACAGCCTTTTGCAGAGTGTCACGGGAGTCAGAACTCAGCTGGGACAGCCCTGAGCTGGGGAGAGAGGAGGCTGCTTAAACCCAGAGCAGGGCTCCAGGTGTGGCACAGGCACAGTGTGGGCACCAGCCCCAGGCTGCTGCTGGCAGTGCCCGGAGGGACACAGCTGTGTGTCCCTGCAGGCAGAGCTGATCGTGGGCGACCAGAGTGGGGCCATCCACATCTGGGACCTGAAGACCGACCACAACGAGCAGCTGATCCCCGAGCCCGAGGTGTCGGTGAACTCGGTGCACATCGACCCCGATGCCAGTTACATGGCAGCCGTGAACAGCTCGGTGAGCTCCCCTGGCATGGGCTGGGATGGGCACTGGGCTGGGTTTGGGTGGGCATCCACCAGCCTGGACACAGATCCTGCTGTGTCCCCCCAGGGAAACTGCTACGTGTGGAACCTGACGGGCGGCATCGGTGAGGAGGTGACGCAGCTGATCCCCAAGACCAAGATCCCGGCACACAACCGCTACGCCCTGCAGTGCAAGTTCAGCCCCGACTCCACGTGAGTGGGGAGCCCCTCTCCTCCCTCCCAGGGAAAACATGGGCCTTTCTGGGCAGGCATGGGTCAGCTGTGCTTCCAGCTGTGGCTGCTGCTGGCTCCACACTGCAGGTCCCCAGGGACAGGAGGCAGGGGATGTGGCACCACAGGGTTGCTGTCAGTGGTGTCCCACTCGTGCTCCCTGAGCTCAGCAGGGCTTGCAGCCATGAGCTGTTCTACAGCTGGGATTCAAGTGCTGCAAACTGTCAGCTCCTTCATGGAGTCTGTTCAGCTGGAATCTCCTAAATCAGACGGTGCAGGTGTAAGGAAATCTGATATGGGGACAGGGCTTCAGGCCAGCACTGGCCCTGGCCCAGTTTTGTCGTAACAAGAAGCCCACAGAGGGACAGTGACTAATGAGGTTGCCCTCACACATCTCTTCTTGCAGGCTCTTGGCCACCTGTTCTGCAGATCAGACATGCAAGATCTGGAGGACTTCAAACTTCTCCCTGATGACAGAGCTGAGCATTAAGAGCAACAACCCTGGGGAGACGTCCCGGGGCTGGATGTGGGACTGTGCCTTCTCTGGGGACTCCCAGTACATTGTCACAGGTGAGGCATCACCTGGCCTGTGCCAGGGCCCTGCACCAGCCAGGCCTGACCAGTGACCCTGGCTGGGATATGGCCAGAGCCTGGGGCACAGGGGATGTGAGATGGGAGCACCCAGCCCAACACATTCTGCTGACTGGAATATTTTGTCTGTGCTGCAGTGGGGCAGCTTTTGAATTCAGAGGAAATGTCCAGCTGTGCTGTTCATTTCACAGTTTTACAGCATTTTAGTCCCTTAAACACACCTGTGGTAATTTCCACACTCACTGCTCTCCAAAAAAATTAA
Organism: Chaetops frenatus; assembly: GCA_013400775.1. Classification (NCBI taxonomy): domain Eukaryota; kingdom Metazoa; phylum Chordata; class Aves; order Passeriformes; family Picathartidae; genus Chaetops; species Chaetops frenatus. The sequence goes on from VZTR01012843.1 coordinate 4,064, forward strand.
ACCCCACATAACAGAGAAGTGCACTGAGCTGCTCTGCCTTGCTGGTCATCACCAGCCCTGAGGATGGCTGAGTGAAGCAAGAGGAAAATCTTTCTTACAATAATAGTAAAAAAGAAACTGAAAGTATAATGCCATATACCCCACTCTTCTTTTCCCTCTCTGTTGCAGCCTCCTCTGATAACCTGGCCAGACTGTGGTGTGTGGAGACAGGAGAGATCAAGAGGGAATACAGTGGCCACCAGAAAGCCGTGGTCTGCCTGGCCTTCAATGACAGCGTGTTGGGATAAGAGGCACGTGTGGCAAGGACAGGACCTCTGCTTGTCTCCCCTTGCCTTGCCAGACCCTCTCCAGAGCCTGGGACATGCTCTGTACCCATCCCCTCCCACATGGAGAGGGCTGGGGCTCTGATGGGGCAGCTGCAGCTGCCTGGGGTGAGACCAAGCTTCAGCTCCAGGCAGGACATTGCTGAAATGTGTGTGGCCTCTGAGGGAGGGAATGGGAGAGGGAGGCACAATCCCACTGCAGGGACACAGGGACAGTTCAGCTGCAGGAGTCCCTGGGGCATCAGCTGCTGACAGCGTTGCATGTTCTTGTACCCCAAAGTGGGAGAAAAATAAAAGTCGACCTTTGCAAGTGATAGGAGAGGCTGAGCAAAGAGGAGAAGCAGTTCTTATTTTGATTTGCAATCCCTTTATTCAAAGTGTTTCACAGAGTGACTGGGAGAGCTGCTCTCCTAAAGCCAACCACCCCCAAGATGTAACAACCACCTTGTGTTGAACAGAGCCTGGAGCCCCCAAACTCCAGCTACTTCCTGGGATTCCTCTAGGCCTCCTAATTCCTATGGATGAGGTGCAGCCCTGAAGCAGAGCTGCAGTGTCTGTGCTGACAGAGCAGAGGCCTCCTGCTTCTCTAAACTCTCCTGACCTGCAGCACAGAATCAGCAGGAAGCTCTGGGGGTGTTGTAGGTGTTCCCTTCCTCGTGGAAGTGAGAGGCTTTTCAGGAATCCAGTTCAAGTATGAGGGCAGAGAGGGCGGCTGTGGCTGCAGCACTTACTCAGGCAGGTAATAAAAGCAGATGGAGACACAGATGTTGCTGGGGAAGCAGATGTCAATGCACAGGTAGATGAGGCGCTGCCTCCCTGGCCCTGCAAGAGCAAGGACAGCACTGAGAGCAGTGCTTTGGTCCTGCAGCTGCAGAGTCCCCAGGGGTGCTTTGGTCCTGCAGCTGCAGAGTCTCCAGAGAGCTGAGCAAGGGGAAAGCCTCAGAGAATGACCTTTCTTACTAAAGCTGGAGTGAGAGCAGGCTGACAGCTCAGCAGGCTGCTTTGGCTGAGGATTAACCAATAATGTCTCAGGGGACAGCTGTGTGCTGGCTGTGCTGTGCTGCTGGGGCTGGGGCTCAGGGTCTATCCCAGTGCCACGGCTCAGGATAGGGGATGGGTACGAGCCAGCACTCGGGGATGGTGAACAATGGTCTGATTTTGCACTAGAGGTCACCTGTCCCTGTCCTGGGCCTTGGCAGCCTGTCCTGGGATACATCAGCTGTTGTGCATCAGAGCCTGATCCTCTTAGAGTGCTAAAAAAGCCCTTGCCTCCCCTGGCAAGGGAAGTGCCCCACTTACCCTGCCCTTTCTGCACCCAGAAGATGGATGTGTGCTCACACAAGGTCTGCACAGCCTCTCCCAGGCCCCTGGGCTCCACCTGCTCCCCTGCCACAATGCCCAGGAACTCCCGGTAAAACTTGGTCTGGTTGTTGTGGTGTGGCAGCTGCTCAGTCTGAAAGAAACATCCCCATTAGTTCCTCCCAGGGCACTTTGTCCCTCTGGCCCCACAGCCCTGCTCTGGGTACCCCAGGAATGGTCTGTACCCCAGCAGGTTTCTCCTGCAAGGTGCCCTGTCCCAGCTCCCAGGGTGAGGCTGCCAGATTCCATTTTCTGTCTGTGGGCTGCTGGCAACCCCAGCACCACCAAATTTTACTTCCATTTAAGAGCCTCAGGGCTGGGCAGGTGCTTTCCCTGCACCCCCTTTGGGAGCCTGTGTTCCTACACTTCTCTGGGAGTGAGGTTAGGGCCAAGGAGCCCCCAGGAGCCACTGAGGAAATGGAGAGCAGATGGCAGGGGCACAAAAAAAATGGGGCTTTCTGTATTCTGGAAATGGAATCTGCCCCTGCCCAGGCATGCAGTGACATTCTGTTCTGAGGGTCTGTATATGTGATTGCCTCTAGCTTTCTTCCTTGGGAGTTGGTAACAAACCCCCTTTGTTCTTCTTCCCCTAGACTTTTGAGCAGGTAACAGAATCCAGTGGGAGCAGGTCCTGCAGGAGCCCTGCGATTCACCTGCATGGGACACATCCCCCTGGCCCAGCCCACAGGAATCAGGGTATGGATACACCTGGGAGCTGCTGCTCAGAGCTGGCTCAGAGCCTCAGCCTGGGGGCACAGCTCTGCTCTTGTGAGCAATGAATCCCTGAGAGCAGGGGCTGCCACTGCTCACCCCGGCTGGGAGAGCCCTGCCCTGGATCCCTGGGGGTGGAGAGTCACCCCTGCAAATCCCCCCAGGGAAGAACGTTCAGCTACCCCGTGCAAAGCTCAGCCCATCCTCCCTCCCCCGGGGGTGCTGCAGCAGCTGCTCACACTGTGCTCAGAGGTGTTGAGAGCCATCTGCAGGGTGTGCAGGTCCCAGGGGTCCATCCTCCTCAGGTAGCAGGCTCGCTGCTCCAGGGGCTTGTAGCACACATAGCCCTGTGGACAGATGTGTCCCTTGCAGCTGGAAGCACACACCCTCCCCTGCCCCAGGACCCCCTGCAATGGACATTCTCCTTTCTCCTGCTCTGTTTCATGACTGAAGGTGCAGAGAAAGGCAGCAAACAGGAGCTGAGGAGGCAGGGATGCCCCAGCACTCACGTTCCTGCTGTCGTACAGCACCACGGCGCTCAGGTTGCTCTGCAAGGTGACATAGTAGGTGACAGTGCTCCTGGCCTTGTCCACCACGGTTGTCTGGTTCCTCAGCAGGTCCTGCTGGCCTTGGAGTGTCACTCGGACGAGCTGGGAGCCAGCCTGGGCACGAGGAGTGCGAGGGCAGCACCCACCATCAGCTGCCCAGTGCTTGTGTGCAGCATCTCCCACCATCCCCAGCTGGCCCTGTGCTGCTCCCTGCTCCTCATCTGAGGGAGTCGGGGGGAGGAGAAGGAGGTTCTGACCCACGGGAAGGATGATCCGTGGGGAGAGGCACCAGTACCCCTCATGCCAAAGGCACCAGGTGCTGGAGGAAAGGGCCAGGGGACTGCCAGCCTCTGCCACAGCCCTGCCTGCACCTTCCTGCATTGTCCAGGGGCTGGTCCAGCCAAACCCAGCCCAGATCTCAGCCCACTCCTCCTCCCTCCTGGGAGCTGCTTCCCACACAGCTCAGGGCTGCAGGCAGGAGGAGGCTTCCTGCCCAGATGGGGATCCCTTACCTGGGCAGAGCTGGGGGAGAAGCTGAGAACCCCCACAACACTGACTCCAACAACTGCAAAAAACAACAAGGCAACGGACAAGATGATCCAGAAGGTCCTGGAGGGAGCTGGGAAGTATGCTGTGGCCCTCCTGTCCTGGGAGCCAGGGCAAAAGAAGGAGGAACAGGAGTTAAAATTGACCCTTCTGCCAATTCTTCTTCATCAAACATGTTTCCAACTCATGACACAAATCCTTGTGCAAACTGGTTGCAGTGCAGAGCTGCCAGACCATTGCAGCACCTGGAATAATGGAGCCTTTCTCCCACAGCCCTGGAATTCCAGATCCAGCACCCTGGTAACCAGCACTGCCACAGCCAGGGAAGCTGCAGAGCCCCCAGGGCAGGGCTGGAGTAGCAGCTTTCCAGACACGGGGAACAACAAATTAAATTATTTTGGTTTACAGCAGAAGTTCCCAGCGGGACCGTCAGCATTGGAATCAGACCCTGTGTGGGGTCACCCTGCTTCTGTTCCCCTCCCTGGATTTTCTTGCTAAGTTGTTCTCCATGATACCAAGGAAAAGAGCTTGGCAGTGCTGTGACATTTCTATTGGATCTATTAATTTACTTTAATTCTTATATTGAAGCAATTAAATTTAACTTCATGGCACATAACGGGATTTTTACAAAGCAGAAAATGTGCTTTCAATAATCTCAAACACAACCCACATTTAAAAAATAAGCCGTTTCTCAATCCTCTGAAGGACAGGGAAATTCAACCCATGCCCAGGATTACATGTGCTCCAGCTGCACGAGGATGGGCCTTGGGACAGTTATGGATTTTTATTGGAAACAGGGAACTTCCAGATTATTCCCCCAGAAAAGCAGCGAGTTAGAACTGTACATATCCAAAATTCTATCAATTCCAGCAGAGCAGAGCCCAGTCCTGCAGTAACTGCAGCTTTTCAATAACCGATGGAACTCCCTCCTGCTGGAAATCCAGCAGCTCCCAGCCCTTGGCAGGGCACAGCTCTCACCCATCCCGGGCAGCTCAGCCCTGGAGGATAAACCTGGCCAGTTTATCCCTTGTAAGTCCAGGCAGCTCCAACACAATCCAACTGACAGGAGCTGAACTGGGGCTGCTGGGGATGAACAAAACCCTACCAGGATCCATGGGAATGGCAGGAGCTCAGCCCCTTTGGAGAGGGATCATGGAATCCTGGAATGGTTTGGGTTGGAATGAACCTTAAAGCCCATCCAGTTCCAACCCCAACACCTTCCACTGTCCCAGGCTGCTCCAAGCCTTGTCCAACCTGGCCTTGGACACCTCCAGGGATCCAGGGGCAGCCACAGCTTCTCTGGGAACCTGTGCCAGGGCCTGCCCACCCTCACAGGGAAAGGATTATTTCCTAATACCCCATCTAACCCTGCCCTCTGGCAGCGGGAAGACATTCCCTGTGTCCTGTCACACCCCTGTCCAAAGTCAAGTCCCAAAGGGAGACAGAGCCAGCCTTTGCCCAGGAGCTGCTGGAACAGGGAATACTCACTGTGGGAACAGGGAATACTCACTGCAGGGGCAGCATGGCTGGCACTGCTCCCTCCTTCCATCCTCCGCTTCAGGCGAGGACCTGGCTGCTGCCACTCTGCCTCCTGCACAGACTGGGCATGGTCCCGGCTCCAGGCACACCTGGGAAACCCAAAGGTGTGTCCATGGGACATAAATACCTGTCCCTCACGGCCTCAGGGCTCTGCAGGAGGGGGAAACCTGAGGCTGGACTGGGAGCTGAGCGCTGCTGTCAGTGCCTGGCGCGGCCCTTCCTGCCCACCCCCGGCAGGGACAGGAGCCACAATCGGGGTCTTTGTGTGCCCTCGGGGCTGGCACGGCCCAGCACGGGCCCAGGTGAGGCTCATTGAGAGATCAAATGACCAAAGGACAGTGGCAGCCTGCCCTTGTGGCAGCGGCAATTCCCACATTTCAACAGGAACTCGGTGCTGCTGGAGCTCCCTGGGCTGGAGCCAGGTGTTGATGCTGCTGTCCTGAGACACACCTGTGCCACCCTTGGAGGAGAAAGTAAAGGGAATGTGCCACAAAGTCACTGCCACAGCCTGTGCTGCACTGTCACTGTAACCCCTGTCCTGTCCTGAGAAACTCCCCGTGGGAACAGCGTTCCCAGATCACCCAGATCCTGAAAACGTTCCAAGACCTGCCAGCCAGACATAACCGAGGTGTGGAGGCAAGGAAAAGCTCAGAATTCCTTCATGTGATGTCTGTCCAGGGAAAATGCAGGTTTTGGACATTTTCCTATCAAGCACAGCCCAGGGTTGAACAAACTGGCTGAAGGGAGCCACAAGAAAGGAGAGGGACTTTGGACGAAGGCATGGGCAGGACAATGGGGAATGGCTTCAGTGCCAGAGGTTTAGATTAATGTTGGAAAGAAACTCTTCCCTGTGAGGGTGGGGAGGCGCTGGCAGAGGGTGCCCAGAGAAGCTGTGGCTGCCCCTGGATCCCTGGAGTCCAAGGCCAGGCTGGACAGGGTTTGGAGCAGCCTGGGACAGTGGGAGGTGTCCTTGCCATGGCAGGGGTGGCACTGGATGGGCTTTAAGGTCCCCTCCAAACTGCATCCCCAACTCCCAGGATGCCCAATGCTGCACTGAAACTCATAGAGACAAGACCACAAAATGAGACAACGCTGGGGACAGCAGGTTTGAGAGTTTAATGGGAATTCAAGTAGAGGATTAAGAACCGTTGGAAGTCGGAACAGTTTTGAAGCACAACCAGCAGCACATTCCAGCATCCCCGAGCCCAGGCAATGGCTCCCTGGCCAGCGAGAGCCCTCAGCAGGGACAGAGCTGCCTGAGGGATGCTGGACACCTCTCCTGGCCTTTTCCTGACATATCTTGACACAAAAAACAGCAGATACAGAGAGTGAATCCAAACGCACACTGTTACATCAGACACTATCTGCAGGGAGTCCGTAAAGTCCATTTCCATGTTACCCAGATCAAGGGCAAGTTCTGCCTCTAGGACTTTGCAGTCCTTCATCTGGAGACAGGAGCAGGGAAGAGATTTTCCACACTTCCTTCCACAACTCCAGATTACAAACAAACAGCCTTTCAGAGGTTCAGCCAATGCTCTGGGGACACCGAGACCCTCTGGACTGCAGGATTATTGCTGTACAAACAAGGTGACAAGTTACCAGGCAGGAAACAGCATCAGCACTGCCCGAGCTCCTCAGCTGGACAGGAAGGAAAACCAGTGCTTAAATTGAACGGTAGATACTGGAATCTATGGAATAAAAGCGTGTTATTTGCATATATAATTTTCAATTAATTCTGTAACGCAAAAGCTTTCACTGTGGGATTTGGGCAGCACAGAAGCCACCCTGTGGTGAGCCCCTCATTGCCCAATCCCACCTGGAGACCAAATGGAACCATTCCTGAGCAAGCCAGCACTGCTCCTCACCACCCACCGTGCCCGGCCCCAGCTGGCACACGTGGAAGATCTGAACCTCAGGGATGGGAAGGAAGCACGAGCTATTGTCACACACAGGCAGGACCCACAGGGTCCCTGTGGACAGCTGTCCTGGGCACTACATCCACCCATGGACTGAGCAGGGAGTGGGGTTGTGCAGCTTAAGCCAAGGCAAGTGGCTCGTTGATGCTGAGGGAAGTGCAGGGGCTCGGTATGGATCGATCCGGGGATTTCTGGGAAGCGAAAGGAGTGAAGGACAGTCCTGTGTGGCTACAGACTCTGCATCACTAAATGCAACCGTTTAGGAGAATTAAATCAGTGAACTACATTCCTCTCATCTTCCCTCCTGGGAAACAAGATATATTATCATAAACTCTATTTATAATTTAAATATATTCTGCTCTATCTTTATGCTCAGGGAGTGTCTGTGTGTACATGTGCTTTACACACACTCAACTTTGGACAGACACTGTGTGCAGCAGCCACGGTCTGCAATTGTGTGGGATCATCCCAATCTGCATCACAAGTGCAACGTGCAGTGGTCAAACAAAGGAGATAAATTTGTGTGACCTGATGTGGGGTTGTGCCCCTGAACAGGGCCCCAGTTGGGAAAACGCCACCCCGGGGGCAAACACCGGCTCCACAAGTGTTTCCCAACACAACCAGAGTTACTGCACAAGCCAAGAGTCGTTTCCCTGAACAAACCAGGCTGAGCCACGGCCCAGCCTGGCCAGGACATGGTCCTTCTCCTCAGATCAACCAGCTCCACTACCCCAGCTCAGCCCAGGGGACCTGTGCCGTGGAGCACCACCAACACTGGATCGATGCATTTATAATCAAACCCAGCCCCAAGCCCCAGCCCCAGGAGCCACTGCAGCGCCCCCTTTGTTCCAAAGTGCATTTCAGACTGAGATGTAAACAGAATCATACCGAGAGGACAGAGAGGTGAGAAGCTAAGGGCTCTAACTCCGGGGAGTACCTAGTGCGAGCGTTACTGTCCCGGGGCTGCCGCCCGGGCCCCGTTACTCCCCCAGCGCCGGGAGCAGGTCGGCGATGCTGTCGACGTAGAAATCGGGGAGCAGGCTGTGCCTGGCAGGACAGTCACTGTCCTGGTGGCCCCGCACCTCCTCCAGCGCCGTGACCCCGCTGAGGGTGAGCAGCGTGGTGAGGCCGCAGTCGTTGCCCATCAGGATGTCCGTGTCCAGCCTGTCCCCCACCATGACGGTGCGCGCGGGATCCACCTCCGGGAACTCTCCGGCCACGCAGTCGAACATGAAGCGGTTGGGCTTGCCCACGATGAAGGCCTCACGCTGCGCCGCCGTCTCCACGGCCTTCACCAGGCAGCCCGTGCCTGTGGGGAACACGCAGCAGGGATTAGGGGCAGAAGGCTCTGTGCCCACGCGAGACAGGACAAAGCCAGCCGGGACACTGGGAACGCGACGCCTCAGCCTTGCGGCCAGAGGGACAGGTCGGCCTCGGGAGAGGGGGTGCATAAAGCCTGCCAGGAGGCTGGAACTCCATCCTGCACAGTCAGAAGGGAGCTCCCGTTCGCGAGTAAAGGATCAGTAAGGATTTCCTCTCTCTCTCAGGGCTGCTGTGAAGGAAAGGCTCTGGGACGCCCAGGCAGCGTCCCAGGATTAAATCCCAGGATAGCTGGGGTTGGAGGGGACCTTTGGAGACCATCCAGCCCAACACCCCTACAAGGCAGGGTCACCTGGATTAGGTGACACAGGAACGTGCGTAGGCGAGTTTGGAACGCCTCCAGAGACGGAGACTCCACGGCCTCCCTGGGCAGCTGTTCCAGGGCTCTGCCACTCCCCATGGAAAGAAGCTCTTCCTTAAAGGCTGAGTTGAAACTTTTTGCGTTTTATCAACACAACACCGAGGAGTCGCAGAGCCGAGCACCGAGACCCTTCCCCCCCCCACCCCGACCC
>VZTR01012860.1:22982-33008 GCA_013400775.1 Chaetops frenatus
ATCTGAGTCTTTAATAAGTTTGAAAACATCATCTTTGGCATTTCCTCTCTGTTGGTGAACCTCTGTCATTTAAACTCTCCAAGAATCAGTTTATCCAGTGAAATACTCATGAGAAGATAATGCACTTTCCTATCACATGCATTTTCAAGTGGTTTTAAAGTGATGGTTGCATGAGCTCATGAAGGGGTAGAAAATTATCGTGCCCTATTCAGCAGCAGGAGTCATGCAGCAGCTGTACCTCCCAAATACATAAAGGATGAAAGGAGGCAGGGGATCACTCTAAGGCATGGAAAACATGACAAGATTGAGCTATGCTTAAATCTCAGCTTTCACTCAATTTGCCGCACTGCCTTACCCAGCTGTATCACCAAGGAAGCTGGTCAGCTCTAACACAGTAGAAAAAATAATTACAAACATGACCTAACACAGCATGGAGAGGTGGAAAAGAGCAGGATATGCTGAAAGAGTATGTTAAATGCTATCTTTATAGAGCTATACTGAAAGTGGAAAATCTTGTTCTTCATTAGTATTGCTGATGAAAAATCAGTTTCACCAGAAACTTCTTTCCAAGAGACATTATGAGTCAGAATTATGATTAAGTTACATAAAAAATCTGAGAATACATGAAATGCTTTGGGAAAATCTGTGTAAAGATTAACACTTACCAAAGCAGCAGGTATAACATGGCAGCACATCTTGACAAATTTTATTGTCAGAAGGGAAGTGATAGCATGAAGAGCACAGTTCTTCAGAAAATTCGGAGTGACTGGTTAAATAGATTATACGCAATAAATGCACATCTGTGCCTTTCCAAAGTTATATCCTGGTCTTCACACTCCATGACCCCAAAAGTCAGAACTCAGTTGTTTGGCCTAATCTACCCCACAGTCCTTCTCCCCAGCAAACTAGTCAGACATATATGTCTTATGATTTAGAGAGGAAAAAACCCCAAAACCGTCATGAGTAATAGCAATTTTTAAAGTAACTCTTCAGAAAATCTCCTGATTTAATTGTGTCTTTTCCAAGCAGGCTAACTATAAATAGGACTGGCAGTGTCAGAGCTGCCTTTTGGAGTTCCTTAAGTACTTTACCTCTCAGTGCCTGTGAATAAGAGCAATTTATGTCTGAGATATTCCTTCCATACATTTGAGAAGACTTTACTGGAAAATTTACAAAGAAAAGTGTTTGTGCTTATTTGAGAATAGAGTAACTATAACCACAGGGGAAATAGAGGAGTGAGTTTAGTAAATCCATAAACCAGAATTTGTAATGAGGAAATAAAGGTACAATAGCTGGCAAATGTCCGAAAGTAATCTCCAAGGTAAAAAAATATTGAATTTTAAATAATGTAAGAACTTCTGCAATGAGACAAGCCACATATTTCTTTAACCTAAAATACTGTATCTTGCAGTACTGAATGGAGGATGCCCAGAAAAACAAACAAACAAAAACCCCACCACATTTAGACAGAAATTTGAGTTACTTTTTATTACTTTCCAGCACTAAGATGTTCTGGTATTTCCTGATCTGAATTGCAATACACACAAGTATGTTTTCTATTTGTTCACTGCTGCTTTCCTGAAAGTATCCTGGTACACATGTTGAATCATTGCTGAATACTGGAATGATATTTTCTGAGAATACAGTCAGTAAAAATTAGTTTCCTGAAAAACAATCTCTGAATATGTGGATTTTTAGCTTCCTTCATGTACATTATTTTGCATTTACTGTCATTTAATTTCACTTCTCACTTTAAACACTCAGTCACTCTGGCTAGACTCTTCTGCAACTCTCCAGAGTCAGGATCAGATTTGATTATCCCAAATAATATTATAGTATTTAAAACTCTTGTTAACTCAATTTTCACTCCTTTTCATTTCATGAAAAATATGACAAATAACATAGTTCAGCTGTCAAAATTGGTAACTTTCTTATTCTTACAGATTAAAAATTATCATGTACTCCTACCCTCTTTTTCTACCTGTTAAGCATTTAGTAATCTGTAACAACTATATAGTATCTCAGTTTCCTTCAGTGAGAAACAGAAAGTAAAGGAAAATAACTAAGGTACCTTAGTAGACAGGATCTGTTTAAAAAGACACTGGTATTCTTCATTAGATTGAGTAATTTGTTAGAATAAATGTACATTCAGTCACATAGGAATATTTCTATTAATCTGAAAGCTTTTCCAATATTTTCATCTATAAAAATAAGACTAATAAAAGATGCCACTATTCTATTCAAATATTAACCTCTTAGACTACTATGGCAACACCTTCTACTGTGACAATACTTATCTAAAGCAGAAGAAAATTACATTCCTCAATCTTAATTTTGCAATGGTTTTCTTAGAAAGTATAGCAGGTTTTGTATATATGGTTGCACAAAATCTATTAAATCTAATCACTTGCTAGAAAGTAATAAAAAGCTCAGAAAAAATATGTTTTGAATCAATATGAATTATTATACTTAATTTTTCACTTGCTAACAAATTTTCACATTTAAATTACAGAAAACCAAGGAAATGTCAGCCAAAAATATCAGAAGTACAATAAAACCAAACAGATGTTCTACAAAAATGATTGTCAGGTTGAAAGGAGAATCATTTAACTTCCTGATGAATATATTCCTTAGTCTGCATCCATTTCTGCAAAGAGCTGAAAGCCCTGTTTTAAGATGTTGTAAATGCAGGTGGTAAAGAGAGAAGTTCTTTGCTAGATCCATGTTGGGCATCCTTCTATAGCTGGCTGTGAATCTTCAGCACTGCCACAAAGATGCATTACAACACAACAATTTTTCAAGCCATATTTGTTTTGTGAACCTATTTTTCCTAAGACATACATACGCTATTTAAAATTTTGTAAGATGCTGAAAAAGCACCTTTCCCTTGTCCTTCCTGCCACAATGGTGTGACAGGAGAGTCCCACCCAGAAACCACAGGACAAGGTGCACCATGTGGAAGTGTTGGGAGGCTGGAATAAATATCAGCAGTTTCTGCACTACTTCTAAAAACTTGTTGATTCAAGGGCCCTTTTTTTCAGTTTTCTTTTGTTTTGACAACATTATACTATGACTTTAGAGGTCTTTTCCTGCCTGCGGAAAGCTGAACAAAACTAGCCCCTGGGTGTCTAGATGTTAATATTATTTTGCCTGATTGCTAATCAAGAAGAACAGACTGCTCGTTTTCTGTAGAAAACATTGTTTGGTTTTTTTATTCTATACAAAACTTAAGCCTTATAAGAAGTTACTAAATAATAATACAGACAAAAGTTTTGATTGCAGCAATATGTACATTTTTCAAGCCTCATGGAATACTTTTTTGCACCATCCCTCCCCATACAGTTCCTGACACCAGCACCAGCCACACTGCGTGCCTTTGCACACCAGGGACAGGACTGTCAAGACAGTTGAGGTTCTTCATGGGCACCAAAGTCACAGTCCATGCATTCACAAACACTCCTAGCTTAGCACCTCCAGGATGCCTCTGAACACTGTGTTTTTCACAGACACTCAACACCCAAAAAGCCAAGATCCTGAAACCATTAAATTTGATGCTCCAATAATATCTGAGCTTTTCAGAAGTTCTGGCTGAATAAATCATAAATCCTGACTATGTCACTAACTCCTTTTTTTATTCATTGCTCAAGTACTGTTGTTAGCTGTTCTTTCCAGTTCTGCTCTCACTCCTCCATGGGAAAAATAAATAAATAAATAAATAGTCTTATTTGAAAAAGAGGAGATATAAAAGAATGAACCCAGTGAGACCTTCTTAACTGCATTAAACTGGGACCACCACTTTTCCCTTTCCTTGCTAGAAACATATGAAAAGAAAGAGACAAAAGTAAGCAAGCAACTTTCTGAATATGTCTTTTTTGTCTCATTTTCATACCAAGAATGTCTCTAAAGATCTTGTTCTGATTTTACAGCTTAGAAAATGTGGAAATGCTGAGGGAGTTACAGAGGAAATCAAAAAATACTATTTTTAAAAATGGATTTAAAAAGCAGCACTGAAAGCCCAAAGTATGCATTATCAACTGCATGGCTTTTCAGAATGTATTTTATGAAACCATTAATATTTAATTCTTTTGGTTAAAGATCCAGTATTAAAATAGGTCAAAATCATGTGTTCTATAATTGTAGTATAAAACATGCTCACTTGCATCTCTCTGGTTAAGTGTCAGAACACAACCTGCTTCTTCCATGAAACATATGTTATGGTTCTCATCAGCAACACCCCACATGAGCATCACAGTGCAGTTGCCAAGGAATAATCAATTGAAATTACACATATACTCTGAGCACTGGAATAGTGCCTGGCACACACTGACTACCAACAGGGAAGACACCGCAGTAAGTTCTGCTTTAGTGCATTTATTATAAAACATAGCAGTGGTTACTTCTACTAATCTATTAAGACACAGAAATATTTTTTAAAAATTTGCATGATTAGATCATTGAAAGGCTGGGGTTTTTACAAGCCGAATAGTCAACATTCATTGTAATTGCAAGAGAGAAGTAAAAATTGATGAGATATTTTGTAATCCCAATCATTCTCCATGTGTAACTAAATTACTTGTATAGACACTAGTATTTTTTGCATGCTCAGAGGCCCATCACTTCACAGGATGCCAAGTAACGTCCAGATTTATCCAAAGTGATAGCATTCACGGCATTCATTTAGATCTCAGGATTTGCTATTACCAGTGCTTGTCTACAGCTCTGGTCTATCCATGAAAACAGTAGGTCCCTTCCAATGACCATCAAGGGATGGATGGCTCAAGGAAAGGATTATGATGTGTCTAGCTAGACCATCTCCTTGGAGTTTTCCTTCCCTCACTCTTTTCTCTCTAGATTCTCATACTTAGTGTCATATTTTACAAGCAATTCTGAATCTGTCCTCTCTTACATCATTCACCTGGACTCTACATTGTTCTCTTGGCAATCCAGCTTACACAGTGTGAAAAATAAGGGCTTGCTTTAACTATGTCCTTCTAAAATTATTCAGAGAACACTCTTAATTTGGAAAGAAAGTGAATATTGTTTTCTTTAACCCTTCTGCAAATCTCTTTTGATTTCAAAGCCTGTCTGTATTAACATCCCTGGTCCCTTCTTTCCCATGTGCATCTGGTCCACTCGAACAATGTAGTAAGTTGGCATTTTAAATAAATTTTAAATAAATTAATTTTAAAAAGCACTCACTCTGCTTTTAAAGAAAAGAACTCTCCAGGTAATGTTTATCACATAACCAAATACCCATTGCTTTCATATAACCTACAGCTCAATAAAAGACATTTCAATAATAATTTTGTAGCAATGCATGGTTCCAGATACTTCAGATAACTCACTGATCTAATTGCAGAAGCTGTTAACTGTTCAGCTTGCAAGCAGTCATTCAGTACTTGCAGAATTACTGCCCCACTTACGCTGAACTTCAATCTTCCTTTTCTCATAGCAAATGTTTTGAAAGTGAAACCCACTTGACTAAATTAAGAAGACATATTTAGCAAACCATCTTAATTATTAATCAGTCTGTAGTTTTACCCACTTATGCTTACTCTCTGTAATAAACATTTATTAAGCTTTTCTTTTTTATATCATGAATGCTGCTAATGCGCTTTGAATTTCTCAGAGAAAATATAACATTTAACATTATATAACATTATATAACATTTGGCTCCAAATTATATTAATTACAAAAATCTAGATCTGGAGATTCTGTGTTGTGGGTTCTTTGTCCCCCTTCCCACCACAACATTCTGAACCCCTGTGGTAATTTATTTTGGTTATCAACCTATAAATTTAATTTAAATAATAAAACTTTTAAAAATCTCATCTCAGAAATTACTCCCTTATTTAAGTAATAATTTATGTGAGTCATAATAAAATATTATAATATGCATATTATTGTGGTGTTCATAATTTATTATGTACATAAATGTAAAGTAATATACACCAATATATTGCAAAACCAGCAAGTTCATACTATGTTTATTTACTGAACTTTTTTTTTACTAACTAGGTTTTACTAACTAATTACTAACTAGGGTTACTAGATATACACAGTAACAATGAATAATTTAGCTTTTTTCTGTTTGTAACTTATCAGGAAACATATTTCAATTTATATAAAGTATATTAATTACTCAAAGAAATCAGGAAAGGTTTGACTGCATAGGCATAATCTCATTGTCTCTTATCCACTTTCACTAAAATTCTAAATATATTAGTTAAGCTATTTCAGTTAATGTTGTTCTAAAACATCTATTGTTTTTTAAATTAAAATCAGGCAACAGATCAGCCCCTGATTTTCACACTGCAAATATTGATTTTAAAAATTCACAGGAACACATCTTCATTGTTTAAAATTTTATGAAATCATGATTGGGAATAAAATAGTTTGTGCAAAGTATTAAAGTATGAAATATAGAAAAATAAGTGAGAAATTTTGTCAATGCTCCATTGCATTCACTTATTTCCTCTGGGGCAACACTCTGTACTCCTAACATTTAACTATATATTATATATTAGAATTCACTCAAGTATTTTTGTTTAAAAAAGAAATTCATAAAAACATCACATCCCTAGTAAAGGAGCATTTCCTTGCCTTTCAACATTGTCAGGGAGAATATAAGCAACCATATATAATGCAGATCCTATGCAATCTTTAGGAACAAATAAATTTATCAAAGTCAGGTCACTTGCTGCTTCTAACATAAAGTTTCAGTGTGTTATTCACAGGCACTTCTCATTCTAAAAAAAGGAGACACATGACTGACTTTGCAAAAATCTGCATGTACCAGGGCAGCATGACCGTGTTAAGGACTCAGATGTAGGGCCTGGAAAACAAAGTTGTATTGGAAGAGGAGAAGAGGTCTGTAAGCACAATCAAACCACATCAGTCTAAAATCTCTCCCACAGCCCAGTCCTTCCCATCTGCCCAGCAAGTTCTGGTGATGCTCCTGGGCAGACCCTGGGCCCCTGGTGCTGCTTGTGGCCAGGCTTAGAGGGGACAACAGTCTGCCCATCTTGCTAATTACACCTGTACTGTGAACAGCACAGTCCTCTGAATCTCCAGAAACCACATTCTCTCTGCAGTCCTACACAGCTGAACTTGGTGACACTCAGAAAACTTCACTTTGTGAAGTTGCATACAAATTAAATAATAAAGCCCTTTTAAAGATAAAGGATGAATGCTGAAATTCTCATTTTTCATTTGCTGAAATGCTGAAATGGGCATTTTGATGTTGTCCTGCAAGAAAAGGCTAACATCCTTCTTCTCAGGGTTTGGGTGTGCACCGAGAGCAAACAAGACAATGGCAGCATTAGGAAGCCCTGCTGAGCCCTTTAGTTCCACTTTAAAGCAATATTTCATGTTCACCTTACAACCTGAGGCCTGAACACCATCTTGGTGACAGGAAGTTAAGGGGACACAAGATCATCACTCACCCACAGAAGACTTCTTAGGTCTTTGCAATGAATAGGCCAAATTTTGTTTCCTGCCAAGAGTCTCCATACAAGGAAAATAATCTCTGCTCTCACACAAAACAGAGTTGTTACATCAACTGAGAAAATTCATCTTTTTGTGGGGGGCTCTGTGTATCCACCCTACATGTTGAGCAAAATGGTTATCTAAAAAAACCAGAGGCACAAATCTTCTTTTAATCAGCCGGACATAATTCAGTTAGAGTGAAGCCTGATGCCATTGTATAAAAGCAGTATTGATTACTTGATTATACAAAGCCCCCAAAACTAAATGTCCTGTGGTTTTGAGAAGTGAGGCCACATGGCAAGTGGACAATAAATGCTGTGCAACCAATTAGTATTGTTTAAAGGAGGTTCCTAGTCTAGCGGGAGACATAAAATCCTAAAAGATGGAGGGAACTTTGTCATCTCCCTGAAGACTTGGACCCACAAAATTATATAAACCAGCAAAATAAAAAAATTAATAAAAATTTAGAAATCTTTGAGTTACTATCTTTAGACACAAATCCATAGTGTGATTATTTTTCTATCAGGCTAGAGGAGAACAAAGAATATGTAGCCATCTTTACCTAGAGGAGGCACTGAAGCTTGTTTTTGCTTTTGGCTGAGCATCATAATTACAGGTGATTGCTTCAAGTGATCAGGTATAAAGGAAAAGCATCTCATGACTTTCCCTCCAACACCTGCAACCAAGCCAGTGTTAGTCTACAAAAATTCATCAGACAGCATCGTAATAACAATTTTAGATATGCAGAGAAAGAAAAATAACCTTCTTTGGACAAAAGAAATCTCTGAGAATTTGTAAATCCATCTCAAATTACAGATAAACTTAAAAAAATGTAACAGAAAATAAATTTGGATATTTAAGCAGCACAGGAGTGTGTTAAAAAACTTCTTAGTATACATATTATCACCTGTAATTTTATATTATTCTCCTCTTTATGAAAATGCTGAAAAATATTATACCATGGAAATTTTATGAACTCTTTTAACTCAAGTTTCAACTATATCACAAGGCAAATAAAAACTTTTTAAACTGCAAATTGGAACATTGCAAAGCAAAAGTATTTTGTACTTTTATTTTCAATGCCTACTTCCAATGGTATATTTGGCATACTCTGTGAAAAAATAATTTAATTTTTTTTAAGTATGTATATACATATTTACTTTATTATAAGAAATTTATTCTCTATATATGTTTATACTGTCCCAAAGTTGCTACAAATAAATTTAAGACAGAAGTAAAAGTTTTTTTAAAGGCCTAATAACTAGAGCTGAAAATGGATATCAGGAAAAGATAAAGAGCAGTTGAGAATATTTTTATCATAACTTGGAAATGGAAGAGTCTAGGATTTTCCTCTTGACTGATCTAAAAACCCCTCTCCTCCATCCCTGATCTTACACTCCTTCTCACTCATTCACTACCTTCAATTTATTTTATAGGTTTAGAAAAAAAATTCAGTAAGGGTATTGATACTCTGTTTAAGTTTAATTTGATTTCTTGGAATAAGTACCAAAGTATCTGTTGCAATTACAGAGAATATATGAATTTTCCTGATTGTATGAATAGAAAAATCAGGAGGATTTTTATTTTTTGGGGTTTTTTCCCCCTGCTTTTGAAGCTTTTAACATCTTTTTCAAGTCTGCATCACACAGAACTGATATGCTACATCCATGCTGCTGAGTATTTAAATGCCAATTTGGGTGTGCGAATATTTCTTGAACTGGTAATTAAGCATGCATATTCATGGCTGACACCTAGGTTTCAGAGAAAATATGACAATGTGTGTCACAAAATAGATTGTACTTTCTTTAAGTTCCTAGTAAAAAAAAGTTCTTATAAAACCACAAGACAAGCATTTCACAATATTTTTAATATACAATAAATTATGAAGTTCTAACAACTAACATTTCTACTATCTTACTAAATGTTGAGACATCAACCAGAAGGTTGATGAAGGACTTTCTGGAAAGTTTTAGATGGAACTGAATTCATAAATCTTTCAAACCCAGGACAAGAGACTCATATTTAAAATAGTGACAACTGACAACACTGGAGAAGACAGTAAAGCTACTACTTTTCCTCTTTCTTTAGATGTGTCAAGGCATTAGTATTTGCAGAGTCCCACCATGTTCTTACACCATTCCTCTCTTCATCCCAATCCATGCTGATTTTCTTCATTAGAAGTTTTATAAGCTACTTTTCTTACTGTGATACTACCTCTAAAACAGTTAACTTCTTCATCTTTACAGTACTTACTAGTCTTTAGTCCTTGAACTTATTTCCTAAATTTAAGCATTTAAATTTTATTGCTACCTGGAACAGCCTGCCGATACTTTTATTTAATCACAGAGAAGTCCAGAGAGTAGAAAGTCAGTAAGAGGATCTTTACATTTTGCTGCAGTTAAAATTTAAATTGCTCCCCAGAGACAATGACTTATAGAACTGTACTTCAGAACAGTACTTATCTTCCTTTTTTTTTATAATATGATTAAAATACTTCTTCCTATCAATTAATGAGTTAGATAAAAAAAAAAAAAAAA
>VZTR01012885.1:15240-131124 GCA_013400775.1 Chaetops frenatus
GGCCGCCGGCCCCGGGACGCGGTGCCAGCCCCCGCCCGGCCTGATTAGCTTGTCAGGGTTTATCTCGTTAAGTTGTGCAGGACGCTGCTGACATGACAAGGCACGGGCCGGATCTGGAGAGGGATTAATCTGCAGAAGTTGCTGTCACAAAAAGCAAAAACAAAAAGGAGAAGGAATCAGGGTTTCGTGTTTTAGGCGATCATTTGTTGAGCATCTGCGGGTACCGCTGGTCCGCTCAGGCTGGCTGGCCGGGGGATCACAGTTTTAGAGAGAGCGGAGCGTTCTCGCTGCTCAGCCTGATGTCCTTCCCCGCGGGAAGAGGTGAGCGCCGCTCCCGCACTGCAGCGGGCGGCAGGGGCAGGGGCACGGCAAGGGGCCCATCCCGAGCTCCTCAGGCAAAACTTCCAGCTCAAGCGGGACCGAGTTCCCAGCCGACAGCAATTTCCCCCTCTCTAATGAGTCGCCTCTGCTAATAAATGGTGCCTCTACTCAAGTTCCTCAGCGGGCTGCAGCTGAGTCCGAGAGAATTTGATCCTTTATTCCCAGACGTGTTTTAATAAAACTGCTGTAAGGTTGGCATTTTAGTAGGACCCTATTGTTTCCAAATGAATCCTTAATCTATGAAAACGTCTATCCGACCAAACTAGATTCATCTCTGCAAACCTCTTTCTTTATCTGCATGCATTTTGCTACTGAGAACCCAGGTCAGCATTTCCCTGAATCATCAGACCATGAATTTGCTGGGGAGCTAGGTGTTTCATCCAGATGGATACAATTCTGAATAAACTCAGAAGAAATGCAAAGACACGTACTTTTCTGTCATATTACTCCCCCCTCTTCATTTTTTTTTCCTTTTCTTTTCCTCTTTAGTCAGTTTGTGTTGAAACTTCATTATCTAAAAGGCAGACCTAGAGGGCAGGGACTTTGGGAATTGCTCCCTTTTATTCTGAAACTGTCTAAACTTAGAGCAGGGTTGAACATGTCCTCAAATCTGCACCTTCCAGGAAGAAATGAATGATGTGCCAGACACTTCACTTCTAGTCAAAAAATATAAACCAAATGCTGTGAATTCTTTCTCAGGCCTATTTTCTGTGTGCATTTTACAGTCTGAATGTGAAATGGTCACTTCAGAAGTTGATAAAAAACTCATGTAGATGCTATGGTATATCTTCTGCTCCATTTTATTTCAGGCAGATTTTACTAACAATTCATATGAAAAGAAAGTGGACAGCCAACCTGATAGGATACCTTTGCAGGTTACAGGCCAAACAAGCTCAATCAACTCAAGTTAGACATAAAGTTGGACTAAGTGTAATATTTCTGAAAAAAAAAATGGCCCTTCTTCCCCTCCTTTCTTCCCCCCCTGCCCCCTATCACGCAAATAGATATATTTTTGCACCTAAACTTTCATCCTCCTTTGACTTGCTTGAATGGTGACTGTTTACACCCCGGTCAGCATGAAGTAACTGACCGTGGTTTGCAGTGGAATTTTAGGTTTCAGGGCACTGCACATTAAAAAAAAATTCCTAACAGAACAAGTGTAGTTTCTGCTTGACATCTAAAAAAACTGTCATCTAGGAAACACCCTGAAAATGCTCATCTGCTAGATAACACGAGTGCTGAATAAAAATATATCTCCACTAGCTCTGTGATACAAATCAAGAAACATTGTTAACAAGTATGATTGAAAAATCAAGAGTTTTTAAATACAATGCCAGCATCACAGCACTCAAGCTATTTTTTCCTATTTATAAAAAATAAATATTTAATTATTCAAGTTTGGATTTTCCTTGCTGTATCTTTATGCTTTATTGGCATGTTAGGTTTAGGAAGTGGGGTTATGATACAAGCAGTTACATACTTAATGTTAGTATCTATGTTTGAATCAAACTCATTATCTTTCACATAGGTGAGTGAAGCAGGTTATATATGCTTACAGCAATTTTTGTGTCAGTCATATTTTTTGATCCATTTAGATTTTGTTATTTATTTTTATTTACCATTTCTGCTTGCTGAAGGACTTTCAGTGAGATGAATACCCCTAATATGAGCATTTATAATTGTCTTGTTGGTTTGTTTGAAATACTCAGGGTACTTTTTTTTAACTTAAAATGAAATGCTCTATTATTTTTCTGTTGTGATATTTGTAGGAGTTGTCTAGCCTTTATGTGGGTTTGGTCAATATACAACGTGATTCATACTTCCACAGACATTTTTAATCCTACAGCAAATTGTTGAATGTTCCTATAAGGAACAGTGGGCAAAGGCTACCAGGAAGGGTGTTTATGTTAAACTGGTGAAACACATGAGAGCTGAAATAAGGGACTGAACCAAACCACACTGAAATCAGTGGAAGACTCCTATTGAGTTGGAACAGGCTTCAGGCACAGTGTAAATCACTGCACAGGTACAGCATTTTTCGTCTCTTTACAGTTTGGGTTTGGTTTATAGTATATTGTTTACAGGTAACATTCTAGATTAAAATTTATTGCTTGATGGCTGGCATAAAACAGTCTGTGTTTGGATGCAAGTGATGATAGGAAACCTGGACTGGTGTTGCAGAGCTGATGGAAATGACATGAGAATCACCTTATCCAAGCAATGATTGGTTTCAGGATATTTCTTAAAATATTGTTGTTTTAGACAAACCTGTGTTTTTGTAGGAATGCAGCAACTGTACCAAAGATTTGGTCAGGTCTTTTCCAGTAAATATTTTTTTTCAACCACATGACTAAAAGTTGAAAATTGCCCAGATTACCATATCTGTTTCCTTCTTTGCCGAGGAGTAACAGCAATGAGGGACCCCCCTCTCCCCTGCTGCTCTCTCAGCCTTAGCATGGTCCTACAAATACAACATAACAATTAATTCGCTAATATTGGAACTTGACTGTGAAAAAGCTGTTTTCTGCTAGGAGAATTCAGATGCAGTAAACACTGCTACAGCAAATGGAGTGTTTCTGCTGGGATATGCTATAAATGGTGTTTAGTTGGTTCCCACTGGAGCCATAAGTTTAGGATCAGATCCTGCTTAATATCATATTTCTCCTTCTCGTGATACTTATTGACTGTAGCAAAAAGCACAGCTATTAAAAAAACTTGGCCCCTTAAAAAATATATGGACTTACTTATCTAGAAAATCTCGGTATCAATGGAATTTTTAATTTTCTGTGCACATTTGCAAAGGACTTAGAGACTCCTCTACAAACTTAGCCTCATACTTAGGTACCCTCTCCTTTTTAGTTCTATTGTGTACTGAAGAATAGCCCATTTAATTAAAAAATCCTAGCAGCATGAAATTGTGGAGTGTTGTCAGTAGTTGCAGAGAAAGGGCCAAATTCTTGTTTTCTTATTCTGGCAAAATTTCCAATCGGTGCTATGCCCTTTATGAAGCTTGGACATATACTTTAAGACCCCCCCAGCGATAAAGAAATTGTTTTACTCTTGCTTAAGCATTTTCCCACTAGCTGATGGTAGCAATCAGAAAACTGCATGCTCCTAGTTTTTCTTGTCATAAGCTAGGAAGTGTTAAGATTAAATCCTGAATGTTTCAAAAAGCCATGAACAACTAATTTTTGATATGAATCTGAAAGGGAACAATCTGCCCGTCCTCTTCCAAGCAGGACTTTGAGTTATACTATGGCATAAGTTCTGCAGTCCTTTAACTTTTCCCCAGCAAAAGCTGTCATTAGTTAAAATATTATTTTTACCTGTAGAAGTACAATGAAAGGGTTTTACAATCCAGATCTGTTTACATTCTGTAGGTCTAGTAAAAAACCAAAGTTTCCCCTCTGCCATGCCCAAATAAACAATGGCCCTATTTTCAAGTTCCGCTCAATAAGTGTGTTAAATGCAGAAAGTATTTTGAGTAAATGTCATGCAGCTGTTTGGTCACTTGCAACTCCTGTGGTATTGTGTCTGTCTGTGTTCTGTGCACTGCTGTGGATACTGCAAGTGGACATTGCTATTTCTGACACATCTTGTCGCATTTTCTGTAAGACTACAAGTTTTTTTCCAAGCAGATGAAAATAATGAAACATTATAAATATTAGATGGTCTTGCTCCAGTGTGTGGTGCTGTAAATCTCTAGAGATTTACAAAGAGACAGTGACAACACGAATGCAATTACACACGACAGTACTTTATGGGCTAATTCTATATTGCAGCATCTCAGCTGTGCATTGACAATAATTTTTCACGGCGACTTTTGGAATGTCCCATGAAACCTTTTAATAGATTAATTATTTGTTCATCCCAAAATAAATTTGCACATGGCTAGAATTAAACAAAAGGCCCACCACTGCTTCAGGAGTTTTGCCTGAGAAGGAACTCAGGACAGAACCAGTTGTTACAGGACTCAAATTAAAAAGCTGAAATACTTTGAGAATCTGCCAGGACACTCTGCTCTGGCTCTGCACCACAACCACATGTGCCCCTGCAAAGCCTTTGCACTGTCCACTGGTCTCTAAAGAGTCTAGGCTGGTGAAGGAGAAATATTTCTTCTCTATTGGTTCAACAGGTGACTTTGAAATGACCTATGAATTCTTCCACTTTTGTCAAGCTGAGATCAATAGCTAGCATCGTTCTAGGAAAATACACGTAGGTATTTTCTCAAGGCATGCTAATTTAAAAAATAAGATCTGGAAAAACACTTGTAGTGTTAGAGGATTCAAAGACTACTCAGAAAAAAAAACAACTTTGGAATTGTTATAGCAGCTGCTATAATCTATTATGTAAATCATCTGGGAATTAAACCAAAATATTTTGTAAGATAGTTTTTGTCAAATAATAAATATGCTATCATTTAAACTTAATGTTTTTCCAGAGGTGTTATTGTTATCCAATGAAAGTGAAACCTCAGAGTACTCCTTATTTTGACTGATGATGATTTAATATTTATTTATAGCTGTGCCAATGATAACACTCATATATCTGTTCAAGAGAACATATGTTTCTCAAAATTGGATGTTGAAATTAATGTTGTTGATCCATACCAAGTTGTATTTGTCTTCTAGGTGTCACCTACATACTCTCACCAAATTCAATCAGAGATACTAAAAGATAAAATATGTGAAAAGAAACCCCAAAAGGCATAAGTGCCTTTGGCCACATTATTACTTATTTTAATGTTCATTTACATCAACATAAGCCTCTCTGTAGAAACTTGATGGTTACTTTTCATTGCCTGAGTGTTGTAAACTGGCTTTTATAAAAACAAGAATCAGGGCCTTTAATTAATTTTACCCTAATGTACAGGGCTGCTCTTGGGACATGTCAGATCATCAGCCTGTTGACTAAAGTAGAGTATGATTTCACTAATGACTTGGATGCATACTGCAGATTACCACATTTTGCAAATTAGTGAGTAATCAAACACCATAAAAATCAAGGATACTGCATAATGAAATATACTTTATTCATTTATTTTTACAACCATATATTAGTTTTAATTATTTGCCTTAGCAATTCATGGGATGCTGGAACATGGAGCTATAGGATGTGTTTCTTCTAAAAACTGTATTTGAATATCCAGATACCCTGTTGCAGCACTCTGGTACACAATCCTTTGTGAGAAGATGGGTGAGCACCTCTTCCTTGAGAGGGGAACCTTGTTTCAGAGATAATCCCTAAGAAAGCCCCGAGCCTCCAGGACCAGGCTGATCCATCCTGGTAAAGATGCTGGGGAGGACTGGCTGTCACCTTGGGAAGGTCACTGCAGCTGGGCTTGCTGCTCTCCTCTTCTGGCCTTTGAAGAGCTGGGGAAGAGAGAGAAACTCACGTTGGGCAGAGTAGAGCAGGAGCCTGGCTTGAGTGCCCTTGGCCACTCACTGGCAGAAATCTCTGTCTTCTGCTCCTTCATTCCACTCTTTCCTCTTCCTTTCCTGCTCCATACTTCAAGCCCAGACCATGAAGAACACCAAAATGTGTTTTACCCCTTGTTTCTGGTGCAATATCTGGTGATGGATCAGGGAGTGGAAGCTTCTCTATTAGGTGGCTGTAGCCTTGAAGGAGGATTTATTCCTGGGTTCTTCTCCAAGGTGTCCACCTCCAGAACCAGTAGCTGCCTGCTGCCCACCCGGGCAGAAATAATTCCTTTCATGTCTGCAGGATGAACATCTGTTTCTCCTGAGCTAGTTTGGGCCTCTGGCATGGAGAAGAACAACCCCTCAGGGTTTTAATTTCTTGCTATTCCTTTAAGAAAAGTACTGATTTTTAAAAATGTCAAGGTAAATATTTTGTGCATGTATAAAACCTATCTGCAATGTGCACAGCCTTTGGTTTTTTTTTTTTTCCTATGTACATTTAATTTTCTCTTCCATATACTAGCTTGTCATCTGGCAGTTCCATAAACTCTCAGTTGTTAAAACCATTTCCCTTTTTTCCTTATATTTTAAGTTTGATCCATGAATGGCCTGTCAAGAGTTTTGTATTATTGTAAGCTGAAGTTTGGATGGTAGCAGTGACAGGCCACTAACCATAATTGTGTTGCTGTTACCACTGTAACAAATTTGTGTCATTTAGCTATTTTGAAGCTTTGGAAGTACATAAAGGCAAATGTAGTACTGATGAATATTTACTATACTGCTGTGGGATCTTAGGTTTAACCATGTTTGCCTCAATTCTGTAAAACTCTTCTTAAAAATTTAGCAGAGGGGATTATATCAGAAAATGAGGGAGAAATGTGAAAAACCGTGCTGCAAAAATTATTTATGACCGTGGAAAATACTTAATTATATAATTTTAATAAGAACAGTGTTAGGAATAGTCTCCTTGCAAAGCCTGGGGTAGGAAACACACACTTGGCCTGACCTGAAGTCAGTACACCAGTGTTGGACAAGATGCTAAACACCATGTGAGGTACACAGATTTTCCTCATTTGACAATATTCAAATGAATGCAGGTTTACCCCTCTTTATCTGTGTTTCTTGGTGACCTTATTAGAGAGAGGAAAGTTTCAGCCCCCTCATAGTCTCAGCAGGAGCAAGCCTTTTCCTGTATCACAGTCAGGGCAAAGGAAGGTTGTGTTCTTCACTGCTTCTGAGGCTGGGGAGGTATTATTAACCTACTTGAAACATTATTTTAATATGTATAAAACATGCTAACAATTTCAACTTATGGCAGGACATTGAATTTTTTCTTTTTATTTTTATTTTTCAGATAAAAATGAATATAGACAATAGGAAATTGATAGGCATGAGTCATAATGTTTCCCTTCTTTACTTCAAGAAACTGTCTTTTTGAAATAGTCGTGATCTAGGAACAATTTTTTTTACTTATGTTGATAATATAGTGTACATTGGAGACTTGAAATAATGAATTATATTTTAGATAATTATAGTCTTCTTAGAAGCATAGCAGCCAGTATTTGTCACATATGGAGGACCTCTGTGAGAATAGATCTCGATTTTTTAATTTATTTTCCCTTTAGTGAGAACTGCAATTATCTAACAACCAGTGAGTCACTGTTAATGGTTGAATAAGAACCTTAAAGAAATTGTAAAGCATTGCAACAAAAAGAGCACTCTTTTCATGTGCTGAGTCTGACTGTCCATCAGTGTAGCTGGGACAAACTGGGCTGCTCAGCATTGATGCCCTTAAGCCAAGAATGACTAAAGTTGAATCATTTTGGAGGTTTAAGTAGAGCCCAGATGATCTTATGACTCCTGCAAACAAACAACTGCATATCATCCACTCAGACTTAGCTAATGGTTATGCTCTTTCCCTTGGCCAGTGAGTGTGTGCAAAATATGACCATCTCTGAATAAGAAAATCTCAGATATTTCCATGAGAACATCTCTCAAGGTCATAAAGTATGTGTGCTAAAGACAAAACGATATTAATTTAACCATAATTTGTGTGAGGGCTTTCAACAAGACAGTGGAATGCATATTTTTTAGGCTTTTTTTCTCTAG
This sequence comes from Chaetops frenatus, assembly GCA_013400775.1. Lineage (NCBI taxonomy): Eukaryota > Metazoa > Chordata > Aves > Passeriformes > Picathartidae > Chaetops > Chaetops frenatus. Next base: position 23,151 of record VZTR01012885.1, read on the forward strand.
TAATTTAATTTCTTAGGAAATGCTCCCATTAATATTTTATTTTGAGCACTGGGGCGCTAATGGTATTATCCATGTTTCTCTTTACTCCTGACAGTACACTCAACACCAAAAACTTGTTCCTATAACATATTTATCCCTTGGTACATATAAAGTCTTCTTTTTCTTTCTATCTCTTTTCTTTTTTTCCCCAATGTCCCTCACTTATAAAAAGCACCAATGTTTAGAAAGGCTGGAAAAATAACGAGATGGGGTTCATATGAAAAACGGTGATTTTTCCAAGTGAAATTAGAAACAGGGTCTCTTTAACATGGAAATCTGATTTCTGTACAATTTGAGGACTCATTTCTGCAACTGTCACATATGTAAAATTTCCAGTGGAGTCAAAGAGGCCTTTGAATACAAAGAAACAGCACAATCAAGCTCTGAATATATATATATATATTCCATATGCTTTTCTCTCTCTCCCAGTGATGTACATGTTATAATAATTTCATCCAGATAAAACTGTCATATTTTTAATTTTTACAGTCCTTAATCTGTTTAAAAAAATAAAATTAATAAAAACAATTTCTGAGAATAGGAACTCATCTTTGTGAGAGCATTTAATTAGCATCTCCATTTTTTATTTAAATCTGACAGGGGAAACATTGCATTGTCAGGACATCCTTGAATGATATCCCAGATATTTTATTTGCTTGGAATGGCTTGAAATCACACAACTTTACTGAATTATAACCAGATAAATATATCGAAGCCTGAGGGCAGGGAGTCCTGGCAGCCGAGATGTGGGGAACATGCAGTTTGTCCATACCAGATTCTTCTGTTCCCTTTTACTAATAAATCTAGTAGAAAGCTTTGTTTTCACTCTCTGCATGATAAATAAAGTCCCTGTCTATGGTGCCATATTAGAGCTTGGTACTTGTGCTTGTAATTCCACCTATTCTCATGGAGAGATGAGACCTCTGTGAACCAAACCTCATCAGGTCAGGTTTTGTTTGGGTTACTGCCTATTCCGAAGCAGGGGAAATATGGCATATTGCAAGTCTTCTGGGATTGATGAATCACACCTTGGCTTCACAAGGTCATCTGCAACAGTTATTCAAGCTGCCAGACCACCCACCTCAATTTTTGATTTTCCACAGTGTCCAGTTTTATCTTCTATTTACCCGTTTTAAAATTCCCCTCCCCCTGTCCCTGATCTCACTTGTAAAAATCAGTTGAGAGGAGACTGTAAAAAGTCTTTTGCATGTTCATACAACTCTGTTTGGTTGAACCCTTCCGTAAACAATTCTTCTTGCATGACAGAGCGTGTGCTGTGTGGCAGAGGTTTTTATGAGGTAGCCTAGGACAGGGCTAATCACATCACCCTGTTTCAGGTTTTGACCTTATCACTGTTGTGCACTGAGCCTAAAAATTGGACACTGGCAACCACATTGGGGGAAAATAAATGGGAAATGACATTTCAGTTAAAAAGAATAAGTAGATTTTATTTTATTGAAACAAAAGGTCATAGGACTTTTATTTATTGTTCTTGCATAAGTGTAATTAAATAGCTGCCATGTTGCCACATCAAATGATTAAAAAAAAAAAAAAAAAAGAAAATTTCACTTGCCAGGACCCAATTTATGGTTCTGCAGCTGTTTTACATTCAGGCCTTTAATGAAGCCAGTTGAAACTCTACCTGGAAAGCAATGAGAGAATAATATTTTTGTGTGAAACATCATTTATAACATCTGTAATAAAGCAGGCTAAATCATACCTGTGCCATTTGAAATCATAAATACTATGTTAGCTTTTAAAAGCAGCCTTTGTCCTTTTGAAATCTTTTGATGTCAGGCTGCTTTAAGAAAAGCCTAAGCAGATCTCTCCTGTACAGTGGTTTGATTAAGAAAAAAAATCATTACAGAGCCTTCAGTACATCTCTAATGAAAAGTAGTATATAAATGTGAGCCTGGTAATTCATTATCAGAATCAGAGACAGAAGAATTTGTTGATATAACCATGATTGTTTCCACAAGAAATAATAAAATAAGCCATTCTAAATTGATTACTGGCATATTTTTTTAATATATGGATACATATGTGCATGCATGCAGATTGGTGACATAATCTTTAATAACCTGTGTTTAAGAATGTAATTTTCCACTGATGCACTAAACCTCTTATTCATAGATATATTGGTACCTTTTACCATGATAGCCTGGCTGTACAAAATCAGAGACAAACTCTGGCATTACTAGCAAGGACCTTTCTTAAAACAAAGTAGAAATAGGTCCTGCAATTTCAGAAAAAACAACAGGTATTTCTGGAAATTAGAAAATAACAGTTACTTGCAAAATGCCAGGCTGCAGAGAGGGATGTGGTTTGGAGGGCAAATTTTCTGCAGCTTCTAACATAAAACCATCTAGACCCAATGTGATGCCAGAAAGGCAGACCTGAACCACTTGCGTGTGACCTGCATTGCCCTGGGGAACCTGCACACCACGGCCAGTGCTCAGGCAGCTCCTCCGCGGTGCCTGTGCTGAGGGGCTGGGGCAGGACCTGGGAAAGGAACTCACATTCAGAAGAAATGGCTGCTTTAGGGCGTTCCCTGAGTAAACTGACCCCAGTGAAAAATTCTCAGCCTTTTCACCCTTGAGGTTTTTTTCCCAGCTCTGATCTCTGGCACAGAGGTCTGGCACAGAGCTGGGCACAGCCCAGCAGCTGCGCTCACCGTGCCCTTCCCTGCGCCCCTGCCCCAGCCCCGCTGCAGGCGGGTCTCCGGCATCCCCCGGGTCTCCGGCATCCCCCGGGTGCCTCCTGCCCATCCCGGGTGCCTCCTGCCCGCCCGTGCTCCAGCTGAAGCCCGGAGACCCTGCTGGGAAGGGGCTGGTATGGGGAGCTCCGGATAAAGGCAGAGGCTGCTTCTGGTTGGGAGAAACGAGCAGACAAAGCTTGTCCCAGCACCTGCCAATCAATCAAATTGAGCGCAGAGCAGTGGCCAGCCCTGGAAAGCCTCGACCGTCACTTACACTAACAGAGTTATCTCCCCCTGATGTTGCCTCAGAGAAGCAGGTCCCAGATGTTACCTGCTTAATAATTTTCCCGTTTCCCAAGGACAAAGCTCCCTGCAGCTCCTGCACCGAGGGCCGGGTGGACACCTGTGGTGGGTCCTCAGAGCTTTGCTTTGCCCTGGCAGCTGATGGAGTACACTGAAATGGCTCCTCCAAGAAGGACAATTGTATTAGGGCTTGATCTTATTTTAAAAAAATTTTTATTAGGTGAAATAAAACAGGAGACACACAGTGCTCTAAACCAAGTATAAATGTAATTTTGCTGCCCTTTTCATTGTGTGGATGCCACTTGCCAAAAGGCAGAGATATATCATTATGTCTGAATTTGTATCCCCAGAGACATGAAGATTTCAGAAGGTTGAGGCAGACCCTGCTCTTTGCTGTGTGCATTTACAATGCACGGGGCAGGGTGTGGCTCATTAGGGTAATTAGTGGCAGCCATACCAGGATGCATGTCCCCTATAACTTTGGGCCAATGTTAACTCTTCCTCTTTGCTTTCAGTTTATTGTGCCCAAGGTCACAAAGGGATTGAGGACCCCTAGAGCCTAATTTGCATATCACTTTGGTATGAATATTAAACACACTGTGATTGACCTCTTCTGATCTAGAACAGGGTAAGTGGACTCAGATTCATTCTGAAGTGGACAAGGTTATCCACAACTTCCAGATGTTGACAATACAATTAGTCCCCATGTGGAAAGAAAGAGAGATGTTTCTTTCAGCCCATATTCAATTTCCATGCTCCAATACCTCTTTGTTTTAACTCGGCCCACATGCTGGTATGTAATGGTGATAATTGGACATTTTATTTTTAGAGTCATATGGAGAATCTGCACCCAGCTCACTGATACATAGATGGATAAGGTGCTGGAAAAAGAGGGTAAATAGCTCCATTACAAACATTGTAAATAATTGGTCTTAAACAAGAATATATGGAGAAAACAAAAATATTGGTATTAAATACACCTTTACTGTCTGCAGTAGAACACAAGACAGATTTGCAACATTAATTATTTCTACTAGCTTTGAGCCTGAAATATGAATATGTCAGGTATTTAAATACTAATTTACTTAAAAGAAATCTCCACTTTATTAAAACATCATTATGCATATTGGAAAGTTAGAAGTCAAAGCTATATAGCTGCTGAGGTAAAATTCACATTTATTGTCCACTGAATGTGATGTAAATTGAATTTGTCAGGAAGCTGATTGATATCTAGAAGTGTTTTGTTTTCAGTGACTGGCACTGCCGAGTTACAACCATCTATCATCTAACAGGTAATTAGTCAGATTTCTCATCATGAGTCTTCAATCCTGCTGTTTTATTATTGAAATACCACAAACCAGTAGGCATCTGAATGCAGATAAAGTTCTCTGTCATGGTCTTAAGGACAAAGACAACATTTTGCAACTCAGCTGCAGTAAGTTTGAATAAAAGTCACTGAAATATGAGGCATGATGTTAATATATATGAGAAAATGAGATCCTGGAAAACATCATCAGTGTTGACTTCTTTTTTTCTGCAAAAGAACATTTAATATTAAAATCTTAAGTGTTGTAATGTTGAAAAACAGGTCCCTGTACAGAAGGAGGTTGGCTGATGCAGAAAACTTTTTGGAGCTTGGGAGGATGAGCTGGAAATCAGAGTCTGTCTCTCTGAAGCACCATCCCCCTGTCCCTCCTTGTCAGTGGCAGACACCATCTCCTCCCATGCTGGAGCCCCCTGTCCTTCCTGGGGGCTCCAGAGGAGCCAGCCCTGCCCCTGCCTGGGGCTGTGGTAGCTCTCGTTTGTCTCCAGAGAAAGCAAGGCACAACTCGCTGAGCTTGGCCCCATTCAAAAGTGGGCAGGAGTGGAGTTTGGGCCTCAGGTTCAGCTGACCCCAAAATTTTATGTTTGTACAAAACCAGCTTTGTTGGGAGGTTGTTATAAACACTTCATTTATAGTTGAGTGCGATGAGTTTGAACCATTTGCAAGCTCCAATAAAAAAGGATAAAATAAAGTGTTTGGTAACACTTGTTACCTACATGACTGTGATATAACTGCTTTTTTTATGCACCTGTTTTCTTCTCCCCTTGTTTCTTTGAAGTGTTCACTGTAGATGATGCAACAGCAGTTGAACGAACATTATTAGGTAAGGATATAAAAAAGTAAAAATAAACTGTTATTAGAGCTTGAGGAAAATAAGAACAATGAACTGATTACAGTACTAAATACGTTGCACTCTGGGTTCTGACTGTATTCAGTGTCTACAAGGAAACTGAAAATGTGTTGCTGTTCATCCTTAAAATATTGCTTTTGTAACAGGATGCAATTGTATGAACTAATATTAGTAAGAGCTTAATTAATGTTTGGTTTTGGGACTAATTGATGTAACCCAGCTGCACATTTCACTCATAGCACTGGCTTGCCAGTAACCTTGGTGTCTTCAGTCAAATCTAAATGTTTTTAAGCTTAATTCCAATGTAAATTTTTTTTTGGTGGAAGTCTCTGTTCATAATATCCCAGCCCTTCTTAATGTCAAGACACAACACCCTTTAGTTCTTGATGAGTCATAAACGCTGTTATTTTTTAGAGAATGTCCATCACTGAATATGGAAATTCTATATAATTCTGTAATCCTGAGTTAGAAAGGATAACTCACCAAAGCTGATAAAATGTTCTTAGTTTATGCTAGACACCAGAAAACAATTGCTAAGAAAGTTACTTAATCATACTAAAAAATGTTTTCATGGAAAATGTCAAAACATGTCTAGAACAAATAAAATGTCCACTGGGTATCACTTGCTTAATGATTCAAAGAATTTGACAGTAGTAGAATTTAAATTACAGTGTACATTATCAGATAACATATATGTGAATATTGTATTACAGTACCTAATTTGCAGTTTTCTTAAGATTATCTTGTATTGTAGAGCCGAGAGATTTTGAATTATGGGTTCATTGCACATGCTTGAGCTGACATTGTCACATGTGAGCAAGAGGCTGAGACATGATTAACAGTGGAAGAGAGGAGTGTATATTAAAGTGACAGCTGAAATGTAAAGGAAGGTAGCTCTAGTTCCACTAAGTTTGGCACAGAGGAGGACCAAAACTTGGACGTTCTGAATAACATCAGACTTTTAGGGAGAATGAGATGGAATTTACACTTCGTGGCTGAGACTCATCTTTCAAGTAAATGTTCCCTACAGAGGGGATCAAATGACCCCTTGATGGAAAATGCAAATATAAACCTGACCATGAGCCACAGGTTGTCTTTACTCTCCTTCAGTACAAGAGGTCTCTTTGACGTGAAATTTGGATAACTTGTGTGTTTGGGCAAACTAACCCTCTCAAGCTGTTTGTAAACAAATTCCTTATTTCTTGTGCAGTTATTCTACAGTCCAGCCCTTACAATCCCTCTGGCAACAAGGATAAACTCCTGTCTTGAGAAGCTGTAGTGAAAAGAATTTGTAGATAAAGATCAGAGTCATACATGAAATCAGGGTAATTGACAAAACCCCCCAAACTGGCAGAACATAAGGTGACTGTCAAAGCGTGGTGGAACATATTAGCAGTAACAAATAGCCCAGAAATCTCACTTCATGGAAACAAACCAATGCAAACACTGAAGACAGCCAATGCTAAACACTAATTAGATATAACTGCGTTTTCAAAATGATTTAATGGGTCAGAGAGCCATTCCCTGGCACTGCCCTAGTGGACACCTGGGCAGAGGCAGTCAGCTCCCCCTTCAAGGTCCCCAGGCTTTGCAAAACACCAGTGGGGAACCAGGGGCCAGATCAGGGGAACAAGAGGAAACAAAACATCTTAGGCATGACAGACCTTGGAGAATCTGGGCTATGCAGCAATAGCAGAAGTTAGGATTTTTCTAGGTTATTACAGATTAACAAGGTTTTTGCAGGAACATTTCTAAGTGATAGGTCACAGGCTATGTTAGGTTTGCTGAATATTTGCAAATGTGAGTTATAGTCCTTGTCAACGCACTAAGTTAGTCATGTGGGATGGGAGTCTTGTGCTTCAAGTTTTACTTTGAAGCAGCTTGGAAAAGTGGCTGATGTGATTGCTGATTCTGGCATTGTATGCTGTAATTTAAAATGACTGCTACTGCTTCTGGCTCTGCTTTTTCCTTTCATGAGCAGTTAGCAGTTTAAATTTTGAGAGCTCCAGTGTACCAGCGTTTTAGTTTTTGCTTTACTTTTCTGCCTCCCACCAAGCAAGTACCTAGCTGAGGGCAGGAGGCCAGGGATGGCCTCTAGTGAAATGTCAAGGTATCTTATTCTTAGGCAGCCACCTTTGGTCCCATGAACACATGATCTCTCCTAAATAGCTGTTCACCCTCATTTGCATCAATAGCAGCTTCACTGGTCTCTAAATGGAGAAACTTTGGACAATCCACACCCTCTGCCCTCTCCTCCCATCTCCTCTGTGCCTGTGTTCTGCCTCCAGGCATTTGTAGTGTTCATTATTCCACAGGGCCGCCTTCTGCCTGGCACTTGACCACCAAGAGGCCTGTGAGCTCAGAGGACTTTGGTCAGTCAGTGCCCACTGTCTTACACAGGCAGCCTGGTGTCATTGGCACAGCATGGCCCACAGGACAATGTAAAAAGGGGCTACCTTGACTTCCTGCCCTCTCTTCAATGTTTGCTGCCAGGTCCTGCCACCACGGTGGCCTCATGACCACCTCGTACAGCCACAGTCGGACAGAACAGGCCTGTGACAGCCCACACCCTTCAACCCCCTCAGTTTGGGTGCTTTGTGGCTTGTCTTTCTCTGTATGGATGATTAACACACTTAGAGCCTTATTTAGACAAAAGTACAGAATAAATAGCAGTGATCAAATGGGCACCTTGCAGAGGTCTGGTGGAACAAAAGTGACAGTGGTGAAGGGTCACAGGAAAGGGTTCTTCTCGTCTCTGAGTTTTACATTCATTTTGATGGAGGTGAGATCGATTTTGAAATGAAGTTTCAAAGCACCAAGCCTTTAGAAGGACTGCTCAGAACAGATTATTTTCCTTTTGATGTTAGTAGATTAATTAAGCCGCTGAAATCTAAAGTGAAGGGTAAAGTCAAGCCTACCCTCAGTAGCAAGCATCAGCTGGCAAGTATGTAATGGGTACTTTTCTCTCACCTTTCAATTACAATTTGGGCTTCCTCCTTGGAGTAACCAAGTGCAGGCTGTTTTTTTCAGTAGATCCAGCAAGCATGTGCTGGTGCCAGAGCAGGGCACATCTCCCAGTGCTTTGCCAGCTAAAAGCCCACGTGTTCAACCTGCACCATCAGAGGTGTGTGGGAATGGCATCACCTGCTGGGGCAGCTCTCATTCCCCCCACATGGAGAAAAGAGCTTGCCCATCGTGCAGGGACATAAGGGGATGAGCAGGGCTGATTTTTTCTCCTGTGGGTGCAAAGAGCCCTGACTTCCACCCACCCACATCCTCCCACCTCCAGGCACCTGAAGTAAATCCCATAAGAATGGCAAGGTTGCAAGGGGCTGAGTACGTGGGGCTTAGCTAATACCCTCAGGGATAATGATAAATGACACATTCACAGAAAGAAATTCTTTAAAGTTCAGTGGTTGTAAAATGGATAATATATTAATGTTTCGGTATGTTTATTAAATACTTAACAATGTAATTTTTTTTGAAGACTATCCTACCATTGCTATCTTTTTGCATGTGCTTAGTTACCATTTTAAACAACTACAAAACAGTGACATGTGGTAGTGAAGATTTCCTAAGCATCCCAAAGCAATATATGTGTGTGATATATGACATCCTTCCATAAATCCTAAATTTACACAGTATGCTAATGCTTGATTCCATAATTTCTTTTAAAAATGATTATACCCTGCTGCTAAGAGCAAAGGCATACTAAAATCAGTTTTCTATGCTTTTCCAACAATGAAATGCAAGCCAGCACACCACATAACCAATACTTACCATATGTTAGAAGATAATCCAGTAGGCTTCAGACACTGACATGATTTGCTTAAATAAAAATCCCATTTTTTAAGGCAGTAAAAACAGCCTACCATTTTTATTATTCCTTTAGTGACCTACTACAGAAACACTAATATTAAATATAAATATTTTTATTGTAAATCAGCCTAGTCCATTTTTATTGCCTTTAATGTGGGATGGCATTGGCTTAGTTGCTAGGCTAGAGGAAAAAGAGCTGCAATTAAATAATTGGGTTGTTCGAAGAAATGCTCAAAACCAGAAAATATTCATCAGATCAAAAGAAGCCTAAAGAGCAGCTTCAAGATTTCTCTGGTATACTGGAGATGAGATGAAACAGTTCAATTTGGTATTAAAATAATTAAATATAGTCTAGGAAAACAGCTATAAAATATTTTTGTAGAGCACTGATGTCTCTTAAGTGCAGTTCATTGCTTTCCCATTCTGTGCCAAATGAGACTTTATATTAAGCACATGCTTAAGTGTTTGCAAATTTGGGGTCTAAGGAAAGAAAATGTGAAATGCAATTTTTATAGTGAAAGGAATGAATGCATCTGACAGGTTAAGATTAAGGCTCTGTGCACTAATGTGGCATCTTTCATTGTTACAGAATGATAAGAAAATAGAAAAATTGCATGAAGAAAGTAGAAGGTAGCAAATACATGAATTCTCTATTTTTTCAGTTGCACCAGGGAAAACATACTTGATCTCAAGGACTGCTTAAAGGTTAAAAATGAAATTTTTTTAAGGTGAGATACTTCCAATTTTTCCAAAATCATTAGGACATCAGAGCTGAACCCTTGGCCCCACTGAATTCAGTGACAGATGAAAATATAGATCTAAAAGAAATTTATAACTATTATCACTAGACCATTTCTCTCACATCATACTTTTAAATACTGTTATAATTTCAAGTTATGTAATGACATGCTCTTACTAAAATATATTTGCACCTGTGAGGCAGTGCTTTATATTTCCTTTCAATGCAAAAATTGTGTAATAAATCTCAGCTTGCTGGATCTATTAGCAGCCTGTTTTCTCCAGCTAGATGTGTTTGAATTTCTGGTGCCCTTTTTCTCAGACCAGACTATTCCAGCTGGAGTAGTGGCTAGTTTTATTGAGTAATGGACTGAGCAAAACCAGTAGTTATGGGGATACAATGAGTATTCCCAATGGGAGCATTTGGCAGTATGTAGAAATATTTGTAATAGGAGGATCTGGCATGTTTCCAGCATCTGCAAAAAATGTAGACTCCTCCTTTAGTCCCAAAATATGCAAAGGGTTTACAGCCGAGAACAGAGAAATGTGGGAACTCCACAACTTGACACATTGATCTGCTCCCAAATTGCCCACAACTGCCTACGTGCTTTGGAACACCCTCTGCAAACCCCAACGTTTGGATTAAGTGTTTGTTAGTTCTTTTTCTAATTAATAGCAGAGTGAATTATTTTGCTCATTATGTAGTTAGCTATTTATTGGGCCAGATCCTCAGCTGGGGTTAATCAGCATAACTATTGATCTTGACAGAACTTCCCCAATTATATCAGTCATAGTTTTGGATATTTGACTTGGTGTCATCTTTCAAAAATACATTGGAAATTACAAATGGAAGTATATGTTTGAATATTTATAGGTAAGTTAAATTCAGAATTTTGATAAGTACAATAAATTATGCACAGAAATTAATTTTGGACTAGGTTTTGTAGGAACAAAATAGGATTCATTCTTTCAGCTGCTGGGATAATTTTTTGAAAATGTATTCAAAATTACTGAGAGGATTCTATTGTGGCATAATCCCATTGAAATTAATAGCTACACTATACAACACTAACTAGCCAACAACTTTTTTTTCTTTTTGACATTTGGAAAATATCACAGGTTATCTCAGCCTTCTGTTCAGTCAAAACTCACATGCTCATTTTGTTGTAACTTACTTTAGAGACAAATCAAGCATATCCTTTTCTTTAGTATTGAAAATCAGATTGTACTAATTGTTTATAACCTTGGGTTATAAATGTACACCCTGGGAAAAAGGACCAACAGAGGACACACAAAATTATATGACTGTCCAATGGTAGCATAATTACTTTTGAGAAAATATAAAGGTACAGTAATCTTAACAAAACTTATGACATGAAAACCTGGATGCCACATTTAGAATGTTCAAACATATAATCCCCATTGCAGTAAATCCCAAATCCTGCCCGGTAGAAATGCAGGCTGTGAGCACATTTCAAATTAATGAATGAACTCATACGTGGGGATGTGCTAGAGTTTAGGGAGGATGTTAAAGCATACTTAGATTCCTAACTCATTAATTAAGTCAAATCATCTAAATACCTTTAAAAGTTGGCCATATACTGAAGGACTATGCAGTTGCAGGCCAAACCTTCACTTATTTATGCAAAGATGTATGTTCTTGTGAAAGTATTGGGGAATTTTGGCTTGAATAGTATTTTCCAATAATTGTCATATTTCTTTTTTCCTGTTCATCATCTGAGTCTAAGAGGAGCCTTGGGATGGTTAGGGTTATCTATGAGGATAGGGAGTAACTTCAACCTGCATTATGTGAAATAGTGTGGCTTCCTGGAGACATCTAAAGTTGTTATTTTATGCCAGAGCGACAATGTCACTTTCCAAAAATGTGACTGATTTACACCTTGAGGAAAGACAATCTCCCGTAGTCACCTGCATCACGCTGGCCCAGATGAGACTGATTAGTCACATAGACTGAGAGGCACATTGCTAGCAAATTCCTATCCCTGAATTTTAGTCATGTGAGGACTTACTGTCCCAGCTGCTTTTAATGAGAGCTGTGTGGCTAAAGCCTAGTCTGCTCTTAAAGATCTTTGTGCAGAACCAAGAATTATTCTAGCAACAAAAGAATTGGCTCAGAAAGTTGCAAATTAGTGTTGATTAGATAAATATTGTGTCTTTCCCAAACCACATGCAAGATGTAGTACTCTAATATGGAAGATATAAAATTGATTTTAAAGTATGGTGTAGAGCCAGTGGTCAAGAATGTATAACAATACCAATAAGAGAAACTCAAATTGTAGGAGGTTTGAATAACCTTGCAACATATATATCAAATGTATCACATAACTCTTCTCTATTTTCCTGCCTGTACCAAGATATTTATACTTGTTTTACAAACAGGTAAATTGAATTACCTAGTAGTAGCTATAAAACACATTGTATAAACACAGATTTCTCCTGATATTTGGGGACTGTGGTCCTGCGGTCCATTTCATGGTCAATTGCTGGCAAAGTGCTTCCTGGAGAATTTCAGTGGGCCTTTCTCTGTACAAAAATGGCAGCTTCTGAGGCTTACTATACATGTGGAATAGACCTTGGTTTGTACAGGGGCAACACCTTACCCAGGTATATGGTACTTTAAAATCAATATGGAAACACCTTGCAATCATCTATGTATATGAGGCTTTTCTTCTTGATTCCTGCCTGTTCTATAGAAAAGTTGAAATGCATTCACTCAGTAGATCTTTAGTCATCAGTCCAACTGCAGAATTCAATCATACTCACTTTAATCTCTGGAAGAAATTGTACCTAAAGCAGCTCTTGAAGAGCAACAGAAGCATCTACGAGCAGAAGGAACTCCTCTTTGCAAAGATAGCAATTTCTTGAGAGATAACCCAGGGGTTTGTCTACCTGCACAGTGCTGTGTTAGCAGACCTTCCTCAAGTAGACTCATTGTATATTGGTAAAAGTGTATTTTGTTGGAACATCTTCTGCTTGTTCCCCAAGTAGGAAATCTATACTGGCAAAAGGACATTTATTGACAGAAGGAATGTTTGACCTTGTAATCTCACCAAAATTGCAACTCCTGTCTGACAGGGATACAGCAACTAAAGAGGCAACTTTGAGTTTCTGCTGAAAGTAAGACACATATCAAAACTTATCTTCCCTCCCAGGAACAAAATCCATCTCTTGTGAAGTCTTTGTTGGCACATACAATTATCACCGCATATTTGCCACTTCAGAACCAGAGAAAAGCACAAGCCTGCAGCCCCAAATCCCACCCTTCAGACAGCTCTTTCCTTGTGAAGGAGGAGCGACAAGGAGCTGCCCTGAATCATCTCCCAGTCTGCACCAGACAAAGCTCCATGAACAGTGCAAGATGGGTTGCAGTAAGATTTATACAGAGGACCTAAGATAATAGCACAGACACCCAGAAAAATAATTCTTCTTTTTGAGGCATCTGTGATGAAACTGGTACAGATGTGTGCACATCTTAAGTACAAAGTCATTTAATTTCATCAACTTGCATTGTGTTAATACATCCATGAAAAGGTGTCTGATCCTTCTAGGCTGAGGCTGATACACAGAAGCCCTGGATCAGTTTAGTTTAACCAGTCCTTGTTCAATAACAAACTTTCTCATAGAGGCAAACAGCTTGCTCTCATTCCTCCAGAAAACCTTGTCCTCTCGTGTTTCTTTGCTTACCTGTCACTACTTGAAAGACCCATCCTGGCTGTAAGTTCTGACACAGCTTTCTCATTAAGCACCACAGACGGCTGTGCAGCCACAGAAAGGCTCTGTGCTGTATTTCATACTTCTGTCACATGAGAAGCTAAACTGCTAAGTATGGTAGCCACACTTCAGTTGGCATGCTTTGAACATGTGATTGCCATCATTGTGCATAAAGCCAGGCAATCAGCAGGAGTTCTAATCATTACTAGATAGTTTACTTTCACACTATTTTTCATATAGTACATTATTTTGGAATTCATATTGCTGAATGGGTTAGTAAAGATTAAATTAGACAATGTAATGATAATCAGGACATTGTGCTAACTGTGGAAGAAGTAATTTGATTCTTGAGAAGAATTTGACAAGGGGGAGGGAACAAGAACTAGAAGTTTCAAGTATCTCTGAGATTTGAGGAGGATGGCATTGAATAGTAAACGAAGAATACTGCACAAGGCATATCTAGCTGTTATGTAATTAATTGAAAAGTAAAAGAAAGGTTTGAAAATTAAAATTGAAAGCAGTGATATTATTTTTTTAATTAAAAAAGTAAATGTTACATTAGACAGTTTTAATTACATATGAAAACAGAGACAGTCTAGGCTGATTTAAAAGTCTTCAAAGAGAGTACAACTGAAAGTAGCAAAATGTAAAAAAAAACCCCCAAAACCCCAGATAGCATTAATAAAATAGAAGGCAAAAAAGCCCTAGAGAAGGAATTAATACACCTCTGTTTCAGCCTTAGCACTTTCAAGGAAGCTCTGGCTGCCTGTCAGAGCCCCACTGGAATCAATGGGTTACTGTATGGGTGTGGATATCAACCAGTTCTGTGCAGTTTGCAGGCTCTTGGCTAAGATGTGAAGCTATCATCACCTTAACCACTGTGCTTGTATGCTATATCACATTTCCCCATCTGGATTCTGTTTTTCTGTCTCTTAAACCAGCAGCCTCCTTGAAGCAGGGACTGTATCTTCTGAATATTCAGCACTTAGCACAATAAAACCTTGATCTCAACTGCAGTTTAGAAGAGTAACAATTATTTTTAATGATATAGAGTGTAAAGATTTTCAAATCAAAGCAGAATTTGATTGCCAAAAATGCTAGATTGGACCAATAAAATTTGGGAGTAATTTTAATAATTCTGTCTTGATATTTACAGGTTAGCAAATATCTGTAAGACTTATGGCAAATCCAAATGTTTGAAAATGGTTTTGGTAGTGTTTGAAAATACATATGAAAATTTTATAATAATTACTAACTGTGTGTAGATCAACTGATCTCCTCTTCTTCAAAAAGATTTCAGCCAGTCAGTCGTGGGGGTAGAGATGCTGCTGTTGGAATTAGATCTCTTCTTCCAGAAAGCTGACAATGCAGATGACCACTGGAAACCCTCTGTGTGGACTCCACATCCTGCATGCTCCACACCCGAGCACTGGATCACAAAACTATACGAGTGAATGTTTCAAAAAGCCAGAGGGGGCTTGCAATCATGTCACTTTTCCCAAAACTGCAAAGAGGAGTTAGTTTCAGGATCCTGAAGTTCTGAGTTGACCAAGTTAATATCAATTTAAAGAATTTAGGAACAGACACCTTTTGAGCCCTCTCTGTTAGTACAAAACCACTCATAAGCATTGGTCATTTTTGAAAAGTTTAGCCTAAGCTCACCACAGATGTTGACAGAAGGGGACATACCAACAGCCCATTGTATCAATTTAGATACCTCTGTAGAAATATTGTGTAAGCAATAGTGATATTTACAGCACCTTTATACCCTGCACGATGCCATTGTTCTTTGACTCTGAACATTCCCCATCTATGTATATCAGAGAACTGAGGTCCTTTTGGAAACTAATGGAGATATTGTGTTAAGAGCCATAATGGGTAAGAGAGAGCACCCCTGTGACTATTAAATATGGTCTAGTGAGCTTGCACAAGCTTATTAATAAATTGATATTAATTTCCCATTTATGATTACATATTTTTTCATTTGGAAGTCAACAAGAAAAGGTCAACAGAATTAACAGGAAAAAAAAATTTATCACAAAACTATCTCTGCTGCTTTTATGGTTTTACTGAATCCTTAAATTTAAGTTGAAGAACCAGGAGTTCCAAAGAAAACATCAATGGAAAGTCCATTCTGAATGATTACAGACCCAGTGTTCCCAGAGGTGAGCAGTGACCAGGCTGTAGCTGTGTCTAGGAGGTACAATTGTGACTTTCTCTGCCCAGCAGCATTGATACATACAGACATACAGCTGTACTAATACTGCCATCACCCTTCAGATCCCTGCAGCTGGAGATAGGCACAAGCTAGATCTGCTTTGATTTAATACGTAAGTATCAGTTTTTAAGGTGCTTCATTCACATGGGCACAATACATAATGACTCAACAATGTAAAAATTATGAGATTATGATTTGTGTCATTCAAGACACAGTACACAGGTAATCCTAGAAAGCTGGAGACTGACAAAAAACATATGGATAACTCTTAAAACTATTCACTATTAACAAGAGAAACATGGTATGCCACTGGGGAAACATGGCTGAATTTACATTTTTGTAGAGTGGTTGAAGATGTGTATCTGGACATATTGAAGTAAAATCTTATACATACATCTAGTATATTCACATACATTGGCTAAAATTTTCAAATACCTAGGATTAAAATTTAGTCCTAAACTGATATTGAGTTTCCTAATTATGCATGGCTATGGACTCCATACTCATAATTCTGTGCTGAAGTCTGAGCTTCCAGTTGGGCACTGCCTGTGAGTAATCAACTAATTATATTTAGAAGCCTAAATTTGGATGTAATAGTTTAATGCTGCAGATACCTGTCATGATGTTTTGCTTGCATGTTTCTCTATTTGAAATGTTAAGTATTCTAATTTATGATAATATGGCTTTCACTTAAAAAAACTCATTTTATTTGGAGAGATCAGTAGAAGCAATAGGTGTAAAAAAGGTGATCTAAAAGCTCTGATCAAACTGGGGTCTACTTACAGGGAGCTGCATATTTTTGTTCTGAACCTAGTCATACAGGAAATAATACAAGTGGTGATCTACAGTACACCCTGTACTTCAATTAGCCAAAGATTGAATTTTCTAATGGTATAATAACAGGGAAAAAATCTTAATGAGTCTATCTACAGCTTTGCACGTTGACTTCACAAGGGATTTTCATGATTAAGGCTCAGGAGCCATGGGCCACCCAGGTCAAACCAAACCTCGCTGCATATGGGAACACAAAGCTTCTCTCTTTTTGTTTTGTTGGAGTTGATTCAAATTCACTGTAGTCCACATATGAAGAGCAGAACTTGGTAATAGCTGAGTTGTGACAGGAAACACAATCAGCTCTGTGAGTGCTAATAGGCACGAGGCAGTGGGGCAGGCCAGTGCAGCCGTGTCATCAGCTCTGCGGGAGCAGCCTGGCCCCTGGTGAAAGTCCCTGGCCACTCACTGCCTGCACAGCCACCAAGCCACTGTCATCATTGCTGAGAGATCTTTGCCTGTGGGGGATGCTGGAAAGTGTAGCTTTGTATAAGTTGAAAAGGTAAATCATTGAGACCAGGTTTATAGAAAGATGTATAATTGCTCTTTCAGACCGAACAAAAGAGGAAAAACGTGGAGGGTTCACTCCTTTAGCAACTGTAGAAGACTTGTGTGCCTGGGGCTGGACTGGCTTAAATGACTGCTGTGTTGGGATGACAAAAAGACAATTTTTGGCCCCATTCTTCCCTGTTATTATTCTTTTGTGACCATGCAAACCCAGAGTGCTGCTGTAGGCATTGTGGAGCAGAAAGGGTGGGTCACAGCCATGCGGGTGGCAGGAAGGGGGGCACAGACAGCTCCTGTGGACATTTGCATTTCTGGAGCCAGGGATACCAGTCTCTGCCCAAAACGAGCTCTGTTTCCTCTGAGGTTTACCGTGATGGACAGGGATTTAAAAGGGTGCAAAGCAGGTGTGATGGTGGCTCCAAGCGAGCTATGAGTAGCAGACCTGACCTGTGCATCACAGAGAGTCACGAGCCATGTTTTGTCCAAATGTTGGAGAAGCCCTGTGCTCCCAGCAGCCCATCATCCTCCCTCCTCTGAGGTGTTTCAGCCAGGGTGAATATCTTTTAGGGTACCAAGGACACTAATGTGACTATTTGTTATGTGAGAGAGCTGATGGGATCATCTTATTTCTGAAATTTCTGAATTCAAGACACCTTACTGAAATCCTCCATATCTTGCAAAACCAAATTTAGCCCATATACTTTTTCACATTGGAGACTGGTGAAATTTTGTAAAATTGAGCTCTCCATTTAATTGTCTCACTTTCCCTATTAAGACATCTTTTTGCCTATTATGCAAACATTCAGGTAGATTTATATTAGGTGCATAATAAAAAGTGGGGATAGGTAGTAAAGATTATATTGATGTACATAAGACAGAAGACAACAACACATGGAGAAAAAAGATATATGACTGGCTGGAAGCATTGCAAGCTAACACTTTGCTAACTTGCCACATGTGTACATCACATAGGCAGCTGAAAATATTTAATAGTGAAGGCTCACACATCTACAGTGCATTTGATTTGGGGGAAGCTTATGCAGCTGTTACAGATTTAAGTAGTATTTTCTTTTCCTTTTGGGGACACTGAAGCGAAAATGTACCTATAACTGAAAGATTATATGTTAAAGACAGGCTATAATGAGGCATGACATGGAAGTAAAAATAAGTATAAGGAAGAAGAAAGCTACTGCATTCTCTGAAAGTGCAGACATGGACTTTAAATATAGATAAGCCTTTCCTTTCTCTCTCTTTGGGACTACCTTTGTTTAAGGACTTGCTTTGAATGACTTTCCAAAATGGGGTACTAGCACAAAATTTAGTTTACACTATTATGAGGACACACAAATTATATTTTGTGTACTAAAACCTCCAAATTTGCCATGTCTGTGTTATTTATTTTTAAAATAATGATGGTTAAATAACAAATGTTGTTATTTATAATGCTTCTGGTATCCTCAGAACTTGCTTACTACAGTCTTTTTATTTCCCATACAATCGAAATCTAATTTAATTATATAAAATCATCCTCCATAAAAAGTAGTGCAAAATGCTTTGCAGAGAGAGATAAAGAAAAGAAGGAATGTTTTATGCAGATTGTCATAGCGGTCTCAAGGAGACCAAAAACAATCTCTGAGGATAGACTACCATGAACATAAGAAAATCAGAAATAAAGAAGAAATAGTCGCAGAATTATTTTTGAAAGATCTATCTAGTTTGGGAGCCACAGAAGAAGGAAAAAGGGCAGGGAAAAGAATGGAAAGGAAATGACTTGTGTAACAACAAAAAAAGGAAAGGAAGTTGGAAAGTTTTTAGATGAGATTTAAGAACAAAGACATTTCCAGAAGAGGGAGATAAGGCAGCAGCACAAAAAAGGGGAAGAACATCCATGCGGTGTGGGAAATCACAAAAGAAAGAAGAGTGGCTTAGTTTATAGTCAACCAGCCAAGGATTTGGAAAACCTGGATACTGCCCTCTGGGTGCTTTTTGTCTCTCTGGACTTTCCTACCTGTAAAATGGAAAACAGGTTAGGTGATGAGGCATGAGGGTCTCAAGAGAGTCCTGAGAGAAAAGCTTTGAAGGGGCTGTGGAGCAGTTGCATAAAAGTAAGATGTGGCCTGTTGATCTTCCCTGAGATACAAATGTTCAAGTGTTCTTTATAGTTGATAGGTAAATTATTTTGTAGCAAATTACAAGTGGTAGGAAGGAGCTCTGACTAAGCCAGCATAGAACAGAGGGGAGAAAAAGCAGAGCTGTGATATTTAGAGTAGATGTAGTGATTAAAAGAAGATAGAATTAACAATAAGAAGGCCTGGGGGTAGAATAGGGAACAATGAATTTTAATGAAATGAAAACATCCTTCAAGGAAACGGGATAGATAACTTTTGTTGTAAGTGGAAGAAAAGCATACCAGGAACACTGAGCCAAATGTAGCCTTGTGTTATGCCAGCTTTTACCATCTTCTTCTACAATATGCATTCCAAAAAGAAATGAAATCCTCCCACAGAGAAACTTTGAGAGGGAGGAGCCCCACAGGTTGGCCAATGTTGGCTGACCCCAGAACAGTGAAGATGGGAAGGGACCCATCTGAGACAGGCAGAAGTTTTTCTTCTCCTGTCATGAGGAGCAAATGTGGAGCAATGATTTGCTCTTTTGCAACTTCCCCTTAAGCATACTTTCTCCTCCTCTGGAGTGCTCAGAGGAGGCTGTCCTGCCCCACCTGCCAGTGCCTGCCTTGGCTATATTGACACACATTTCATGTTTGTGGTGTACTAAGTAGTGGTGCAATCTGTGCCATGTATTCAGTAAGATGAACCAAAGGAAATGGCTTTCTGCTGCAAGGTCTTAGAATGGGCTGAGGAGATACTGAAACTTCCAAGAAGAGCAGCTAGAGCAAAAGAGCTAAAGCAGGGCTGTTTGACTCAAGAAATAAACACCACCAAGCGTTCACAGAAGTGAAGACTCTCCTAAAGCCACTCTTCAAGCTATACTTTTACTGTACCCATTTGGAATAAAATTTAGTTTGTTGCCCAAAAGGCACAAAGTACCATAAAGCCTGCTGTAGTCAGATAACATAATTCACAAGCATGGCAGATCTTTTCTGAGGACTTTTCAGACTAGTTACTCTATGCTTTGTGAACTTTTACACACACACACACACACCTTACTTCTCTTAAAATGTTTCTTTTATCTTCCACTTTACATCTTATTATACCTAAAAACTTGAAGGGGATCACATTTAATAGTGGAGTCCATCAAATGTGAGGATGAGAGAAGGAGATATGGGGCAGATATCTCTGTGCCACTGCTCCATCCACACTGAGTAAATCTGCACAATGACACTTGAATGAAAGCCTAAGTAAATTCTGGTTGATAACGGCATGGAGCAAATGTGGAAGAAAGAAGCTGTGTTCTACACTTTATATGTTGGAAGAACGAACTTGTTGCTGCTTGATCCGTTCCTTGTCCTTCACTAGTGCTTGAGTTCCTCTTTTTGCTGAGAGAGCATGCAATATTGCAGTGCAGGGTCATGTTATATTTCCTGAGCTTCGACACTTTTTTCCCCCAGCCATTTAAAGGAGTTAATACGGGAAGCAGTTTTTGTCTCACTTTGGCTTTTAAATAGCAGAGTCTGTTTATTTTTCATTCAGCAAGCCTCAATTATTTGTTTGTAAAAAATCATTTGGTAATGGGTTTAATTCATCCTTCATGTAACTACACTGGAAAACAATAACGTTACACAAGAGATGAATTTAACAAATATATAACTCTTGTAGGGACAGAAGGAATTCTTTCTAGAGCTGTGTGAAAGGTTTATTATAAATGCCTGATTTAGTATATTTCTACAAATCTGAAAGTTAGAGCCCATTTGCCTTTCTTCAAAAGTACTTAATATGAAACCAGGCCCAAATATTGAACCATCACTTCTGGTTTTGAAGAAAAAGTGATTTGATTATACTTGTGCTGAGGTTGTTTAATGCTTGCTTGCTCCTGGCAAGTACTCCTTTCAATATTTGCAACACAACACAAAGCTGAGCAAATCCACACAGCTGCACAGCAAGAGGAGAACTCATGTGGCTCTGCCTGACTCCAGGGTCTCAAGGGCTGGATGAAGTGGTGGTGCTGGTGGGGAGATGGAGACCAGGCAGGGTTCTGTGGCCTTTGTGCCTCTTCTGATGTTATGCTCTTTACCATAGTGTCTGCCAAGATTGATGTGTTAAACAATGTCAATCACATCTGTAGCATGCTGTTCTTTCTCTCCTCTTCCCAAGGGTGGGGCACACAGAGGCAAACATCTTACTTTTGGGCAAGTTTTTGATTTTTGCAACTGTATGCACCCCCACACACCTATAACACTATGTACAGTGTAGTGACTCCCTAAATTCATGCTGTGCCTTTAACCAAGCTTTGGTGTGTTTGATTTCTGTTCTGAGGAGGTAATGCCCTGCCCTGGAGAGAGCAGTAACCTATGACTCAGGACCCAGGATTCTTAATCCTGGCTGTGCTGCCAACCTGCTGCATGGACCTAGGCAAATCACTTGACCCAGATTCCCAAAGACAGATAAGCACCTAAGATCTTTAAATAGTAACATCCTGGACAGATTTATCTGGAGTGCTGGGTGCAACTTAAAAGCAGTCCTACAATGGGGTTGCAACTGGGTGACTGGGCAGCTTTCTCTCCTACAGGAACAGCTGTATCTGTTCCTTATCTACATTCACTATTTCAGCTCCATCCAAATGCTGAGATAATGCATTTTTCAAGGAGCACCAACATTCTACTTGTGTATATAGAAAGCCACAGAAAAACTCCTCTATGGTTGGTGGCCTGTAAGCCCTGCAGTGGGAGTTTTAAATTAGGTGCCCCACTGCCACAAGGACCTGGGGTCTGAAGGTGTGCCTGGATTCAGAGTATGTGTAAAACAGAGATTAAGGGAACATGGAGGCTCCCAGAGAAGTGGGAGTTACCTGGCTCATTTGGAGGTTAGAAAACCAGCCTGGGGTGGTGAAAATGCAAGTTCAAGTCTCTAATCCAAGCCAGGTATGATAGGGATGAATTGGTTGCAAGCCCCAAAAAGTGTCCGAACCAGTAAAGTACCAGAAACTCTGTGAAATACCTTTTTATTCTTTTGGGAATTGCAGGGTAAAAGGGAAATCAAGCATGGCAACTGATTAATGAGTGAGTATTTATTGCCTGGAGTCCAAGGAGGAACCAGGACAGAGTGAACATACCTAAACCCCATCCTTTAGCCTCAGCATTCCGGGCTGGTGCTCCAGCACAAAAAATAAAAAGTGCCAGTAAGGAGGAGAAAGGCAGCATACAGTTAAAAGCTGTGATGTCTTATGTATCTCTGAAGAACCACTTGTGTGTCTTTCTAGGGATTTTTTTGTCTCATAAAGGCAAGGGACTCTCTCCAGGGCATTATTTGTATGTGTGGAGGAGACCCTGCACACAGCAGAGCACAACCTTGGACCTTGCTGCCACAACAGCAGGCAACACTTCTAACATTTGTATGGAGAGCAACAGGAGAGGCAGGGGCACAAGAATGCCAGGCTGCTTGGAAAATGCCAGTAAGAACATATAGATGGTGCACAAAATGAGCATTCGTGTCATTCAGCTCTGACTGTGTTCTGTGCAATCTGGCAGAATTGTGAGGGGCCTCTGTTTCTCATGATCAAAGTGGTGAAAGTATTCAGAACCCCTCAATGGCCTGGAGAAACCTGGTACTGTGCAGGATGGAGTCCAAGTTAAAAAAACCAACATATTTTATGAGTAGATCTGGAAGGAAAACAGCTGACTGCCTCTTTCAGCCAGGCTTTTATACGTGGTCGTAGGGTATCTGGGAATCCATGAATCCATCCTGACATCTGCACACTTAGAATCATGGTGCTGCAGGCCCTAAGTATATATTTAGACTCCATCTACAAACTTTGCAGAAAAACATTAAATCAGCAGAATGAAAAAACCCCAAACAAAAATGAGACATAAAAATGAGCTGGCTACTCTAAAACACAGATACAGTAATTATTTCAGTCTTTTGCTTAGGGGTGTACCAACTGTTTACAATTTACTGTTTGGCAAGCTGGGTGTTCTCATTTCCCTCATGGTTCAGGAGTCAAAAACATATGCTACCTTTAGTAATGAACTCTTCCAAGATTTGAAACTATCCATATTCATGTCACAAGAAATGTTTACACAAGAGCAAAATGCTCCAACATCAAAATAAATCAGTAACATCTCAGAGTTTATATTTCCATATGCTTCTTCGGCATAATAAAGCAGGCAAAGGGCTGCTGTTGTAAAATGGAGTTTAATTAAAAACAAAAGAAAAAAAAAACTTTATCAGAAATCATGGGCATCCAAAAATCATGCAGAATAATGCCTAGTTTCAACATATTCTAAAGATTTATCTTCTATCAATAGAAACAAGAAAACACAATATAATCATATCCTCTACACACCTTGCATATTTTCCATATTATGTGCATAAATTATACATTCATTTTCATAATTATGGTAACATTCTAGTTTTCACATAAACTGCTATTACTCCTGGGTACCAGTAAGTTTACATCTACCAAGGCTACACGCTAATTACATTTTCTTTTTATAATGTTATCTATTTATCAAATTTAGTTTCTTAATGGAAATTAATAGACTAGGTCTCTGCAGCAAAAAAAAATAATCAGAGGTAACATAGTGTTTTGGGTATTTTTCAGCTTTCATGTTATTCAAGCTTAAAGGGCTTTGACTACTTGGTTGGTGATTATTGTGTATGAAATAAGTTATAAAACCAGTGTCCAGGAGGTAATTGGGAAGGAGTTAATGATTTCCCTTTTGCTAGAGGAGGTCCACATCTGCACTAACTGAGTGCAGGGATTTTCAGGGTAGCCAGCTCTGGGGATTTTATTGATTTACCCACCAGATTATAAAGGGGGGTACCAAAGTGTGACTCTAAATCCTGCTGTGATTCAGGGAGGAGAAGGTAATTTAGAGTGGGTCATGAGAAGACCTAAGTAGGAATGACTAGATGGGTAAATACTTAATATTATTTTCTTCTGAATGTCAAGGGAAGAAATTAGGATTTTTTTTTTGGTTGGTTTTTATTTTTTACATGTGTTTGAGAAAAAGAGTACTCTTTCTATTTTTCTAATCCTTTATTTTTGTAACTTTGAATGGAGCTCTGTAATGCTCTTGCTTGGATCTAAAGTTAGGGCAGCAAGACAGCTTGAACTGAAGGGACATCAGTGGATGGAATATGTGCCTCAGCCAATTGCAGCAGATGAAGATGAGCTGATGGGTGTGGGCAGGAGTGAGGAATAATCCCACACTGTGTGGGATGCAGGAGGAAATCTCCTTGTCTATATATACAGGAGGGTGAGATCTTAAGCAATCTTGCCTTTCAGATCTGCACTGTACCTGTTTCCTTTTCAGTTGAGTGCAGTAGAAGGATTGTTTACTTTCCCTGACTGCATTTAACAACAGGGTTTATCAAGGCTTGGCTTATCCTCTGGGTGGGTTTCCCTTCTTTTTCTCTGTCTCTGAATCAGAGTATTGTCAGAAATCTGCAACTTGTTCTACAGGGTGATATTGTAGCACTTTCTGTAAGAACTAGCTTGGACTATATTTTGATTTGATCCTTAGCATGCGTTTTTTTCTTCCTCACCTGTAGTGAGGGAAGAAGTTTCCTTCCTCAGCTCCATCTGCCTTGAAGTTTCCCAGGTTTAAGCATGGTAATTTACCTGAGGAAATAGGCTTTGTTCAGGGTAAGAAATTCTACATAAATTTAAGACGTTAATACCTAGCAGCACCCTATTTTGAATATTACAATATGTTTAGTTGTAGCATATTCTATTTCTAACCTACTTGAGGAATAGCTTGTATATTTCAAGCACTACTTACATCCACTTGCTCCTCCTCTGGCAGTAACTCTGCTGGAGTTGAAATATGAATCCAGGGAGAGGATACCACAGTCTTCATTTAGCAACGTCCATCTAAATAGTATATTGTGTCTGAAGAAGAACACTTCTCATTTATGTCTAGCACCTCATTCTAGCAATTATACACTGCTTTTATAGATCGTAAGGGTCTTTGGGATGCTTTGAACAAGTCTAGAAAGGAGCCATGAGCCTCACCTGTGTGTTCTGCAAGGCACTCAGAGGCTGCAGCATGTGCCATACTTGTATGGCTTCCAGTGAGCACATCCTTTAACGTGCCAGGTGTGCTCCCAGATCTTATTGGAGTGAAGGCCTGGACCTGTGTGCATCTTCCTTGTGCAACACACACCCAGTCCAAGACTCTATTAAGTGTTGGTCTATAAAAGTTGGCTTTCATTGGTACTTTGAAACCTCCCACAAGGGATTTTTGTAGAGTCCTATTTCTATAGATGCAATGTGTTGACTCAAGATATTGTCATGGTTCTCAGACCATTTCCCCCCCACGATTTGAAAAGCTCACTTATCTTTTGCCCTCATTAAGGTCAGCTATTGCCTATGAAATACCTTATGTATTCAGAATGCTCAGCGAAGTGTTAATCATTGACACAGGAGATGTTCCAAGTGTTGTGAGTGCTGTGCTGAGCCAAAGTCTCATCAGCCCATGAAATTTGTTCCAGATCCTCTGGCTATAATTTATTGCTGGATTATTCTTTATTAATCCTTGCTAGGGTGCTCTGCTGATGTATGCAGTAAGAAAGGAGATGGTACTTGCTCATGTAAGTGGAAAACAGAACCCTGAGAAGTGATGTGACTGTTGATGGCAGCCTATGTTTATTTTATTGGCCTAGATTTTCAAAAGGTCACCAACAGCACCTTATTCCACTGCAGTCTTCCAGGAATGTTTGAGGACACAGGGTAAACAGAGACTCAGAACTCCCCTCACAGCTCTTCAGCTTTCTCTGAAAGCCAATGGATTGTTCACCTATATTCAGTGTGTTTCTGAAGGACCCCAGGAATAACCTATATAAAATTGAGAGAGTGCCAGTCAGCCTTAAACTGTGTGAAACCCAAATTGGATCTAACACACAGGAATGGTTTAGATAAGCAGACTTGTACACGTGAGATCATCTCTAAACCGACTTATATTCAGTTTGCCTCCTGCTATTAAAATCTCACCCTTGGATGGTAGCAGAGCCCGATGAAACATCACCCTCTTTCCTTTCCCCCTTTGTGCTAATGCTTTACCAAGACATAGCATTGCTCAGGAACATGACGTGTGTCCTGACTATTTTTTTTCTAATGTTCTGAAATAATTTCATAAGAGCAACTGCAGTAGTTCAGATGAGGGCCTGTCTAACATTACTCTTCTTGTAACAGTGGCCAAAATTGGTTGTCAAGGGAAGATTATAGAGCATGCTCAAGGCAAATGTGTAAAATCTGTCCACTGAGTATTTTTCTGGCTTCTAACAATTTTGGCTCAGGGACTTTAAGACCACTGTGGCTTGTCTGTTTACTAACCCTCTCCAGATCTCTTTTCAAGTACTTATTAAACCTGCCCTTGAACCCACGAAAGTTTTGTTTCCGCCACATCATTTGGCAAGGATTTGCATATTTTTGCTACATATGAATGAAGAGCTGCTTGTTTGTTTTGAGTTGGGATCAACCAGCTTCCTTTGGCCACCATGTCCTGTATTGAAAAAAGGAAAGAGCAATTCATCTCTATCTCATGGTTGTTCGTGGTTTTGTGGGCCTTCACAATTTTTCCCCTAGGCCATCTCTTTTCCAGGATGAAGTTTTAGCTGACTGAGTCATCCCTTGTATAGAAATCATTCACCTTTATTGCTCTTCTCTGCATATTTTCCACTTCTAGGACATTTTTCCAGGTGGAGGTCTTATAATTAACCACAGT
Organism: Chaetops frenatus; assembly: GCA_013400775.1. Classification (NCBI taxonomy): domain Eukaryota; kingdom Metazoa; phylum Chordata; class Aves; order Passeriformes; family Picathartidae; genus Chaetops; species Chaetops frenatus. The sequence goes on from VZTR01012885.1 coordinate 50,054, forward strand.
TTACAAAATGTAGGAGAAGTGTGGATTTGTACAATGAAATGGCTTTATTTTTATTTTCTGTTCCTTCTGTGTGAATGACCTTGCTGTTACCAAGTACTTGAATGATATTTCATGGTACTATCATAACTAAAAGCCTTCCTGTCCGAGTGATGTTGACTGCCTCAAAACCAATGCTTTTTTAGAGATAGAGCAAGAACTGTTTGTCCTAGAAAATATTATTTTACCTTAATCTGCATATTCGCAATGCAGCACCCTCAGTTATTTGGTACTTTTTCCTGAAGTACTATCTTGATATTCATGCTTTAACTTTCATTTTCAGCATATTTTGTGAGTTCTCTAGTTTCCATGATTGTCTTAAATTGTATATCAAACCCAGTTTTCACAAACAGACATAACCCTCAAATATCTTTCTTCAGTATACATTTTATAAGTTTTGAAAAGAAATATTTTGTAGAAATAATTCAGTGGAAAAGAGTAGCTGCTGCTCAGGAGCTGGAACAGATTTTCTGTTCTGTGTAAGATGTTCTGTGTAAAAGTGGCAGCATTTAAGAAAATTCATGAGAGAAGGTTATGAAGAAGCATTAGGAAGAGTGGTGTGAGAAGAGCACAGCCAGCAGGAGGTTTACTATGAGGAAAGGAGAGCTGACACACAGGAAGGACTGGTAGAGTGTGGTGCCTTGAAGTAAAGATAAAATACTAGAATGTGATACAAAAGGTGAAGGGGAAGCCATTGAAGGAACTTGAAAGGGAATTTGTATGCTAAGAAATATGGAAAGATGATGTAATACCTCTTGATTTTACCAGGAAGGAAACAGATTCAGGATAATTTTTCAGGTATTTTCCTAGTGTTCCAAAGCACAGACAAGAGTATAAAAATGCAGCACACTAAAGTAGTGCCTCATTGTGCAGGCCCCTTAAGAGCTACTGTGACAATATTACTGCTGAAGGTTTGATGCTTGGCTTTGGCTGTGGAAACCTGAAGAGACCTGCAAGATGTCACCTGCTAGAAAACACAGAGATTTTAGAACGTCCTTCCAATAAGCTGGACAATATTGGAGAGGGCAGAAAACATCTGACTGTTTTTGAGGGAGTAGCAGGAAGCTGTCATCTGTATTCCTCATGCTGAGGGTAGATCAGAACCAGGACTCATCTTCATCACTCATAAAAAGAGCCCCGTGGAAGATGCTCGCTCTTCCTGTCTTTGCATTCCCCAGGACAGACTTCCCCAACTTCAATCATATTCTTTGTGATACTTGGCTCACATCCTGTATACGTGGACATTGTCTTAGCACTCATCCTCATTTGATGATTCCTACTTATGCTTTTAGTTAGGAAATTTAAAGGGTATTTGAGATTCTCAGCTAGTGTACACTGATGTGGACCTGCAAGCTTGTCATCTTTATCATATCCTCATCTTGGTTCCTCTATTAGAGGAAGTGGGAATGATGAAACCACCTGTAAAATGCTTTGATGAAAATGCTTGCAAGAAGTGAGTATTTTATTATTTTGACAACTTTTTCCAGCTGATGATATCCATGAGCATTTCAGTATGTTTCACTTCACCTATTGAAAATGGGGAGAGATCTGGGGTATAAGGAAGGAAGAAGCAATTAATTACCAAATCTGGTCATTTCTCCTTAACAATGATATACAAAGGACTTTTTGACAAAGTATAACTGGAGAAAAGACATGTTTTCACCAGATGCATAGAACATAAACCAAGGTATTGTTGAGATATTTGTCAAGAGATAATTTGGGATACTAAGTGTGTTTTTAAGGTGCTTGCTTTTTGTTTGAGGAACATTTTTTTCTCTCTGAGAGGAGAATAAAATATCTTTAAGGCCATCTAAGTATTTTTAAAAGAATTTCAGACTATTAAGACTGTATTTGAATTATGAAGTTCATACTGCCCCAGGCCTAAATGTTATATCAGGCGGTGAGGCAGGAATCTATAGGATTCTAATGCTTTTCACATTTTGATTAAACTTTGGAAGAGAACATTTTTGTTAAAGAATTGTCTTAATTTTTTTTCGAAAAGTACAAAAGCATCTTTTTGCAGACAGTGTTGTGTTAGAGCTCTGACTGAAACAGACTGATTTTATTGGCTATTCAGTACTCTAAAAAGCAAAACACTTTATTCTGATATTTTGTGATCTTACATCTAGAAATGGAACAGAAATTACTAGAGCCTTACATTTAAAATAAAATGTCAACAGATAAAGTGCATGAATAATTGTGAATGTGGTGAAAAGGGAATCAAGCTGAGGATTGAGAATGTTTTATAAAATATTGAAAGCCTGCAACTGATGCATGCTGCATAACAGTGTATGTAGTTATGTTTCTGTACTGACTGGCACCCCTGACAAAAGTGTTTATATATTTGGCTGCCTTTGGAAAGCATATGAGGAGTTAGGTATTAACCTAACCTTACCCCAGTTATTTTGATGATGTTTTTCTGTTTAATTTAACTGTAAATCATGTTAGTGGAGTTTTGACTGCTATGTCAGAGAGCTTAAAAACCGAGCTCAATTTATTTCAAAAGCTAAGAATTTGTCTAGCCTGTGATGTTTAGTCAACATGATCCACTCAAGTGTGGAGCTGTCAGAGAGGACACGGGCGGACGCTGCTTAATCTGCTGAGTTTTGAAGGGAAGTCAGACTCTGAACTATGAAGTTAAATTTTTGATCTATCTTGGTTAAATAGCTAATTTATGGATTTGTTAAGGGCATTAAGGAAATTACAATGACCTACAAAACACTGTGCCATGCATAGTACATTTTCCAGCCAGATATCCATGGAGTGTTTACTTTTGCTGTATGGGAAATGACTGTTTCAGTTTAGTTTATTCACTCTGGTGTCTCATACAGTGCTGGGTAAATACTTCAAAAACCACACTGGCAAACGTTGGTTCAGATGAATCCTGCACACCCATGTCAGCAATCACGAGGCTGCTTGCTTTCTTTTCTACAGACATTCACACATTCAGTTTCTGTGTAGTCCAAGGAATATAAATTTAGAATGACTCTGTAGTTTTTGCTAGAGCATTCCTGTAGATCCAAAGTCTGCTTTCCTGTCTCTGCTGATGTGCTCTTGATCATGTGTAGAAGATCACCTCCCTGATTCTCCATAGAAATTAAAAATAAAAATCTTCCTGGGGAAGCCTGAAGAGTTTATGGTCAAGGCAATGACCAGACTGAAGTGAACCTCTGGCAAAGTTGTTTTCTCTCAGCACTTTCTCACCATGCAAATCACACACTTTCACACACACATTTTTTGCCTCATAGATCGTGAATATGCAAGTTTGTGCACCAGGCTATGAAATAAGATCATGTGTAAGATATTGGTGGCATCGCTTGTGCAGGAAAAGCCTTTTTAGATGATTGTTTGGGAATGTGTTTTATGTGGGAAAGGTTCAGATTTAAATCAATTTCCCTGACATGCAATTCATACAATATTCCAGGAGAAACTGAAGCACAACCACCATAGTATCTTAGAGGAAAACAAGAAAAATATGTTCCCTATATTTTTGTAAAAATTGTCTAAAAGGTCTTGCTTTTAAGGATAAATAAGTCAAGAAATGTAATGAGCCTGGGTTTGGGTTTTTTTGCTTGCTTGGTTGGTTTATTTCCTTCACCCAACCTGTTCTGAACCTTTTGGAAACAGCCAGCTCTGAACTTCAAGCAATGGGACAGCAAAAGTTCACATAGCAGATATTCAAATGGTGTTTTCATCAAATCTTAGTGCTTGCTGAAAATTTGGTCTGGAAAATATTTTTACTGAATTTGGGCAAGCGGTATTTTCACCAGTGAAAGCCATCATTTATGGAGCCTACAGGGACCTCTACCTACAGCAAAATCTTTTGCAAAGTCATTTAAGGTTTATAAATCATCCAACCCACTATCACTAGTTAGAGATAAAGTTATACATGGATATAACTGTGCATAAATAGAGTGTTTGAAAAATTCTGTGCATAAATAGAGTGTCTGAAAAATTCTTGCTTCTACCACACTTTGACATAAAAGGGTTTTTTACCTGAAAGTAAATTAAATATTTGTTTTCATTTTGATTCATGAACTTGCAAGATTTTAAAATGAAACTTGAAGTTGCTGGAAGTCATTCTCTTTCCTGGGCCTGTAAGTTTTTATTTTTCATTCTTATAAATTACATGATATTGTCTAGGAAATAATTACACATGATCTCAGACTCCAGGCCTGTTTTTTCCAGGGAGAAACCAGTAGAACATTTACAGTAATTAACATATTTTCTGTCTTCTCATTTCGTTAATGATATCTCTTTGAAGGCTATGCAGTAATTACTGCCCACAGAGGTATGTTCTCTGAAATAAATTAATGACCAATGACCAATAATGATTATAGATGTAATCATCCATTGTGGAATATAGGCTAAAATAGATACTAGGAACAGTGTTGGAAGCAAAAATAAACTGCACTGTTAAGCACTGCTAAAATTATTTTAGAAATTGACCATAAAAATATAGAGTAACTTATCTTCTAATCATATGATAAATTTACTAATTTTTTAGTTTTTATTTCTAAACTGTTTCCTCAACAAACTGATACAGTAATAAGTAAAAAGCTAATCTTACACAAGCTATGTATTTTTGGTGAGACCTAATTTAAGGATGTAAGTTTATTGTTAAATGTTCTTATTTGAAAGATAAATTTTCAAACCAGAATTAGCACTTAAATTTAATTTCATATAAGCATGAGTTTGTAAATCTCAACCCCTAACTTCTTTTTCAGCAATTTCACTTGTTAAAAAATACTGCAGATGAAAAAAATTTCTTGCCTGTGCCTGTCCAATTTTGAATACATATTTGCATACAGAATTAAAAGGTTTAAAGTTGGGGACCCCCCAATAGACTAATATGCTCTTACCATTCAAAGAAAGCATACAACATACACCCCAAGTTTCTTAAAAATTAATATACTTAATAAAGCACAATCGTGCCTTTTGTTTAAGGCAACAATTCATTTTTAAAATAGAGTTTAAAAAAATCCAGTGATAATTCCTTAAAACCTACACTGATTGAGAGCATGATTCTTTTTCAAACAGCCTAGTTTAGAAGTCTTGTTGAAATCCAGTAATTTGGTTGTTCACCAGTAGGAAATAGATATCTTAAACATTTTAGTGTTTGACCCTTTGGCCTTACAAAGTACATTTTCACTTCAGCAAACCTTAATATGCCCAAGGTGGTTTGGATTAACATCTGTAGCGTCCTTTCCTGTCTTTAGATATCTTGGGTTAAAGAAATACAGCTTTAGAAAATAAGCTCACCTGGAGGAGTTCTGTAATTTGCACCGTGCAGCAATAGGCAGTGTAAAAGTGGTCCTTTTCTTAGATCTTCAGTGTTCTCATCTTTGAAACCATGAATTTTGGAGGTATGTGTGAAAGAAAAGATGAATATCCATTGAATTTTGACCTGAGACCTTTATGTTCTTAAATTTACCCGAATTGATGGATTTAGCTGCATTTGAGCACTAGTTGAGATACATTATCTCACAGTGGGCTAGATTCTGATTTTTCTTTCCAAGTTAATGCCAGCATAAATAGAAAACATACACTGCAAGTGAACAGTATGGGAGAGGGGGACTCTATATAATCCAAATGTGAGTATAAGCAGCCCCAAGTCCATTATCTGAAGTGGTTATGTCATCTTACACCAGCAGAAAACTCAGCCTCTCAATGTTTGATTCCTAAATCTCACCTTACATCAGATGTTCAAAGGTTCAGATGAATAAGATATGTCTCTGTACAGTGTGTTTTAAATTAAAAGCTAGTGAAAAGCATATCCCTCGATTTCTGAATGGCAATGTTGGAAAATGTGTTTCAACTGGCAGCTGCCCTCTTCCTATTTGCCTCCACCCTCACCTGGAAACCAGCATCCAGCAATGGCAGAGCTGAGACACTCTACAAAAGCAGTAACCTCCCTTTTTGCTTCTTGCCTGGTTTGTTCTGGGTGCTGGGAGGTGGCTTTGAAAGGGCAGCATGTACAGGGCAGAAATATTTCTTGAGGGTATGGGAGGTTGTTCTCTCATTTGAAGGAAACCAAGACTTCCAACTGATTTTAATTTTATTTTTAATGTTCATGGGAACCAGTCTTACATGCCTGACTGAATTCAGAGTTTGGATTTTTGGCAGGTTTTTATTTGAGCCCAGCTTGGCTGTTTTTCAAAATGTCCAGATTGCTCACATTAAATCTGAATAAGCACTACCCACTAGTTTAATCAGAGTCATCTGGTATACCTCTAATTAGTGTTAGTTAAAGTTGAAATTCTTAATAACACAAAATGCAGCGTTTTGGGGATGTATTTTGTAAACTCCTGATTGTAAAAACTGTAGGAGAAAAAAAATATCTTCTGCAACATTATTAAAAAATTGGAACACATGAATTATGACAATAACAAAATTGTAACAAAATAAGGCTAAGTTCCCAAAAAATGCCATCTTTATCCATTTAGGCATGCATACACATATACTGTATTTTTGATACAAATGCATTTATGAACATTGGTTGTTTTTCCTGCTAATACAATAATTGACTGTAACTGTATATTGTGCACAAATCAGTCAAACATGTACACATCTGGGAGTATTTCAGCAATTAAATAAGCATATGACACTGTGGGTTTAGATGTAAATTGTTTCCTGGTCTTAACCCATTGCAATAAATGATATGTAAACAAAGTGTTATAAAAGTATCTTTCTGTTTGGATTCAGTCTGTGTTTTGCCTGAGTCAAGAACAGACCATTACTGTTTTACTGCAAGTTGCCAAAAATGAAGCTTGAAAATTATTGTACTTGTGCAGTTATTGGCTCCTAAAGGATCAAGACCTCCTAAAAACCCAATTTTTTGTATTATGATCTATACCCATGTGGTGCTTGTTTATGCTGAATTCTTCCCTGAATTCTTGCCTTTGAAGATGTTTTAACTTCTATCAACAGCAAGCCCCGCAGTTTGATTGTTTTATTAAAGTGTTCCCCAAATTAGGAATGCTAGATTTGACTTTAATTTCTCAGGTGTCACTTCTAAATCCTAGAGAACTGGTGAACCACACTCTTTTATTTTGTAGATGACCTATTGTTTTTACATTTGTAATGTAACAATAGTGCAAAAAGCATCTGTTTTCTCAGATTTATGTCTTCAGATATTCTTGTTTCTCAGTCATGCTTCAATTGATACTCTGGACATGGCAATATAATTTCTATTGGTTTTTTTTTTTTTGGACACACTTCAGCTTCACTGTTCAGAGATTCAATAGATCGTGATTACAGAGGGGTTTTTTTTAAATTTTTTTTTTCAAGGGCATCTGTTCTTAGCCACAGCTGAGGATGGGGCCCACTGAGCTGACTGGAAGGATCCACCTAGAATTTGTTGAATTAAGTCCTTGCACCTGGATATAATTGTCATGCTGCTGTGCTGGGGTTTTCTTAAGCTAGTGGTAAAACAAATTAGCTCAATTTAAACTGGCATCCAGTAGGGAAGCAACAACTCACCTCATATAATGTTTTTCAAATAATTATTTTTCTATTGCCAGTTTTGCTTCATGAATATTTTCCTAAAGGCAGGATGAACTGTTAGATATTTAAAAAAAAATTAAAGATGAGAAGTAAAAAAGCATTCTATTCTGTGTATCTGTGAGTTACAACTCTTAGAGTGCTACTTGATTATTGATTTTGTGTGACGGTCTCTTAGATAGATACATATGTATATAAATTATACATAAATATATATTAAAAGGAAGGCAACAGCAGATAAAACACATTTAAAATGTAGCATCACAACACCACATTTACCCTTCCAAAACCCCCAAAGCAGTCTCTGCAAACACACTTAATGTACCTTTTGCCAGATTTAGCACTATAATGGTATAACCACTTCTACATTTGGGAAAGATTCATGCAAGTTTGTTTTTTTGTTGAACAGTAGACAAAGGTAGCCGTTTATGTCTGACATGGGAATTTGTATAAATACCATGGGATCTCATTTCCTTCAAACAGTTTAGAGCTGTTTGAACCTGGCAACAAAATTCACAAGCTTCCTGGAAGGTCCACAAAGGTTCATTGCCTCAGTTGGACTTGCAGTGGCAGGACTTCACATGAATCCCTGGAATGTGTGCATCTGTGTTAGCTTCAGCTTTTCATAATATTCCCCAAATGTAGACTCTGGGGGAAAAAATGAAAAATCACCTCTGTAGCTGAACATTTCAGGATGACTTCTGAAATGGAAGAAATAATACTTTTACTGGTGCTCTAAATATTGCTGTTATTTGATTGGTAGGTGACGTGCTAATTTGGAGAAGAGAGGGGTACATTCACTGAGCCTGGAGAGTGCTTTTGGATTTGCCCCTGGAATAACCCAGCTTCAGCTGTGACTGAAGATGCTGCTTTTTTGACCTGGTCATGTCACTGTGGATCCCAGCTTCAATTGCTAAGGTGCTGCTCAATTGGCTAAAAAATATAACATGGACTGAAGCTACTTCTTGTTTTTATATCTTAAAGTAAATTTAAGAATATAAAAGGAGTCTTGGTCATCCTCTTGGATCCTGTGGCAGAAATATAGATGTACATAATATTATAAAGCATCCTCTAAATTACACTCTCTTTTAGTATTGGGTAGGCTCAAATACACCAGGAATGTGAATTGGGAAAGCAGTGCTTTTCTAAAGGATAGCAAAATATCCAGAGATCAAAAGTTAAATATAGAAGCTGCTGCCAGACCTTCAGTTGTGCAGTGAATTTCAAATTTTGGCAAGTGTGTGTGTACACAGGGTAGGGGCAAGCAGGGACATTTCTGTGGCTCTTGAGAACAGTTTAACTCATGTAAGCACCAGCTGAGGGTGATCTGTGTGTGTCTCCAGCTCTGTTACCTGCAGAGCTGCTCTGTGGGCCCGAGGCCAGCGGGGAAGGGCCAAATGCAGACTGTCCTGCATGAAGGCAACTTTCAAACAGCAGCTGAATCCTAACTCAAGACACTTCAAGGGTGTAATGCAGTTGGTTGTTTTTATGTTGCCTCTTTTATAAAAAAACCAAAAAAAGTTGTTTTTTAAGTGCCGAGTGTGACCCTTGCTTGCAGTGCAGCCTGTTTTGTCCAATCCAGCAGTGGAACTGACACTCTTCCATGGCAGGGATTTGCCATTGGTGCTCCAGCTGAAGGCTCTGCACAGACTTGGGATGCAGAAAATTTAGAGCAAAAGGGGCCAGCACATAAAATAACACTGTGTTATTATCCCTCTTCTGTGGAGGAACAGCTCCTGGGAGAGAGCTACCCTACCCTAACCCATTGTGCTTGTGCACACCCAGAGCAAAGCTTTTCTTCTGACACAGCCCTGAATCAATGCATATGAGTTGGCAAGCAAGTTGCTTTCATATAATATTCCTTTCTGTAAGTTCATTTTTCATGAGCTTCAGGGGAAAGAAAAACCTTCAGTCTTCCCTTGGAGAAGAGGGTGTAACAGCTGTGGCTGTGTAAAGGTTGCCTGCACTCCCTTCAGTGCTCCCTCCTCTGTTCTGGCTTCCAGGGAGGAGAAAGTAGGAAAAACCAGTAACAAACTGAGTTTAGTAATTTTTTTTCCTTATGTGATGATAATCCTAGGACTACACGTAGAGAGAATCTTCCAGTGGGAAATTAAGCTAAACTGAAAAGCATAACAAAACCCAAATGATCTAGCCTGTAAGAATTCCTCCAGTGTTTAATTCTTAAATGCTTATTAATAGAGACAATACCAAACCCTTTTTGTTATAGCATGGATTTTTGTTTAGCAAACTCCATGTCACATCTTCTAATTTAATTATTGAACTCACAATGTGAATAAATGTACAGACATGACTAATAGCATTCTGTTATAATTTCATTACAGAGTAATAGATGAGTTCTTTTAAAACTTAGTTTTTTCTTCTGTTACAGAATGTTTGTAATATAAATGAACTCTCACATCCTGACTTCTTTTTCTCTTTACACTCTTTTCACTTCTTTTTAGATTTGATTCATTGAAAAATACGAGTATTGGGTGCTACTAATTTGGGTCATCTGCATGCAATTCAAAAGAAAATGGTGATTTTTTTAAAAAAAATTTCCTGTCAAGTAATTGGGAGAGGTGTAGAAAAAAATGGATTTATGCATAAAACAGAAAACTTCAGGTGAAAGAATGGACCTCTTTTATCATTGTAGAAAGAATCTACCTTCAATAATAACAGTCAGCTATCCCCGCACTGTTTCCTCATGACATCTGAGAACTGCTGCACTTCTTGAACCAAGAGCTGCTATACAGCAACCAGCATCAATCCTGAATGAAAAAATTGTCCCAACTGCTGGTGAATGGCACTCAGTGGGTTTCCCATTGAACTATGCTGCGAAACAATGATGCACATTGGTAAATCACCGTGTGTGCCTTTCAGTTCTTAAGCATATCCCATACTGGACAGCTTCCATTCACTCTGGCACCCACTGCAAACAAATGTAAGTATGCATCAGAGATGAAAGTGAAAATGCATATGTTAGATCCCAAATGGAAGCAGAAGAGTGTAATATATACACAGTTGCTTAGCAACAAGCATGTTTTGGCCACAGGAATGGTGACATCAGTCGGAGGAGTGAGAGGGAAACTGCTCTGCCCTCCTTGTCTTTCTCCCTAGAAGCTTCAGAAAGGTCTTTTCTTATTTCTTTCAGAGCAGAAGAGTGAAGGCTATTGTAGACATTTGTTGATGCTGTTAATGCCACAGACTGTGGGACAATTGGACTGGGAGCAGGGAAATCTGTTTTCCTTCTGGATGTCTGCTGCAGTGGCACCCCCGTGCAGGCAGGTGCTTCCATCCTCGCTGCACGGCTCGTGCAGAGCCCCTCTCGACCAAAACACTCCAAGAGGAAAAATGAGACCTGAAAATACAAACTGCTGTAAATAAAAACCATTTTTGGCATCACTCACTCTGCCTTTGACCCTATCACGGCTTTCATGCTCCTATCATGGGTCTCTATTGTGACCCTTTCAAGCTCCTGGAAGCTTTCATTCTACCGATATTTCACATTCATTGGGCTCTGAGTCTCTTCAGAAAAGCAAGAAATGTTCATTTCAGTAAATCACACACTGTCTATGGCTAGTAGACAGGTCATTACTAATTCCTCTCCTTTCAGATGGTTTGAATATCTTGTCTCTTTTCCCCCTTCCTGCACCATCCTGCCCTCTGCAGTGGGAGGCAGAGGAGGGAGCTGGTGAATCCTGGTTCCAGTAACGTGCACCCCTCCATGCAAGTGGCTCCTACAGACACAAGTGTAGCTCACACACACTGGGCCTCATCCTTTCAGCAGCCCAGGTGCTCCACTGGCCCACAGCACCTTGTATGTATAGAGAAATTGCATCTCAGGGTTCAAATCCATCTGCCACTTTGGATTGCTGCAGACACATCCCTGTATACACTATTGAGTGTTTCCTTTTAATTTAAGGTAATTAATATGTTTGTTGGATCCCCAGTGGGGGAAAGAACATTACAGGCGTGCACTTCTCTTTGTAAAGAAGGCTTTCTCGACCATGTGAGAGATGTGTAAGAGTGCCAGATATACTGAAGAACTCAGGTGAAATTAAAATAGTGGATGAAAGCAGGCTTAAAGGACAAATATGCTAAAACAAGGTATTTATTTCCATTCATGGAGCTTCTATGTGGGTAGTTTTGTTTGCTCTCATTTTCAGTGAATTCATAGAACACCTTTTCCACACACTAGCATGTATCAAACTGACAAGCTATAACCAGTAACATACCACTTACTATTAGATAAGTTTTGGAACAAAAGTGTGTCATTCTGAAAATATGGCAGGATTTGAGAAAAGCTGTGGTAGTGCCTCTGACCAGAAAGGTGAATGAGGTCATTGTGACAGGGTGGATCAAATCAGAAGAGAAAGACAAAAGATTGGAAAACAGGAAAAAGTGTCTCATTGATTCTTTCTGAAGAGATAGCATCTTTTCTTCTCTTGCAATGCCAAGAAGGCAGGAATGCACCAGGAGGTGTACAGTTGATGTCCTCAGCAAAGAGTTGAGGTGAATTCCTGTCTTCATTTTCCATCTGTGACTTTAAGCAATTCTCCTAGCATGGCTTTCAGCCTCAGCAGCAATCATGAGTGATCCTACAGCAATTGCTAACATATGGATCAGAAGTTCATGGCTGGCTCCTCAGTTTCGTCGCAGGTGAAACTGGGCTCCCATATCTGAATTTTGTGAACTTGAGCAATGAACTAAAATTAGTTGCCTGAAGTTCCCCCCAAGAAATTCTACTACCATGCTACTGTTCTTTCTCCCAGTATGTAAACTCTGCTTTTTTAATTTGTGAAATGAATGACTATATAGCTGAAAGATAATTAAACTAGCAACCAAAATAGATGTTTTAGAGGTCTGTTAGATTGCTGGTATTTTAAATGTGAATAATAAAAATTTTTAATGGTAATTGCTGTCATTGAGTAAGACAAGATTTTACAACACAAGATTTTACAATTCACATTAATTACTGAACTCTAATTTATTTCCCAATGTATACATTTTAGTTTATATCTCTGTGCCTTTACTCTTTAAATGTAGGCTAAATCGGTTGTCAAGAGTTGGCTTTCTTAAAAACGTAATTTATAATTTTCCCAATGGGATTATTTTCTTATTGTTAACCTCATAGATGGGCAGGTAGTTTCGTTTTTAAAAGATACATCTCTTTTTAAGGAAAGATGATGACTGTATCCATGCTTTTAATAGTTGTGTTGTGAAGCTCTAACCAAGCGTTTGTAAAACACTGAAAATTATTAACAAGTCCATATCTCTAAGAATAAAGTTCAAGTTTGAAGAGTAATAGAGAAAAGCTGGGGTGGAATCATGCAAGTTCTGAGCCAGTTTTCTGTCCCTCTGTCTTTCAGAAGGTGACATCTCTGCCCCACCTCACTGCATTTGTCCTCATGTCTGCAATACACTCGGCAGGATATGCACAGGCAGTACTTTCACGTCACTTGGAGCCATGGGGATATTCTTAGCAGCTGTACTGCTCCAGTAACATGATCGGGGAACTTGGCTTTAAGTAAGACTTCTGAGACAGTTTCACTATGCACACAGGCCTCATTAATTAAAGAATTAAATGTCTTCTAGGAAAAATTGCAAATACGTCAAACCTTGTTTAACCTCTCCCTCTCTTGATAACTCTTGACAAACTCATAAAAAAAGTTAAGAAGACATAGTTTTGATGAAACCTTCCACAAGATGGGTATTTTCCTGATTGGAAAAATATATCTGAAGATCAGTTACCAATGAGACACTGTTCAAATGGAAATCTGCACCAAGCAGGATCCTGTGCTGTGGTCTGTTCTCAGTGATTTGTGTCAATAGTGTCCTGGGTGCAAGGACCAATTGTACTCATCACTACCACAAAGAATGTGTGCCTGGGAGACCTGCAGGTATGTTGGAGGGTGGAACTGGAAATCAGACTGGAGAAATTATTAGAAAAAATGTTATTCATCGTGGAGAGAAAATAAAAGGGACTTACTTCTACATACAGAGGAAAAGTTGGCTGCAGAAATGCAGACTGAAGGATAAAACATCTGATTCTAAATAAAATAATAGAGAAGTTATGGTGGGTTCAACCTGCATTTAAGTTTTCAACGATAAAAAGTTGAGAAAAGGAAAAATCTACTACCGTGAATTTTTTTTAATGAATGTAACCTGCAACACAGGTATATATGTCCTTCTACCTACCTCAGCACGGGCAAGCTTTGGGCACTACTTTCCAAAAAGGAAGTGAAACAAAGGAGAGAATCCTGAGCTAAGTGGTCAGGGAAATTGTAAAAATGGGGCCCGTTTACAGTGTACAGAAGGGAGCTTAAAAATCTTCAAATACCTAAAAAATTTGCTGAAGAGTGGAAAGAAATTAATTAACATTTCCCTCCTGAATTTCTAAGAAAATATAACCTTAGATTACTAGAAGGAAGATTTAGGTTAGGCACTATAAAAGTCATAATTAAAGAACAGGTCAGATGGCATTGGGAAAATGTGTGCATTTCCACTGCTGAAGGACTTTACAAAGTGTTTAAATAGTGAAAAATAGCATAGGTATAGTCAGCTCTGCTTTCTATTATTTTCTCCAAGTGAATTCTTCCTCTTGGATGTTTGTTGGTAAAGCCAACAATCAAAATAATAATAATGTAGAAGCAGAGGCCTGTAAACACAGAGGGTCTGGTACAGTTTCCAGGCATGTCATTCAGCCTCTGGTGGAAAGTGCCAAGATATGTGCTTTGGAAGGCTCATAGGGCACATAGCTGCATGTCAGCCTATTTCAATTAGCGTGTTGAAATGGCGGATTACACATCTCTATAAAAATTAAATTGGTCTCATCCCTGAAATTATAAAAAGCCTGAGGATCCAGTGGAAGAATGAAATCTTGAGCACCTCGATTTCAGGGGCCACTGAAATGCTCTGTGGCTCTGTTTCTGTGGCACCCCAGTGCTGCTGCTCGTCCTCTCTGAATGCCCCCTCTCCCACAGTGTGGGGTCACAGAGACAGGCAAGCACGGATGGAGAGCACTCCCTAACAGATGGCTTTCTGCTTGGACTGTGTTAGCTGCTGAGATGTCAGGGAGCCCTGGGAGCCTCAGTTCTGTAGTTTTCTGAAGACAGTCTTGCTCTCTTAAGCGCCTGTATTCAGACTATTTAAATGTGCAGTTTAGATGGATTTTGAGTGTTTAGTTGTACAGCTGTCCCCTCTGCAATATTGAGCTTATGGCACACTGTCACACACCACCCATTCTCTATCATCCAGTGCCCAGCTAGGAGCTCAGGTGAGCTGATGGTTTCCCTTGTGTGCTCAGTCTCTTCCCTCTTTTGAGTCTTCCCCTTCCAACCCATCAGTGTCTCACACCACCAGGCAACACATTTGTCTCCCCCAAGCTCTCAGGGCATCTATCATGAGATCTATCTGAGACAGAAGAATTTCTCCTATTTTCTTATTTCTTCATGCCACTTAAGGGGGCTGTCAGTGTCCCTGAAGCTGTTGGTCACCACTGTGGTCCCCTCTATCTGTGCTGTATGTGAGTAGCAGCCCTGGGCAGAGGCAGAGACTCAGCCCTTTGTTTATCCATTCCCAAAGCAGCCAAGTCTTTCCTGGTGGCCCCTCTGTCCCTGCTGAGGCTGCAGTGCTGGCTGAGCAGGTCATGGACAGGCTCTGAGAGCCACAGAACTCCACGCTGCTGTCCACAGGGAGGGTGACCTCTGACAGACCTTCCCACCCTGTATTGGGTGGTGAGTAATCCTGAGGGGAAAGAAAATGCAGGGAAAAGACTGGGCAAAGTTCACACAGCTTCCCTGGGGAGGGAGCTGAGCCTTCCATGTGTGGATCCATGCTCTGTACATGAACACAGTGATGTTTCTATCTCTTTAACATCTCCTCCTAAAACTGCTCCAGGATGTCTTGCTTGTCAGTTGTGGGTGGATCTGGCATTGCCTTTCTTGTGGACCAAGGCACAGAGTTCTTGGGAAATGGTCTCAGGAGTTGTTATTTCCATAACTCTCATTCTCCAGGGACCAGGGGATGTGGGGACAGGAAGAATTGTGAGACTAGCTATTATAAAAAGAAGAAAAAAAAAAAACACCAAAACCAACAACAAACAAAAAACTGCTGTTTCTGATGCTGCATGCCTGAGCTCTAAAAGCACTGTCTTCTAAATGTCTACAAAAGCCACTGGCATTACCATGTCACTGGATTTGTTGGCTCAGCTTTTAATTCTTTTGGTGGTGAGAAAGACACTTAAGGGTGGGGGGACAACAACAACTTTTACCACCAGTCCTTAAGCCTGGCACACCAGGTCACCCCTCCCTCCACCTGTCCCCATCCCCACCCCTCTCAGCCCCAGTGGACCACACCAGCCAGCACAGGGAATGAAAAGTGGTTTTGCATAATGCCAAAGTGGCTGCAGTATCAGGGAGGGCTGCCACAACACAGATGCAGTTTTAAGTGACGAGTGGGAATCACAAAAGCTGGATGTGCAAGTTAAATCCTCTCTGCTTACCCCTGTGCTGGGTTTTGATTGACAGACAAGAAATAAAAAGCAAACATATTTTAGGAGGTACAAAGGCAGTAGTGGCAGCAGGCTTAAGATTCAGGGGCATTTCTGGACTGCAGTTCAGTTTTCAAGAGAGGAGCACTGGTGGGGTGGAAACAGATTGAATTGCCCACCTGCCCGATATTTTTCTTTGCTTTTCTTTGCTTCTTTTTTCACCAGGGGGAAATATTTGGTGTGGGTACTTCTGAAAGGAAAGGCTTGGAAGCCCATCTTCTGGCCTCCAACAAAATAATTTCTATTTTAAAAAATTTTCTGGTAAATGAAACTTCTGCATTATTTAAGACAACATCAATGTGCATGAAACAAAATTAATTTTAAATTAAAGTGTTTTGAAATGAAAATGTTCTTTTTAGATAAGGCCAGAATAAAATGCTTTGAAACTTTTCTGCTTGGTTTGGTTTAGGAAGTGCAGTACAGCTGAAAAGGACCTATTCCTTGAGGAGTTCTTTATTTTGAAAAAGCAACTTTTTCTAACTGAAAAGCACTGCCCCCCTCTAGTTAGAAGCCTAACAGCCCTGGTGGTTTGTGGTGGGAGTGTTCTGAGATGCATAAATAACTTGGGTAGTTATGAACACTTTACCCAGAACCAGATTTATCATATTTAATGTCTTAAATATTGGTGGAACAACTCATATTAAATCCTATGTACTATGATTTTTTCCTGATCAATTCCATATTTATAACATTAATCATTTCTCTGCAGTTAATTAAGAGAATTGGTGGCTCTTAGGCTTCCTTAAACTGATTCTTTAGATAAATATTTCAAACAAGATCTCCATTACCCAGATCAGACTCCATCACAATAGCTGTACAGGGGCCAAAGAGACAGGAGCGCAGATCCGGAGAGCATCCACAGGGACTTGACAAACAAAAAAGTGATATTTCAAGCTTGTGTTTCAGTGGAATGGGGAAATAATAGCAATATAATCAAGGGAGTGTTTGTGTAGCCCTTATGGTTTAAAAACCTTTTGCCTCAGCCGCGCTAATACTCTGAAACAAGGATGCTGATTATATGACCAATTGTTTGGCATGTGTTCCTAAACTGGTTTATAATTACCAAATTAATCTCTCTGAGGTATTAAAAGCCTATTTGCACAATCTTTGTAAAACTAAAAGGGAAGTGAAGCACTTTACCTGTGTTGATACAGAGCCCTGCAAATAGCAACTATTTGTTTTTGTAGCTGTTGTGGCTCTGGGAACAAGTAAATATAAACAGCAGGAAACACAAATACAGAGGCAGTGCAATTGGAGGCTGTCAGGAAGCAGTATGGTGGCTTCAGGAGCTGAATTCGGCTTGAAATAAGCTTTGTCTCAGTATGCGTAAGAGGCTTTGGCACTGTATCAGACCTCTGGGGAAGCCACTCAGCAGGGTGGGGATTACGATAGTTTGTGCTTCCCAATTCACGGCAAACTTGCTTCTCTGTCATACTCGCGCATTAACTCTCTCTGTCCCACCTCGGCGCCTTTTGTGGGGATTTGTTTGCTTTCTAGCAAACAGGCTGACATCTGCTCGGGGGAGAGCAGAGCGCAGCCCCAGCACACATGACTGAGCGGCTGCCGAGCGCGGCTCCTCGCCGGAGAGGGAGGCACAAAGATGGCTAATTTTGCCGGGCTGGGTAATTCTCCTCCGCAATGCATGTGCTGTAGTTGCTCTGACAATACCATCTAAAATGCAAATGAATTATGCCTGCGCCGCAGAGCTGGCAGCGAGGGTTGTGTAGACCTGCTGCTGGCATGAAGTTCCTCCTAATGGAGATTTTTTTTCTCTCTCTCTCTGTGTGAACACACGGACTCCGCTCTCTCTTTTGAGGTTTCACAAGGGTTAATTCTCTCTTAGCTGTGGGAATATTTTTTCGTTAGGAGCAACTCGGTGGTTATTCCTAACACATGACTATCAAAGAGTCAGATTAGCCGAGGGGGAGGGGAAAGACTCCTGAGTTTGCACTTCCTGTCTCTTAATAAAGCTGAGATTCCAGAAGTATTTAATATCATTGTGGTTTACATAGGAAATTGTCTGAACACTCTTAGTAAGTAACTGAATATACGGCTGCTATATTGAATACTGTTTGTCCACGGTCGTTTTTCTTTCAGTTACGTTAGATATCCACAAAATGTTGTGAAAGCAGGATCTTGTTACGGTGCACAGCTAAATGAGGAACTATAAAATACAGTTTTAAAAATTTAAATATCTAAAATGTATTGAGAAATGTGAGGTGCACCAGTACTAAAGAAACAACAGCAATTGTTTTATATGCACTGCTAAGGCAATAAAATGTGGATTCCTTATGTAGGTCCAAATGTAGCAGCTGGATTTGGCTTTATGAACCATGAAAAATAGTTCCCATCTGGAAGTTGATGTTGAATAAAGATGCAACAGTAAGGCTGCATCTTACATGTAACATTTATATGTTTCCAACTCAATACAGTACAAGTATTGGAGAGGAAAGAGTGAGGGAGAGGGAGATGGGAATATACAAATCAGAAGCCTCTGGCCAACATTTTAATGTGTATTCTCTAATTTAGGAGCCCCAGGTTTTGGCTCCTGGGTTGGGTTTTTTTGATTGTTGTTTGTTTGTTTATTGTGTTTTTTTTTCCAGAATAACCCTACCAATAGTCAACAGTGTACAAGTAAAAAAGGCTTCTGAATGCCTTCCACCACATTCACTGCTTCAAAGATCATTGTCTTCATCTCCCTATCAGATAAGTAAGAAAGTGATAATGTTACTATTCTGTGATATTCATCCCCCCAAGCCTCCCTACAGCCTTCCCACCTATCAAATTGGCATTTGAAAGTGCATTCATGGGGCCTGCAAATCAGGAATTCTGTTTCAAAGTGCCTGGCCTCTTGCTCTTTATCTGCACCCAGCCATAAGCAATGTTTGCAACATTCAAATCCCTCATTTTCATATCCCAAACTCCCAATCATAAGGTGCCCAGGAGATCCTACTTCCTCTCATGCAAAAATATAAAGGTCCTGTTTAGAGACCTTTTTATAAAATATGGCCCCAGACAAAATTCTATGAATTCTTAAAAGATTTTGTCAGGTTCGTGATGCCCCAAATTTTTTAAGTTCAAATTGCATACAAACATAGTTCATGCTAAAACCTTACACTGTAAATTAGGTTGTAAATTCTTATTAATAACATAAGGCAACAAAAAGTCAATAAAGGAATGGAGTTGGAACATTTTATTGGCTCTTTTTTTCTTCCTCGAGCAAGAATTATTTCTAACACAAGATGAAGTGTTAGGAGACGTGATGATCCCCTTTTTGCCTAGAAGATGTTGTGAGGTTTCTTTCACTGCAAAACTTTCATGGTGGCCCCAGTGCTGCAGTGCATCTGGCTGAAAAGATTTCCTGTATTTTTCTAAAAGGGTGCTGTTATTGTTCCTGCTGCTCTGGTTGTTTCCATGAGCCTTTGATATGAAATCAGGTCCCACACTAATTTGTGAGGCAGACATTCTAAATGTTGGGAAAACTTTAAAATCAAAGTTGGATTTTGCAGGTATTCATTGTCATCAGACCGTGGGAATCTTGAAATACCCTTAATCCACACTTACTTTCATTTGAAATAACAACACACCCCCAATGCTTGCAAACTGTATTCCTTTAACATAGGAAATAAGAACCACATATGTTTAATATACTGACATGTGCAACACTCACTTGGTACATGTGGCCCCCTGATGCGATCATAGGCTTTCCTCAAGTTAGCTCTTCAAATCAGAAGGCAGTGTCACCCTTTCACCTCTTGATATCCTGAGATCCCACACCTACACTGCACCCTCCCACTTATTCCGATCCTCTGCTCAGGGTAGCACTAGAGCACTGGCATTGGAGAGGAGAGGGAGAAGGAGGGGGTGATGGGAATATATCAGAAGCCCCATAGCAACATTTTAATGTATATTCTCTAATTTGAGGAGCCTTGGGATTTGATTGTTTGGTTTTTTTTTGTTTGGTTTTTGTTTTCTTGTAGGATAACATTACTACCAACACTCAGCACTGTACAAGTAAAAGGCCTCTGAATGTCTTCCACCACATGCCTTCCTCCAAGGCCCATTGTCCTCATCTCCCTGTCAGTTAAATAAGAAAGCCGTGTTCCTATTTTGTGATATTAAACCCCTCAAGCATTCCTGCAGCCTCTCCATCCATTGAGTCCCTTACTGGAGAAGGCTCTGGAGGTTTGCCCCAGGAAGGTGTGTGGCTGTGCAGGCCCAAGGGAGGTCACAACCCCTTTGTCAGAAATTGTGCTATAGCCTGAATGTCTGCCACAGCCCTTTTCGGAGAAGTTTCCAAAGCTGAACTGAATGTTTTTGACTCTAGAAGTCTATTTTCCATGCAGGGATCTTGGAGTTTCTGGCAGATACTCCTCAGGCTGGAATCCAGACAGCTTCTCTGAGCACAGAGAAAACACTCTCCCTTACTCCCCAAAAAATTAGGAAAAGGCACTGTATTTGCTGCTCCTTGGATAAAAGCATCCCTAATGGTGAGTGTGGTCTGAAAATAGCATGATGGACCTGCTTCAAAGGAGATTCACACCTGTACATTTAATGTATCAACAGCAGCCCAGTCCCTGAAGGGAAGGGGGGGTGTGGGCTGTGTCTGCCACTCGAAGCAAGAGCATGAGGGTGGCACTGGGCTGGGGCAGGTGGCAGCAGAGGCAGAGGCAGAGTGAAGGCAGATTTGGGGCTGCAGAGTGGGAACAGGGAGATCAGTGAGGCCTGAGGAGGGAGGGGAGACCTAACAGCCTAACTCACATCCTCCCTCACAGCTCTGCACTGCAGCCCCTGCACGTGTTCTGTGTGCCTTGGGCTGGGAGGCTGAGGGCAAGCAGGCTGTGCCATGGAGGGGGCATTTCTGCTCTATCTCTCTGCCTATCAGTGGGGCTGCAAGCCTTCAACCTCCCTTGGCCTGGCAGGAAGGGGAAGAGCACTGGGCTGCATCCACAGGAATGGGCTTTTCAGGGTCAAGAATCCAATTCCATCCTCCTCTGCCCAAAGCAGAGCAGATGATAGCCATTACCTACTTTGTCTATGCCTTGAGCATGCTCTGGATTCAGTACAAAGACCATAAACATTCATTAACTTCCCTGTCCAGCCTCCATGATAAAATCCCCAACACATGGAGTAAGCCCATAATGTTGGCTATGGCACACGGAGAGGTGGCTGCCTCTCTCCACTATATATATACATTTATTGTTCAGGTTAGTTTTGTAATCAAAATGGCATTAAAGAAATTAAATGTCTAGGCTTTCAAGTCCCAGGCCCATTTTGTCCTTAAACTTGCAGGAAAAAAAAAGATTTTTGCATGGAAGAGATGCATTTGCAGAATCTCCAGCCTTTTCATTGTTTAATTCACGTGCATGCCAATGTAGGGATTGTGCAAGCCTTGGCAGGGCATGCTTTGGAATTTGTATCCACTGCTGAACAATTTAAGCAGCTAGGTTTCATGGAGTTTGGCAATCCCTTCCAAAAGTGCTGAATCTAGGCCAGGATTTAGGATAGACTTGTGTGGTGCTATTAGAAAGCATAGGTTGTGTGCAGCCAGCCTGGGAGCTGGAGAGCAGAGCTACAGTCCTGCTTCTGTCCAGTGGCTTTAATAAAGAATCCCATTTATATTCATTACTGCAACCAAGTCCTGCCTCTAATCTATCGCAAGGGACACTACAGATATATTTCTTTGTAGTCTCAAAATGCTCAGATGGTTTTTAACCTTATTAAATCTAAACCCCTTAAATGTGCTTCTGAAGCAAAAGTTTTAGCAATAAGCCATCCAAAAAGTGCAAGATTTACAAAGCAGATTTATGGCTGTGTGGTTAGTTAAGTAACGTTTTTCTCAGCATATCATTTGCCAAAATTAGAGGAAATTCCCTGCCTCGACTGAACAGGAAGCATTGGGAATGTGTATTGTGCTGGTAGATCAGGTTGTTAGTACTCTAAGAAGCAAGACAACAAAGTGTTAATCTACCTGGATGATGTTCTGATGATTGTTGCGTTTCAGGAAATAATAAAACTTTGTTTGAATTACAGAATGCTTCAAAGTTATCAGGATTTCACATTTACTGTATGGGAATAAAATTGGTCATAACCTTCCAGAGTCTCTATTTTTGTTTTTTAATAGAACCAAGAAAACAATTCCTTTAAAAGGTTAAACCACAGTCACATGTACTGTGGCTCCATGCAACAATGTGATTGTTTCTAAGTGTGCAGGTTCTATCTTGGTGTTTACAAGTAAAGGATCAGCCAGGGTGTTTCAGAGCCACTGTGATACATGGTACAGCATCATGGCAGTTCATGACACACACAAAAAAGCACACAGGTGCAGAAGTTATAAGCATTGATAAATCTGAAACCAAAAGACAGATCCTCCTAGTCAGCTTAGGATTTTTGTTCTGGTCAGAAATGACTTAAATAATCATTAGCTGAATGAGAACACTCAGTGTTATTAAAATAATATGCTGTCAGATTTTTGTTATATTGTGTAATAACTAAGCAGAAATTTTGGGTGCATAGACTGGACTTTGATTTCAGCATTTGGTAAACAGTATGATAATGCAGATGTTTGTTCAATTTTCATCTACATTTTGGGGCCACATGTTTTCAGTCAAGTTTTGGAGACTTATTTTCTGAGTTAACTGTATTCTTTAAATTATGATTTTAGATAGAGCCAGCTGGAAACTAAGGAGGAACTGCCTAAGACCACCTCTACACTCACAGTAGTTAACTTTATTGTATCAATAAAAGCAAAATTCTCTGAGAGACTATAGAATTAGAAGCTAATCTGTGGAGGGAAAAAAATGGCCTTAGAAACACCAGTGTTAGCATCTCAGGGGCAGGAATTCCCTTTTCTGTATCCTAGGCAAAAAGAGTTCTAGAGTGGAGCCTTCTCCCAGCACCTGGCCTGGGACAGGACGTGTATTCTGGCAATTTGGCTGAATATGCAAGCTGAAAAATGAGCAAATCCACACTGTAAAATCCTGTAGCCGGACATAACAGCAAAGCCAATTTGTCTGTCTCTAGGCAGAGTGGTACAAAACACATTTGAGGGATACCTTTTCCCCAGACAGAGAAAGCAGAAGTTGGATGAGTGTTTACTCCATCTGCCAGTTTTGGACAATGGTGTTCAAGGTGACCAGCAAACACTTCAAAATGGCGTGCAAGTGTTCCTCTGAAGGAATTTCTGTACATTTTAAGTGCATGTTCCTTAATGGGTGGATACTGATTTTATATTAATGAATGTGTGCCCTAACAATGTAATGCTACTGACAACAAGCTGTTCTCAGCAGTATCTTCCAGCACTAGCAATTCCAGGGAGAAGAGATTTCCATGAGTCACAGTGATTTATAATCACCATTCAAAGTATATTATTTCTGTAGCTTTTATATTAAGTGGAAATATGTTAAATGCAGTATGAATCAATGTTCAAATGGACTTATGCATTTGAATAAATGTGAAGTGTTCACAAAAATTAATTTACAGAAAGTTTGAGGTTAGGTCTGTTTTTATTTGAGAATCTTTTATGTATTTTTAAAACACTAGGAGTTAAAATATCTAGCTTTGAAATTGCATTCTGGGCTATAAGCTTTTAACTTGGAAGCCAATCCATCTGGAATGAAGACTGTATCATTTGAGAGAGACTCTTGTTCTAAATATGCATGGTCTTCAAAGCAATAGATATCATCCTTGAAGTTTGGTTTGTTGATAACTTCTCAAATACTTTAAAGAAAGAAGTCTCGAGGTGCATTTGCAAACATGGCACTTGGCAGAAAAAGAATTGTGAAGGCACAAAATATTGTAGTTCTTGGTCTCATTTCAACTGATACTCAAAATACACGAGGGGTAAAACTGCAGTCTGCCAGAGAGATTAAGCAGTGAAAGCCAAGGACATGGATTGATGTGTGACTTGCAGGAAACCCCTGGGCGTATCCAGCGGCCTTCAAGCAGAAGTAACCCCTGGGGGGAAAGGCAGGGTGCATGTCTCTACTGGTCACCCCCAGAGACAGCTTTAGGCTGGTCCCAGCTCCCCTCTCTTGGGGTCTGTGCTTCCCATGAGAAGGCTGGTTGCACCTCAGGCAAGAAACCCCCAAAGGCATAGGCTCTGCTGTGGGGATTCCCTGCCACAGGAGCCCTTCAGACACCAATACCTGTCTGCTTTCCCATATGGAAACTTAGGAAAGGGTTTAAATATATCTGAGGGAACTATATCAGATATTCATGTATCTACATTTTCAACTCACTCAAGGGGAGCAGTGGTAACCAATGTACTAAAAGTCTTCAAATGCTGACAAATACAATTTAGCTTTGAAGGCTGCCAGCAATTCTGTGGTAGTAAATCCCATTTGCAATCAAAGGGTGAGTCATTAGCCTTGACATTTGAGAAATGGAGATTACTATGAATTTATGAAAAAGGTTCCCTAAAATGTTTCCTTAGCAACTGCTGCTGAGGAGCCTGGGGCATTTCTCAGATCCCCAGGCTCAGGAAAGCCAGCAGCAGTGGAGCAGATGGTTTCCTATCCACTTGCTGTATGTAATGCTAAGGGTTCACTATCCTTTTCCTCTCAAGCCTTGTCTAAGTGAGGAAAAAATGATGTTTTCTTATGTTCAGTTATCTTTACTGAGCTGACTTAATGTGACTGAAACTATTGCAATGGGCACAGCTTGTTCTCCAACACAGGAACTTGAACTGCATCTTACACAGGGCTATGAGCAGCTTGGCCAGTTCCAAACATGACCCCAAGTGAAGTGATGTGACAGCTTATTACCACCATAATAAGCATAACATTTTGTTTTAAAAGGGTTTTGTTAAAAAAAATTAAGAACTAGAGAAATCTATTAGTTTTCCATTTGTTCTCTGTTTCTCAAATGTCTTCTACTCAATCTTTTCCTTACAGCCATGAGTTTTTCTTCTAGGTCAAGAAGACAGAGCAATGAGGACCTTCTATCTATAGGGAAACAACAGAATATTTCTTGACTTGCTGTAAGATCACAACCATTGACAATACTATGTATTTTATAACTCAGTTAATTTAACCTCAACACATTTAGTTTGGTTAAGCCAGAGAAAAATACTTTTCTCTTAGTTAAGCAGGATCCTTGGCTGGCTGCAAAAAAGATGAGAGACCTCAAGGTGAGCAGTGGGAAAGTGGGAATGGGGGAGAATGGAACAAGGGCACATCGAGAGACCTGGATGATCCTTGGAAAGGCAAAGGGGATATTGGTTGGAGGCAGCAGGCACTGGGGTTATGCAGGAGGAGGAATATCTTGAACATACTACAGCAACATCTGTGCCTTGCCTCAGTCAGGTAAGCTGTGAAACCAGAGATAAATCCCAAGAGAAGCGGCACGATTGCAAAGCCATGGAGGAACATCCTTTCGGCATCTGAATAGACAAGTGCAGAAGGTTTCTTCTGGACCTAGGGAAGAGGTCTTGGTGAAGAAATGTGCAGCACCTGACTAACACATTCTGTATTGTTGTTGTTGTTGTAGTTGTATTGAATTAATTCCTTTAGTAAACTAAAGGCTAATTTTCTGTTTCCAGTAGTCAATATTCTATTTGCATGACTTCCTATGGTGATAACATTTCATGAGTTTCATGTATCTGTGATTTTTTTTCTTCAGGATTTTTCAGATCTAAGTGAGACCAATAAAGAGCCCAACAGCTTCTAAGGAAAAGATAGCACTGCTGGTGTAATCCACAATGCAAATATGAGCACAGTTTTTAGCAATTCTACTGCAGAATATTTGCAGGGGAGTGGTTGCACTTCATGGCATTCTTACAAAAATACGAAGAATATTAATTTTTTCCAATGGAAAGAAATCCTTTCTTTTCTCCTCTGTGAAACAAGACACTCCCCATATTTCTGTAGCTCCTGTGCTGTGCATCCACTGAGAACGGCCTGTCATTCTGCAAACTCTCATGTATTTTACAGAGCCAACATTGCTATTCATCTCATGCAACTGCAGCCAATCTTGGCTGCCAGGTGAAACACGATGCTGAAACAGAGAAGCAGCCTAAAAGAAATAGAGGCTCTCAAACCATGAATGGCTTTGTGGATCAGAAAAGGCATTTTGCACGACACCTGGAAATGAAGCAGAGAGCGGGGAAGGCCCCGGAGCGCGGGTGCAGGGACGGGGAGGAGGAGCGGTGCCGGGGCCGGCGGTCCCACCCTCGCCTGCCGAGCCTCTCCCAGGTCGGCTCTGAGCACATCGGATATGATTGGGAGCAGCTGCAAGCTGAGCCCAGTGCAGCGCTCCCAATACATTCCAGATGATGAATATGATGCAGACTTACTGGAAGAAAAATATATTTCTGAGGAGAAAAACAATTACTTCTCAAAGCAAGACAATGGAGCTGAACCGATGCTACGTGGGCACAAAATAGAACAGAACTTTTGGGCAATGGCTTTAACTTCTAATAAATCACCCACCTGGAGATCCTTTTGCAGTGTGAGTTTGGATGTATCAGACCCCAAAGATTTTCAGAGGTTCAAAAAGTTGAAAAATTATGCATTTAAACCTTGATTTCTCCCCAAAGGGACAGAGACTTTGTTGTGTCATAGCCTCCGATTTTAATGCTAGCAGAAAGGTGCCTTTGCCTCTCCAAATAACAAGTAGGCTCTCTCACGGAAGTTATGTAAAAAAGGGTTGGAAACACCACTTGATACAGTGGGTTTCACTGGCTGAGTCTTCAGAGGGGACTTGAACGAAATTTGCAAAAACATGTCAAAAGTTAAGTGGCGAAAATCAGCTTAAATGCCTGATTTTAATTTTGTTTGTGCTCTCTGTTGTTTCATTGTGGAGGGAGGGAAGAAGCTGTCTTTTTTCTCCCTGTCCTTTCATTTTGTTTGGGAGAAAATGGATGTTGGTGAAAAGAAGAGAGGTCTGGCAGGGACTGGAAAGAGGTTGTTTATTCTGTTTTGTTTTCTTTAGAAAGGGGCAACTCTTCTAAAACTGGTGATGATCCAGTTAAAGGGGGACTCCGGGTGGGGAAGAGAAAAGAAAACTAATAATCAGCCTCTAAATGACAAGTTTTCTCTTGAACAAAAGAGCAACAGGAGGCAGTCCAGGCAGGGGGTCAGTGCCCAGGGGTAACGTGACCAAAACAATGGCTGGAGAATGTGTGTAGCTTTTGCCACTCCAGAAGCTGCTGCCCCAGAGCCTTCACTGAGGGACTGAAAGGATCAAACCTGATCCAATGCTGGGCAAGTGTGGTGCCACTTCTGGAGTCCTCCAAATAGGAGGCAATGACTGACTGTGGGTAACGCAAGCGAGAATTGAAGAGCTGTGAGAGAATCCCCCCAGTTCTGAATGACAGGTATGATTGAACGGCCCCAGCCAATAAAGCAGAGCCCCTGCCGGCAACGGAGCTAAAGGTGGGATTTAAAGTGGCTTCAATTAAAGATGGAGACTGTGTGGCAGAGTCTGTGCTTCTCTTGCACTTGGTTAATTGTCTGTTGGGGAAAGCCAGCAGTGCTGGATAAACTGAAGAGAGATTATTTTAAATTATTATGAGCATTCACGCAGAAGCTCATTCTGGTTTAGACTAAATTGGTTTTAATTTCAATTCATGTAACTTCTGTGTAGACGAGGCCTACGGTTTGCCATTTTGTAGCAATGGTGAGTTTATAGCATATGTGCTCCAAATGGACTATCATGCAAATTCTCCTGGTATTTGCTCCATGTCCAGTTCCAGCTGTCGGTGGAGATGGAGGAGCAGAATAGACCACTCCCATGGCTTCCCATGTACTGCAGATTGGATCTATTGTCAGTCAGATGGACTGGTGGTGTGGGAGCAGTGTGAAGCCAGTTCTTTCACTATATGGTGTGTAACGCAATGAGGCAGACAAAAGCTGGATTTAAATTAGGGAATATTTCTGCCAAATTTAATTCTCTGAAGCAGAAAAATAAAACGCCTAATGTGTCTGGCAATGTTTACTCTGTGCACAATGTTTTAACTGATCTTAAAAGAAAAGCTAAGTGTGAACATTATCTAGCAACTTCATCATATTCTGAGGAGATCAGAAAGTATGGTTCCACTATGGTCTGAAAAAGTATTAGACTGAGAGAGAGGATATAATTTGGCAAGAAAACAAGATGGCAAAGGAAAAAGAAAAAAAAGATAGATTATTTTCTATTAGGTAGGAATTACCAGTTCTAATCACAGCAAAATCATGTCTGCCACAAAGGCTCCAGTTTGAAAGTTCTTGGTGTCCTCAGTCTTGCTTGATGGCCAGAGGCTCCCACTTTGCCTTCTTCCTGCTTATTCAAAGGAAAGCAAGATCTGAATGGTTGGAAAATATGTGTGCTGCTCATGCAGTAACTGCATGTGCATGAAATGAAAGAATTCCTTGCCTGTGAGCCGTAGGTACCTGTGCTGATAAGGAGGCAGTAACTCTCATTACGTGCATATTGGCCCTTTGAAGGTTTGGCCCTGACTTCTACTGGTGAAGTATTTTCCATGACTTTTCCACTGTATCTTAGAAGTTTGTGCTCCAGTCATCCAATACCTTGACAGAAATAGAAGACAGTGTTAAAAATAATCCAAAGAAATAACACTAGACCATTTTTAATTCCAAATGATTGGAATTAAAGAGCGAGTATCAGCTAATGTGAATGAAAACACAGTTGTGTAATCCAAGTAAGAAGAATGTCAAGAATAACAACTTTGTAACTGGATTTGGAAAAGTAAACAATTCTTTCCTTTTTTGCATAATAAATATGGTGTGGGTAGCAAAAAATAATATTTTATGAATGCTGCAACGTGTTTTTATTTCTACTGGTTCAAAACAGCGTTTGCTTCTTGAAATTAAATGGAATCTGATTGAGATTTGTCCTTTCAGAGACTTTTCTGGTAAAAGGTTATGCATTGACTACCCTATTGATATTGTAATTTTTCTATTATACATAGAAATTCTCATATTGCAAGTTGCTGGGGCCCATGATATTTCACGAATTTGGGATCATTAGGAATGTTTTCCATGCCAGAGCTATACTAATTGTGACTGTGTTGATGACATCCACCATTCTACTTAAATTGAAAATTGCTGCTTACTAAAGAAGTTGGACCCTGAGCTTAAGTCCTTGGTGACTGATTTGATTAGTCCATTTGAGTGAGAATAGGGCAACACAGGGGCTATGTTAATGGAACTTAAACAATAGGCCATCACTAATCAGAGACCTCAAGGTTGAAGTGAGGTTAATTGTTATGCGGGTGGTATTTGAAAAGAAGTGTTGACTGGTGTAATGCACTATGGGACTGTAGCATTTGAACACGCAGCCCTAAGGCCAGAGGTTTTGTTTAGTTTCCCAATGAAATTTAAAGCTACATTATGTACATCTTTAAACAACAACCTATATGCTAGTGTCTTTTGATATATCACAAGAGCAACAACTAATTGATAACAGAAATGAGCTCCCAGGCACAAAAATCAGATCCAAATCTGGTACTGGATTTTAATCCCTTTCTAAACTTGGTGAGGTGGGAACTGATTGAGTTTTGATTAAGCCTTTAATGAAATGCACATACAAGATTCAAACGGCTGCCCTGCCTCTAAAATTTAGAATATTCTGAATTCAGTCTCAGTTTAGTCCTAGAGTGCACGTTTGGTAGAAACACATGAGCAGACAACTACAATGTCAATGCAAAAACATTTTGGCATAGTTGGGAAGAACTGTTATTGGTATTGCTGTGTAGACAGGGATTTATATCTCAACATGAGTGGCACGAGTTCTAGCTAGATTTCTGAAGAAATGCAGCTTGCATGAAAATATTGGTATTTCATCTTTCCAGAAACTGTGAACCTGTAGAAATGAAGTCTCAAACTTTGTGAAAATAACCTTAAAGGGCACAGAGATACTTAGTGATCCCACTGAAAGGGAGGTTGCAGACTTGGCAGACACTACATGTACTATAGAGACTAAATTAGCCTGCAATTCACTGCAATAGAAACAGATCTTGTAAACTGGATTGATACGTGCTTAGGCTCCTTACAACTCCATTTCATGTGGTTCACAGGACTTATTTTTAATTAAATAGAGTTTGGACCTCTGGCTTGAATGCCTCCACTGCACATGTGATGTAAAATTTTCTGTAAGGAATGTATTAGCTGTGCACTGGAGGACTGGCTGATGGTGCAGCTCTCCTGGTTGTGACTCAAGTATCACTTTGGTGCTGGCATATGGCTTTAGGATAAATTTTCTCCAAAGGAATCTGGTTTGCAACCACAGACTGGTGGATGAAGCTGCTCTGGTGTGAATGCTTTCAAGGAAATGAATGAGAAAGAAAATTAACCAAACTGGGGCAGGGTGCAGTAAGGGAAGGGGAACAACTCCAAAATCATTCAGAAAGAAATAAGACTATTGTTTCCTACAAAATGTGGAAAATAATGACAAAGACAAGGGGACAAGAGGTGGTATAGGTGGCAACAAGAGACTTCTTTTGCTATGAATTAAACAACCATTTTTTTTCAGAATGTAATTTTTTTAGAAAAACAAATATTCCATTTTTGTGTGTGTAAAGCAGCATTGGAGGAGGGGCAGGGAGAATGTGCCGGCACACATAAAAATCTAGTATGAGCATGGGAAATGTAAGGACATTTTAACACAATCACATAAGGAATTTACAAGGTCCTAAGTCATGAATAAGTGCCTTATTCACAGGAAGCCAATATTTTGATGTATTCCCATGGCAGAAACAAAATGATGGGCAAGAAATGGACAGACACATAATACACACTCCAGTTGTCCTTTGCAGTCAGTGCCTTTCCCTAAAAAGAATCCTTTTTCTATTTTCATTTCTTCTATTTAAATAATCAGTCCTCCCAAGCATACCCAACATTAGCAAAGCCTTTCCAATGTGATCAGAAGAGTTACTGGGTGCTGTAGACAGAGCAGCTGGGGGCCTTACAAAAACCACTGATTCAAAGTATTTTAGCATAGTATCCCACACACCAAATAACTACTTAAATGAAAGTTTAATTGCAGCCCCTAGGGAAGGATGGAGGAAGGGTCAAACTGTTAGACACATGTGCTTTGTTCTTTGTAACAAAAGCCTTTGAGCGTAAGTAAATGAACTCTGAAAAATAAAACGAAATTGTGTTTTGATGTTTTGGATATCAACTATATGGGAGGAGAGCAGACAAAAGAAAAAGAGGAACAAGTTAAGAAAAAGGAAAAGAGGACCAAGTTAAAAAAAAGGCAGTTTGTAATCTACTGCACCATTTACATTTGCTTTAAAAATCCCTGTAGTGTTCAAACTACCTGCTTATATTGTACTCTGGGCAAATTCAGGGCTCAGGGTTAATATGGCAGGGATTTGTTTACTTGCCTGTGAATTACTGCAGCTATTGCAATGTTTCAAAAAAATCATGTGTTTTGGGTAGTGTCCGAAGCTCCACATTTCCACAAGGGCAGAATGTGTTCAGAGCTGTACAGATGCAGAAATAGGGTCCTATTCTCAAAGAGCTGAATGTTCACAAAAGGACCCAGCAGCAGACAGGTGGTTGCAGACTGGTTTTCTCAACAAGTATCCAGCCCAGCCAAGCGTGCCCTACTCAAGATTTGTCCCATTGAAGTCAGATGAGAGTATTTTCAAGTTCAAATGAGCTTGAAAATTGCAAGGGACATTTCTCACTGTGTGGAGGCACATTTTTTTCTGAAAAAAAAAAAGAGAGCAGAACTGTGCCTCCTGAAGACATGAAATCCTTCTCCCCTGCATAAGGCAGGTGGTATGAAGAATGAGGAGGAAATGCATGTGGCAGAACAGGTGGCTTGTTCTCATTGGGATTAAATCTTTCAGGTCCGCCTTTTGCTTTGGAAACTACCCTTGCTTTCCATTCACATGGCCTCAGGGTGAGTCTGTCTTCCATTTCTCTGTGGTGCTGTGAGTTATCATTCTAAATATCATTACTGTTCAAGTTTCTTCCACATCTTTTCACTCTGCCCACAAGTCACTGAGCTGACTTTCACAGGGACACTCAGGAGTACTGGGATAGGTTTGGTCATCTGAACAAGTGCCACTAATTGAACAACTATGGAGATGCCAATTATATCTCTTTGGAATGTATTCTGAATTCTGATCCCTCTATTTATGCAATTCCACTACTTTAGTTTAAAGATGTATACAAACAAATGTTATCCATGGCAACTGATGGAATAAATAGACTTTCTGTGGAACTTTGAACTTCCTCAACTTTCTAACATACAACAGTCCCAATGCCAGAGCCTGAATTCAGAAAACTTCCTGTACATAATACCTTTTTATGGTTGCCTTCTGTAGGGCTCCCTTATTTTAAGTGCAAAATTTGGGTTCTAAGTTTGCGTTCCAACAGTTTTACCACCGTTCCCCGGGCAATGAGGGAGGTACAAGCCATCTGCCATTGTTATGCACCGTTCTCACTACAGCCCTGTCACTCCAGCCTTTAATCTCACTCAGCTTTCAGATGTGGGCATAGCCATCTCTTTGCCAGGAAAGGTTCCTGGAGCTGTCAGTTCACTATCTAGATGCATCTCATTACATTGTGAACTCCAGTCTCAGCCAGAACTCCCACGGGATTCAGGGGGAGATCTGATAGTGTTGAATAACTGCATGGCTTGGCCCACATGCTCATCCAAAAGGTGACAAGAGAGGCATTACATTTAACACCCTTACATAAAAGAACAATGCTATAGTGTATATGAGCCATGCCAAAAGTTGTGGTCCCCTTTCTACCTTACTTTCCTTTGCAAAAAGCTTCAAAATAGAATAATTTAAATGTTACAGATATCAGAAGTTCATTTGAGGATTTACTTTCATTTGGGGACAATCAAAACTTTCAGGAGTGTTATATCTTAAAAAAAACCCCAATAGTAACTTAAGAAAGATCCTTCTGATTCACAGCTGAGCTCTCAGTTTCCTCGGTGCACCACTCACCAGAGCTTTGATTCATTGTCCAATGTCAGTAAAAGCTTTCAGATGTTTTAAGTAACTAAATATAAAAATTATTCTCTCACATCTAGATACCTTTTTTTGAGGCTGCTTTTGACTGAATCATCTTATTTTTGTACCACAATCAACACAAGCCCAGTAATGAAATAATTTTTAGCTGCTGAACTGTATTTGTTGTTACTTTCTTCTGTCTCATATGTCTGTGTTTCCTGGTAGTACAAAACCCCTCACTAAGCAAGCCAAGTTTAAAAATCCCCCAAGGTTTTCAAATCAGCCCTCAAAGATACCGTTTATATCCCCAAATTGCAATCTAAAATTAAACAAACTTTTCCCTGAGGTGAAGTAAACTCACACTGGACAGCAGACATTGCTAAACATGCCAGTGTGCCTGCTATATGGCCAAAGTGTTTATTCAACAGAAGCTTGGACGACAGCCACCACATCAATGTCACAGCCTCTCAGCACATGCGAAGAAAATACATGTGATACATAGCAAATTAGGTGTCCTGCTCTAGAAGGAGTGGAATGGGATTGATTTGCCACTTTTAGCAATGCTCTTTTACTGTCAGCTTGGCTTTGAGAAAAGCATTAAAGATTCTTGTCACAGATGTTTCTTTCATAAACTGTTGTGGGAGAATGACATTCTGCAAAAATGGTTTACTACTCTGCTTTCTTCTCCTGGGAAAACAAAGTGCGCTAGTCAGCCCAGCCAAATGGGCTCAAGGAACGCTCTTCAGTTATACCACAATAGCATTAAGGATCATGACATTTACAGAGCTGATCCTAGAAGCTCTCTTGGCAAATGTACAGTGTAGAGGTATTTATCCAAAGTGTGTGTGCCATTGAGGTTTTTTTTTTTTTTTTTGTCTTGCATTAGTTCAGTGGGGTAAAACTGGCCGGTTGGGTGTTCAAAACAGGGAAGATAAAAAGGGTTGAGCTTACACACCGTGTATTAAGTGAATGGTTCACACCACATTTGAGTAATTAATCACCTTTAAACAAAGCCAAAATAAAAAAAAAGGAGGGAAAGGGAAAAAAAGAGGGAATTCTACAACAGTAGTTAACATATGAAGCCTCACTAGAATTTACTCAAAGTTACTGGATTGCATAAAATATAGCTGTGAGATGAAATCACTTTTTAGATCACAGAGTAAGTCTTTGACCAAGGAAGCATAATTTTAATTGCTTATATGGAGCTGAGAGAGATGCGAGAAGGGAAAGACAATGAATCTATTATTTTTAGGTCATAAAGTTTACTTGAAAACATTTTGAGAATGCAAATTTTCTTACTAAAAGTCAAAAGGTTTTCTATGAGTATTTTCTCTGCCATAAAAAAAGAGTTACTATAGCAACAGCAACATCATATAGAATCTATGACTTATAAAGCACATTCTGGAGGGAACAAGTTATCCACATGTCACATTAACTTTCATACTTTATATAAAGTTAAATAAGCAAAAAAATCCTATCATGTCCAGGCTTTTCTCCTTTTGCAATGTTTACTTAAAGCAATGTTTTTTCTATATGTAAGTCTATATCGCACAATAGTTTAAATTCTAAGGTTTTGGTGTTTCAAATGCACCCCTTGTTGCTCTCTGTACAGCCCTCTGAGCTACTGAACTAATTCCTGCTAGAATAAAATACCACTAGTGGAACGTGAAAGAAATTCCAAGTTTGCTGTGATTATGAGCAGGATAACTGCTTTGCAGAAAGGAGCATCTCTGTGTTTGAAGAGCCTCAGCACAAACCTCAACATGTGATCCTCGGCTGCCCAGAATTGCTGCTGCTGGGCAGGCGCTGTTGCTGGAGCGAGCGTGCAGAGGGAGAGGGGGCAAAGCTTTGCAGCTTCTCTCTTTCTCTTTTCCCAGGGCAGTTCTTAAATAACATCATCATGAATGGTGCCAAAGTGCCTGAGGTTTGATATATAAAGAAATGTTTACTAAAATTGGAGTATTTTGGACAAAAGAATTCTGTAATAACTGCAGGTCTAGCAGCAGGGTGAATACTTAGAGGTGGGGAGTTAATTAGGAAGGTGTTGTACAGGTTTAGCACAGTGTTGCACAGGTATGTGATAAGCTGATGAGACTTGGTTTTGTCAGTAATACAGTCTAGCACACATCTGTTTAAAAAAATGGTTAAAAAAAGGTGATTCAAAGTTTTCAGAAGAGAAAAATTATTGGAAGTCATTCTTTCTCTGCCTTACCAGGTGGAAATCCCAAAGGGACCTCACTGCACTCCAGCTTCTAGCACTGTACAGGTCTTCATCACCAGCTCTCTCAAAGACTATCTTTATTTCTACAAGCAGATGTGGTTTGTCTTGTTTTTAAAGGTACTGCCTGGTGTCCTAGAAAAAGGACAATAATAGATAGATTTTATTTAATTTGAAGCTGTGGCCATGTGGTCCTGTCATTATGAACACAGTTATACTGAAAATATATGTTTTAGTTTCTTATCTGGCTTGATTCCCAGATTGCAATGTGGTAAGACTTTTGATTTGAGATATTAATCAAATGACAAGAATTTCATGCAAGATTTGCTTCTATAGAGGGCCTGTGTAATCTATATCTTTCTTTTCTACACCATTAATGTATTCAGGGGAGCCACTTTTTTTCTCCCTCTAAATGTCAACAAGTCTGATTAAGTGTAAGCAAGAAATCAGTGTTCCTTCTTCAGTAGTATCTCAGCACATAGAGGACTTTCCAGAGGAGACAGTGTCATCACTTTTAGACAGACTCTTCCCCAAAACCAGCACTTCTGGAATTCTGTGGCAGCTGAAGACCGACTTTCAGACTGGGGTAAGGATAATTCCCTGGCTGCAGCCCACAAACCCCAGCCTTGGTGAAAATTATGGACTGAAAATCAGTCTATAAGCACCTATGAAATAGTTTCAGTCCCCACTGACACAGCTCCCGGGGAGCAACAGCGAGCAAGCCCCGCGTCCTGCCCGCGCCCGCGCAGGGAGGGGAAGAGCAAAGCGCGGTGTGCGCTCCCCCTGCCACGGGCGCACATCAGGTACCGGCCCGCAGCATCTGAGGAGCTGCAACCACGAGGACCCCCCAGCACATCCACTGGGTCCTGGGTGACGCTGCCGTGGCAGGATGGACACCACGGCTCCCCTGTCTGTGAACTGGGTGCACCTGGTGTCACACGTGGCAGGGAGATGCCCTGGCACCGCGCACCCGCCCGAGGCTTTGCCCATCTCCCCTGCACGGGGCACGGGGCCCTCCGTAAAAACCTGCCAAGGAAGCGCCGAATGCTCAAAATATGTTACATGTGTTTCTGTGGAGAGAGGGGGAAAAAAAAGAGAGAGAGAGAAAAGGATAAGAGCAGAGGCTTGGTTACTGAGCAGACCTATCTGGTGACATGACAGCTGTTAAAGCTGGATTTCTCCATGAACATCAGGGATAACACCAGGCACTGAAAACCAAGGGGAAAAAAAAGCTAGCATACTGCTGTTGGCCAACCTCGAAGGAACGGGATTGCAGTCAGAAATCCTTTTTCCTGCTCCATATTTTATTTTTCATATGGTGTTCCCTTATCTATATAATGACATTTCCTTAAAAAAAAAAAAAAATAGAGAGGGACTGTCTGTCTTAAAAAGTGCTTGAAATGATTTTGTTAAATTAGTGATACAAAGCAGACACTGCTTGTCTGAAATTCCTTTCCTAATGCTGCTATTTTGTCAGGTAACAGAAAGGGGAAAAAATAGCTATTTGAAGGCTCTTGAATGATGTCACCACTGAAAATAGTGCAGGAGCA
Source organism: Chaetops frenatus (assembly GCA_013400775.1). Lineage (NCBI taxonomy): Eukaryota > Metazoa > Chordata > Aves > Passeriformes > Picathartidae > Chaetops > Chaetops frenatus. The sequence continues at coordinate 86,830 of VZTR01012885.1, forward strand.
TCTAAAATAATCTCAGTAATAATATCTGTCTGGTTGTCTTTCTTTTATTAGTTTATTCCAAATCACCATTTTATCTTCAGATTTATATTTGGTTAGCACTTAACATAGCATATGATGTTGATAGAAAATTCTGATCCTTCATTTAGAAAAACTGTGTCTATTTTTAAATAAAGTAAAATGAATTCTGCAAAAACACTGAAAATATCCACAGATGTTGTAAATTGTCTTTAATGAAGTTCATAAACTTGAATTAAAGTCCCAAGTGGCTGTGTATTTTGTCTACAGTCATCTCTCTTTTTGCCTGTGAATGCTTATTCAGGAGGGATTTTCCTGAAGGTAACATTCAGGAACAAATATTCTTTATCTGAAGGCCCAAATTCTCACACACTGGCCTGAAGATCATTCCTCATAAACAAATTACTCATTATTAGAAATTAATTATTTATTAAATTTTACAAGTTCCTCTCTTGCAATCTGTCTACATAAACAGCTGAATGTGAATTAGAAAAAAGCACATGATGAAACAGATACAAATACCCAGCAGTTGAACTTTGAAAGTTCTGCACTTATTTACAGATTTACTGCTGACTCAGAGAAGAATAGACCGGGGCAAAAATTGCCTGTGCATGAATTTTCTTTCGAAACAGAAAGAGTAATGGATAAATGCAGCTGATAAATTGTCCACACTGAATGATGTAAATATACATCTACCTCAATTGTATTATCTTCATTGTTAATGAAACCAGATTTTAGGGTTTTATGTTACGTGTACTTTTGCTTTCCATGCAGCACTCACTACATTGCTGTTGAGTCTAATGCTAGCTGGAAAACCAGCATAAACTCATAAATGATAGACATCTATATTGTAATGAAAAGGTCCAACCAATTGATGAGTGGGCATAATGCCATTCAAGCAGATGGGTCTGAACAGCAGCAGCCAAAACATCAAGTATGTCCATCAAATGGAGATGTTGAGGCTGGGTACATTTCACAGCCAGGAATACTGAATGTTAAGACTGTGTAATTAGCAGAATATGACACTATTAAACCAGCTCTGGGCTGGATTAATTTGGAAAAATCTAATAAATACCTTCCACATTAAGGAAGGGAGGGCCTGAAAAGATGCCCACCTTTACCAGGATAGGACAGATGGAAGTCAGGACTTCCAAGCTGGGAGTTTGACGTTTCCCTCTCAAGCAGATTCATAACACAGTGCTGTATTTAGGTATTTCCAAGGTTACATAAGGGCAAACCCTTTCTTGTCTAAAATGCATGGCCTGCTACTGGTATGGAAGTGGCTTCTTCCCACAGCAAGGTCACACCTAACAAGAACAAAGCTCTTGTTCCTGGCTAACATTTGCAGAGCAGCAAAGTGTCTGAACACAGCTTTTAGTGATTAAAGGTTAACTTAATATACATCATAATTTAGTCATCCAATAAGAGAGTTACAAGAAGAAAATGTGACTTTAGCTAAATGAATTGTGAAAATTATATCTGTTAACCCTACAGGAATTCAAATTATATTTCAATTCCATAAATTTGCTGCCCCGGAAACTGTGAATTACTCTGCTTTTCTAACACAAAACATATTTTCTATGAGATTAATGGGAAATGTGCATTGTTTATAATAACTCAGATTTCATAAATTAGCAGTGATCATATTCTGGTTTCCATTTGCATGCTTATTTTTTTATGGCTCCCAGGGATACAGAGAAATCTACTGCTCAGATGCCGGCCAAAATGGTAAAGAGATGCACAGTTACTTTGAAATTGCCACCCTGCCAGAGTCCTTTCTTGGAATGGGATCTTTGGCCTTTGCTTATGGCTTTCCTGGAGAGGCTCTAAGAAGAACAGTCTCAATGGCACCTCCCCCTGCTGCACTGTCCAGCAAAAAATCCCAAGGCCTTAATAAGAGAGTTATAGTGAAACCCTATGGAAAAATCATGAGTGGTAAACTGGAGAGTGCTTTTAAGAAGAAATTGAGTGCCCAGAGTGTACTGGTCAAACAGAAGGAACCAGAGCCTTGTGTGCAGTCACAGAACCCCAGCCTTGCTGGAATGGCTGCTGCATGAGGGAGAAGTTGTGTGGGTGGAGTGATGTGATGGATGCACACAAACCCTCCATGAGGAGCAGCAGGCCAGGGGTTGCCCTGATGAGGAGCAAGGTGCCAGCTGAGGGGATACCCTCTGTGGGATGGGCAGCACACTGGGTGGGGCTCGGAGGGTCAGGGGGAGAAGGGAAGTCGGTGGGGGTGCCATCATGGTGGTAGTGCATTGCAGACCAACCAGGCCTGGCAAGGGGCTGACGAGCAGATCAGAACACAAATTTTCCACTCACCCAGGAGATCTGTGTGGTGCTACATGGAAAGGGAACAAGTCTCAGGCACCCTGAAGTGTAGAGCAGACCTGCTTTTCTCTCTGGCCAGATCGTGACAGAACCTTTGGCCACCTCCTCTGGCCAAAGAGTGTAGCCAGACCAACAGATGAGGTTTGTTGCAATGGGTGCTTGTTCTGGGGGCCCTGAGAATTTGCTGAAGAGTGAGGGACATGAGCTGCACTGAGAACTAAAAAAGCATTGTTACTAAGAACAGCAGCAAAACCCAAAAAAGCAAAGAAGTTTATTCCTGTTTATGTTTTAATGCCTTCCTCCTGCACCCCTAGCATTTATGTATATCTTTAGTCATTTAATAGGCTTATAATGTCACCATGGGAAAGCAAGATGATATAGCCACAGTGCACATTAATAGACCACTAATCACAAAGCAGCAAGAGTTTGGTTGACCTGAGGATATTCCAGAAAATGGTGAATATTTACATTTTTCATTATTTGTATGGCATTATGTTCACATGTAATTTTCAGAAGCAAAAGCCAAATCCTGGTCTGGCCCTAAAATGACCTGTTGAAAATGAATTAGCAAGGCTGTTCTCAAAGGTGGTTTACAAATTAAGGTGGGATGTGACAAAAACAAACTTAGCACAGCATGGTGCAGTCTTTATGCATGATGGTATGTTAATATTAGTTTTTGCTAGAAACTGGAAGCCTGAGAAATGACAGAAAAATGTATTTTTTAATTTACACTACATTATTTAATTTGCACTACATTGTAGGTGGAGCTGAGGTGGGGAGGGTAAACCACTCTTAAATTTTTAATCCATTAAACCAATCTAAAACATCCTGAAAAGAGAATAATATCATTAGTGTAACCATACTGAAGGACATTTAACCTTTGGCTTTCTCTTTCCCAGTCTACCTTAGCTGTAGTGATATTTTCTTAGTGTCATTACCCAAATTTATCTTCTTAATAGCTGTAAAGCTTCATCCCCTCCATTGTAGGTTATTCTTATCATGTGATTTCTTCAAGAAATGCTTCAGCTGAGTTATGTGAAGGAGACAGAATAAGGCAGAAGTCTAATTTAGAGAAATTTGGAGAAAAGGGGAAACATACTAAAAATTAAAATTACATAACCTATTCAAGACTGCTTTAACAAATGTATTTGGAGCAACTTTGGGTTTTGGCAGTATGCTACATGTTTTAAACTGGAATGTTGATAAAGCCAGCTTTTATTTTGAATAATCAAGATGCAAGGGTAAACCCCACAATTTTTATCTTACTACCTGAAACACACAGTTTGCAAAAGGTGGCCTAAGGTCTTCTCTTCTCTGCTGTACTGCCACATTTCTCTTGAAATCATTCATGGAGCTTCTGTACAGACTGTTTAATATCTGGCTTGTGCAAAAGCAGCACTGCCATTCATTTTTTCATTAAGAAAATACCCAGCTACAGTATGTGAGCTGTGTTGTTTGTTGATCTTTGTGGGTTTGGGAGAATTACCTTGGCAGCTGTAATCCTGGCACCTGGCTGCATTCCTGGGAGCCATCCCAGGGTCAAAGCCTCTGTTCTGCTCTGGTTTGCTCAGCCCTGCCTTTGCCTCCCTAGGGCTCACCTGCCTTGCCCCAATGTACTCTTCAGGACTCAGCTCCTTCTAACAGCACTGTAACAACTCAGCAGAGACTGTCTTTTGGAAATATTTAGCCACAAGCACATATACTCCAAGCTCCATCACTTCAATCTTTAACACAAAAAGTGCCTGGTTTGTATTAATGGACCTATAACAAGCAAGTAGTATTGTGTGAGCAGAGAAACTGTTTTCCGTGTCTCTGCCTTATTATTTCATTTGTGCTAAATAAAATGGGGCTAGCAGATGAGTTATTCATATGAAGGTTGGAAGAAATATCACTTTTAGTTCCAGAACCCCTGCAGATATTCACAAATTTTACCAAAATATTTTTGAAGATTCCTATTGTTTTTTTTACTTAAAAATATGGCAGAACTGAATGAAATGGATAGGTCTCTTTCAAGAATAAAAAAAATTCAATTTCATTGCCCAGCATGTAACATTTTCCTCTGTGTTTCAAATATGCTGTAAAACTAGATCTCCATGTCTTTCTAATAGAGAAACTTAGCACTTTGAAAAATCACAATAAAATATGAGAAGACTGTTGATGATGTAGCTTTCCATAGTTATAATATTATATTTTTCTACTTTGTTTGCATTGTTTTGTTTTCAGCAAGCTTTGCTTTAACTGCAGAGAAAATACAGGCTCTCCAGATTTAACTTAAAATCAAATATGGAATAAAAGCCACATACACAAGGATGTAGGTATATATGGCTGTTAAGCAGATAAATCCCTTCTGCCTTATGTGGTCCAGAGCTGGAGGCCAGGATGACTTTACATTTCCTGTAAAGGTTATTTAGGCTTACTAACACTTTTATCTGAGATCTGATATATCTCCTAACAGGAAACAGCAACAAGCAGGGAGAAAAACTCCTGAAATTATTGATTTCCTTTGTTGGACACTCCACTATAGGAACACCCTGATAAGACCTTTCCTACCAGAATCTGCTGAGAATTCTCCAGTGATCCATATTAGGAGTTGCATTTGGACTTTATCCTAGGTCAGCTTGTTATGGCCTTTATGTCTAAAGCATAAACTTTGTAGTCTGAGGAGTGGGAAAACATGCTGTTCATATCAAGAAGCAGCAGCTGTTAAGTTTGAATATACCTGGAATTAGCCATACCTTCAGGTGCATAATCTAGTATCTAGGGAAAATTAAGAGTAATCACACTTCTTTTAAAAATTTATGCATTTTGGAAAGTAAAACCAGCTTCTCTAAAACCACTATGTTTTTACGACCATACTTAAAATTGTTTTCCTGAATCCATGACTTGTTTTATTTAGTGGGAGACGCTTATCTGTTGCATTTTGATCTAAAATTTAGTAAATGACATTAAACAAAAAGCATTTGCCTTCACACTTCTCATGAAGTTTCTTTCAGTATGAACTCTGTGCTTGCAAGGGGTAAAGATGACATTCACTGAGTTTTTTATTCAAAGCATAAAGACTCCCTCAAAAATATATTTAGTGCTTCATGCAGCCATGTCCTGTTTAAAAATAAAATAAAATGCAAAATCCGGTTTGGGTTTGTGCCTTATTAAAAGGGGCAGCTAAAGCAATTGCTTGGATCTTATAGTCCTGCCTTAAGTAAGGCTGGGGAATAGTAAATACAAATCCCACTTCATTATCCCTGCAGTGTCCTCTGAGCTAACAAAATATTATCCAGTAAAATGCGGGCAACCTCCAGACCCACTCTGTCCTTGTCTCAGCTGTGGCTGCCAAGGAGAAAGGCAGCTCTTGCCAGCAGTGGCATGAGAGGCCCTCTGGGAAATGATCTGAGACTGCTGAACTTGTTTTCTTTTGGCTGTTCCAACCTGTACAACCATACCAAAGCACAGATTCTTAACTCCTCTGGCCTCTCAGTCCAACAGGGATTAAAGCACAAATAAGATGCTCCATTTCTAGTCTTTTTGAGGTGAATCTTGTGGTGGGTGCTTAGTTAAGAGTTTGTTTTGGCTGAACAGCTGTGGATACTTAGCTGGCTTTCTAGTTTTTTTTTTAGCAGCCTGCCTGAGGGTTTACTGTAGGCTGTGTGTTTTCTTTTTTTGGTGGGCTTTGGGATACCTGCCTGTCCTGGCACTGGATGGTGCCGGTCTCTCCAGCCCTGTATGCCTGACATGCCCCTCTTCTCTGAGCTGCCTGCTTGGCTTTGTGCTGCTTTTCATAGGGCTGCCTGGGCTTAGGTTGATCTAACTGACCACCTGCTCCATCTCCCTCCATCAGCAGCTAATTTATTCAAGTCTCAAGTAAGCCTGGTTCTGCTTGTAGTTTCTCTTCCATTGTTTCCATCTCCTCTTTTTCCTGCACTGATTGTCACCAAGCATTGCTCTCACAATTGAGAAAACTGGCAGATGCTGCTCTTTCAGTGCCCAGGGAGAAGCAGAGGTTGGGTCCCACTTCTTTAAAGAAGAAGCACACAGGACATCTCCTAGATAACACCAGACATGGTCTACTGCCCTGGCATCCCTGTTTGTTAGGGTGTAGTAGCTCCAAAAGGTACAGAGTTTGGATTAGATCCCTATACCAGAAACCAACACCAATAGGAAAATGTCGATGGGACAAAAAAATAAAAAAGGAGTAAAACTCCAGATGGTGTTTTTTTTGAGTTAAAAGATCTACTGGTAGCTTCTAAGATATGCTCCATGGTGCATTTTAACTGATTATCCTGCTGGTTTTACAGAGAAAAACACACCACTGTGTAAACCTGGGAAACAAGGAACCTGCTCTTGATTCAAACCTCTGGTCTGAGCAGAGAGGCTGTGAATCAGGGAGGGTATGTACATATCAGTCCTTGACTTGTTCTGGAGAAAATGACAACTCAGTGGCAGGAATTTTAAAGTGACTGGATGCCAGTTCTCACATCTAGGACCAAAGATGTCCAGGATGGCAAAGTGTGCCTTGGAAGGCACAGTGAGAGACCTGAGGCCCAGATAACCATGTCCCCATGACATTCAGTGCCATGTACCACAGCCATGGCCTGAGCTATATAGGTCAAACTAAATGACTGCAATTCTCCTTTTTGTCTCAGGTTCTGTCAACTTGCTACTTGGAATACGAATCTGTTATTGAATTCAGAGGACATTGCATGTTAGCAGCAATGAATAGAGAGAGGGGCCAGAACTGTGAAATTTTTATGGGAAAGGAAAAAAGACATTTTCCAAATTTTAGTTGAGAGGTCTCTATAATGAAGGACCATGTATCTTTTAATGTACAGATCAACTTCCTTATCATCTTCCAATGATTTTCCAACATTTTACAGGTACAGAAAACTCATACTGTATATGTGTAAGGATTGTCTCCCTGGGTACAGTGCTTTATTTTTTGTACCATTGATCAGATGGCTAAGATTACAAGAAGTTCCACAATGGTAGCATGGAGGTATGAATGCTGCCTTCTCGATCTGGAATGGACTACAATCTTTTTTCTTGTTCCTTCTTTTCTTATATCTTTATTTCCCCACAGGAAATGGTTTCACTTGAAGTAGAATATTTTTTATATGGCCTTATTTGAAAATTTGATTACAGGGGTAAATGAGGAGACAAAAGAAAATTTTGAACAAAGGTGCTCAGCATTTTTGCTGGTAGTTTGAACTGCACAGACATTCCCTCATTTTAAATCAGATAATATTATTTTACTGGGTGCAGCAACCCCTTCCATTGCACTGCAACACTGTGTGAGGAAGGATCTCGATATATGTTTATTTCCAACCCCTAAATGCCATGCATTTAGGGCATAAAGAAACAACCATGACAAGGAGGTCTTTTTGTGGGCTGACAGTGGCCCCAGACTGCAAACAGAGGAAGCTTTTACAGTATACATTTAGTTTTGTGTGTAAACTTTTCAAGACCATTTCAGCCTAATAGTCTGAGCTGCATTACCTCGGAGGGTATTGTCATTAAGACTTAACGCGCTCAGCTAATAAATTACAGTGATGTAGCAGCTTTTTGTCAAAGGATCCTGAAGTGCTTTACAAACTTTACAGTCCATACATGCATGAATCACTTCACCCACTATTGAAGTATGGCCAGGCCAGGGATGAATTGTGGCAGCTGTTTAACAGCACACAGCAGTTCAACACAATGGGTTTAGGAGAGCAAAGACAACATGCTCTCCCAGCGCCAGTCCAAGTAATGCAGAGGGACAGTGAAGAACACCTTGGGAGAGTAAGGGAGGGATTTCTTCCTCATGGACTGGTGCAAGGCATTGTTATTTGACTTTAGTGTTGAGGGTTGTGTCTCTCATCTTGTACAAAACCTGTTGCGAGAAAGTCCCCCATGCAAGCTAAAAGGTCTGTAAACACACACGTAAGCATGTAGGGTCTTGAAACCATCAAGGAAATTTGTGTAGAGTTTTCCTAGCCAAACTGGAGCTAATCAGGATTTAGTGCTGCGTCAGTATGGAAAACACTGAAAATATGCAGTCTTGGTTTAGGCTGTTTTTGCGACTGGGAAACTGAAGGAAAAACTTCAGTTACTCTCTGTATGTATCTGTACATCTACTTGAACAGAACTCAGATCTTTAAAGAGTTAGATAGGAAATTAATTTAATTCCCACTCCCTTTCTGGTTACCAGCTGTCTTCTAACATAAAATGATGGTCGCCATAAAGGCCTTCAGAAGAAACAAGCAATTTCCTGAATAAATCAAGCTATCCTGTCCTCCTTCCCTTTTTTCTCCCTTTCAGTGAATAGTATCTTTAGTGAAGATCCTGAGCAGTCTTGTTACCAGCTGCTCTAATCTAGGGGGTTTTGTCATTTCACCTTGATATTTCTTTCCCCATTGTTTTGCCTAAGTGCACAAAACAAAGCCTATGAGTGCTGCGTGCAGGGCTCAGAGCAGAGGGAGAATTGTTTGCAGTGACACACATCAAACTAAGGCTGGCTTCTTCCATGGGAATAGGTTTGTTTTTTTTCCTTGGAAAAAATACCTTCAGTTTTTAACTTCTGCAAAAGAGTGTTATTTGAAGAATTTATTGTTTCATTTTCCTTTTTCTGTATAAATCCATGGACACCAGAGAAAGTCAATGTGAATGTGTGGGGTGAAAATAGTAGCGACTACTGATTTACACAGACATGTTTGCATTGGGTACTTAAAAGGTTGCTAATTCCTCCTGCTTAATAATGTAATATTTGCATGATTGGAGACCCTAAATGCATAACATTGTGAATTCCTATCCTACAGTTCATGGCAGAAATAATAACTAAGAGGCCTCTACCTTTACCTCCAGTGTCTAATTGTAAATATTCCTCTTTCCCCATGGAGGTTTCAGTGGCATTGCTGAGATGAGTGTATGCTACTCACAGCCACAGAGCTGCACCCTTGCAGCCCTGAAACAGACCATTATAGGTAGGAAGAAAATACTTGAAAGAAGGAAGTCCACTGATTTTTTTAAGCTGGGAGTCCAGCCCACAAAGAGTTAAAAAAAAGAAAGAATCACAGAGCATTATGCTACTTATTTTATAAAGATTGCCAAAACTAATTCTAAAACAGAATATCTGACCAGGATTTTACATATAAAATACTCTAGGTATTGAACCTAGTTTTTGTGCATCAACTCTGTGTTGAATAGAATCTTTTTCTTGTAAATGCACTGAGCCTTAAAAGCAATTTCTGTCATATCGCCTTCATATTCCCATCTCTTTCATCACCATCCAAAAGGAAACACTAACTTCAGGCAATAAGAAGCTTTTAATTCAGATATAAGTTTACATGAGCTATCTTCATTACAGTGCACAATGTAAAAAAATGAGAAAATTTTAAATCATATTAAAAAATTTAATTAGATCATTTCTGCTGTTTTGCCTGTTTTAAAATATATAATAAACTTCAATAAATTATATTCTGGGTCATATCAGCTTCTTCTCAAGAAAATGAAGTTAAATCTTTGTAGTAACCAGCAGCTTAATTTTCATTAGGCTAGCTATTTGATAATTAGTCATGCACCATAAATCAAGTCCCCAAGTCTTCTCCAGGTTTCTTAATTGAAAATTATTGTTTCTTGGCTCTGTGGCTAAATGTGCAGCAAGTCTGAGGAGTGATAGATGCTGAATCTAGCACAAACAGTTTGAAACAGTCAGAACTTGATAGATCATTGCCCTGAAGGGGCTTGTAATGGTGGAGAGACCGTGAATTTAAAAATTAAAGGTTTGTTCTTAAAAATCACAAGTGTGAAAGCTAGCTGTAGCTTACCAAATAGCTCCTAACCTTCAGCCACTTTTCCTTTCATTGCTAGCTAGATTTCAGTTGCTTTTCCAGTGACAATTGTCATGGGTTTATGTGGCTATATTTGAAAAGTTAAAATGTTGGCTTGGAAAGATACAGCCCAAGAGTATTTGTGTTCTCTTTTGTTGGTGGTGTTCTTTTTCTGGTAAATCTCATTAACAAATATGGAAGTTGTTTCATTTTTGGCATTTTAAAACACTGACTGAAATGGTGGCAGTCCTCTCAGAGCCACTATGGGAGAACAGATGGGCCTGCTACACATGCCTCAGGTCATATATAATTTCAGATATGATGCAATTGTGGCTAAGTAAAATACTTTTGCAAAGTCAGAAATATATTACTTCACTGAAAGAAGGGAACCCTTTGTAATTTTTCTTTGACAGCCCGGCAGACTTTGCACAGAGCTCAGCTTGTGTTTGCCATTCCCTAGATAAGGACAGCCACAGGGTTTTCTGCCATTCATGCCTTGCTTCCTCATGATCTGGTGGCCAAGACCTGATGATGACCACAGCAGGAGACAGTGTGAAATGCTCCATAAATTTAAAAGTGGGAATCAATTGATGCTAAAAAAATAAAAACGGGCCTAAGATTTTTAGGTAAAAATTTCCAAACCGCATTGGTAGATTCATGCTGAAAACCTTATTCATCTTGATGAACAAACACAGACTTGGAGCTGTTGAGGGCATTTATTTGTTGTCAGGTACACCAGGACTTGCACGGCAGCTGTTCTACCTCCTTAGCTCATGACAAAACAGAGCACCACGTTGGCTTCCTGGGCAGAGGGGGCAGCCTAAACCGAGTGTGTCTGCCCTGCCCAGGGCTCTCCTGGGACACACAGGGCTGCCAGAACGAGGTGCTGAGCTGGGGGCTGCAGCACTCAGCAGGTGCTCCCCACAGATGTCCTGCACTGTGCACCGTGCTGCACTTCAGATATATTTCTGCTGTTCTAGGTTCATCTCCTTCCAGGATCAGCTTTGTACTGCCAGTTCCAGGAATTTGGTGCGTGTGTAATAGCTTTCTGAATGTGCTACTCACAGCAAAGTCAGGGATGTATGATGAGTTATTAAACTCCAAGGAGGGAGGGATTTAAAGGGCTGCATTGTCAATTGCAAGAGAGTTTATTAAAATATATAATAAAATAATTATTGTATTTTTGGACCATGTTCTTTTTGGGGCCCTGAAATGACTGTGGGTAATCCTATTTTCGTAGACATTTATTCTTGGAAGGGAAAGTCATTTGCCTAAGGGATACATTGATTTTATTCAGCTGTCACCATCCCTTTGTAAAATGTTACAGACAGAAAGCCAAATTCAGACCTAACTTTGTTTTATTTTAGCATTATACCCAATCTAAATATGGTGCTGTGATTACAAATGAGAATTGTTTTCCAGTTGATTGTTCCAGTTTCACACTGGACTAGATTGCATCACCAGGTGGGTGAGGAGCAGTAGAGGATGGGGGACGGCAGAGGACGAGGGAGTGAGCAGTGCCAGAGGGCATTTCTGTAGCCTCTCTCCAGGGAGGAACTTCCTCCTGGTGGGCAGTGCTGCTGAGGAGCTTCCCACAGCCCTCGTGGGAGGAATGTAAGGGAGTCCCAGCCAGCGTGGAATGAGCTTTCCCTGAGCAGCCCCCCCAGCTGCAGGCAGCAGAGGGGTGCAGAGAGCAGGATTGGCTCTGGGCTGTGCCCTGACACACAGAGACACGAGCTGCAGCTCCCAACAACGCAGGGATTGCTGTGTCGGAGATTACAACACCAGAAGAGAATATCCAGTGCAACTGCCGTGTCAAACAGGAACCTGCCTCACTAATTCATGAGAGCTGATTGTCAGTGCCGAGGTGCAGCCTCCAGCAGCTCACAGAGGTGTGGCTGTGCAGTGAAGCCACATGCTCTGGCCTGGCCATGGCTGCTCCTTCATCAGGGCCACTTGGTTTTGTGGCTTCCTGCTCATGATCTTTTAGGGCTGGAGGACCTTTTTGCCTCTCTAGCCTGGCAGGAGGAATTAAATATTTTATCTGAGGGATGGACAGACCAGGATTTCCTCAGTGGACACCTGGGCTGAGCTGAAAGGGTGAAGATCAGTGTGTGGATCATTCTGATTTCACTGAGGTTTATGAGAGATCAGCAAATTTTTATTTTTTTACAAAGAGTCATGGCAAGAGTTTGTGGTTAGATCCCTTGTGAAATAAAATCAGGCAAGCTGTTTTTATCAGATTTTGATGCAAAATTGTAGCAATTGTAAGAGTTCTTGGCATGTTTTTCAGTTGCATTTATGAAAACAGTTTTTCTAGCTAGTGTGATTTTCACCTGTTAAAACATTAAAATACTAACGTTATCAGTTTTGTCCATTTTTTAGACTGGTACAAAGAGATCCAAATTTGGAGTTGGAGCACCTCCTACTCTCCCATCCTTATTACAAACACACACAAATAAAATGGAATGACTAGTGTTTAAGATTATGTTTTAGTTGATTCTCAATTACTATGAACTTCATGTCCATGACACTAAAACTTCAGGACTATCAATAATATTTTCTTAAAGCACAAAGAACGAACACACTGTAATTTTTATTGCGGGGTTTTTTATTTTCTGCATGAAGAGTGTGTATATTTTATTTCACTAACATTTTACAGAACTATATGTAGATGCAAATAACATAAAATCTTTTTCTCCCTCGTACTTCAATCAGAAGCTGAGCTTGTGTGCACAAATCAGAAAGGCATGTGACTGAAATGGTAGCTCTGCACCATTAAAATGAAAAAGATAACAAAATAAAAATCCTGTTGTTTCTCACAAGATGGGAGTTCATTGTCAATCTGTACATCTAGGTAGAATTAGTGTAATATATATGATGCAACAGCAACTAGTGGATAGATGAATTTGAGTGGGGCTGTGTTCTCCATGTAAGGAAGAGGCAGTGCTTACTCAAATGCTGTTAAAACTCCCTCATTTACAGCTCCTGGAGATGAAACATACAGCAGATTGCCTGTAACCATAGCAATTGGCTCCGACATGAAAGATCTCCAGCATAGAGGTAGTGGTAATGGCAGAAGCAGTGTGGAAGATAAAGGTGTACAGATAGAGACAGTACCAGGTGGAAGTGAACTACAAAATAAGTGAAGACAAGGTGCCCTAGATGGATTAGGGCAGATGTGTGAGTTTGATGGGAAGGCTTGGGCTGGTGAGGTGTTGGGGGAGGGCAGGGACAGCTGAAGAGAAAGCTGAGATTTTGGAGCTAGTCTGGTGTAGAGGACAAAATCAGAACAGGGCTGGCACAGAATATGGGGAAGATTATGCTGCTGGAGGCTGCTGCCCCTCAGGTTGTTGCCTTTCAGCAAGGGTAGATGGATTTCAGGGATCACACTCAGCTGGTGGAAGGACTCCACACAAGTTGTTTGCTCTTGATGATGGGTTGTGGTGCAATTCCTGGTGTAGAGGTGCAGCACTAGGAAAAATGTAGATTTTCCATATCCGAAAACAGTGCCAGAGTTGTAGGCCTGCACTATGGAGATGTGGAAGGTAAATGCCCAGAAAAAAAGCTATGCTAAGATGTGGGGGAGTTCAATTGCCTTGAGTTATGAGCACTGGTATAAATAAAATATCTGAGACACTTACTTTAATATTTTGCCTGGTGTCCATTTTTGGAGCTTCTGTTTTGGGAAATATATAAAAGTTGTTTCCTCTTATTATTTCTGACAAACTTAAAGGAAACCACTTCTAAGAACAAAGGCCCTTGTACAGCAATCCATAGAATCATGGATTTGAATAGTTTTTATATAATAATGATAATAGTAAAAATAGTGGTAACAATGAAATTGGCCTCTGAATTCCAGAAAATAAGAACCAGTTAATGAGAAGCAAACCATATCCATGAACTAAGGACTGCAGGTCAGGACTCTTTAGCTTCATATATACAATTTACATCTATCCAAAATGGATTTATGGAATCATTACAACTATTGAGACTAAACTTCTCAAAATCCATTCAGGTTATTTGTCACAAAGACTTTTTCAGTTTTTACTGGATAAATAATCTCAGTAAAAGGTCTTCAGTGTGATTACAGTTTAAATCTATCTGATAAAGGATAACTTCATTTGAGCAACTGAAATGACACTTGGGTAAGAGCACAGAACCCAGCACTGAGAGTCCCTGGTTGCAGGACTGTTCTCCAGGACTGAGCTGGCTTCCCAAGGAAGAGGCTCAGCTCCCACGTCACAATGTGTAAATCTACCACATTGTGCAGAACACATAACCCCCTTGGTCTCCCTCACCCTGCCTTTCCACTGCTTTTTCTTGGTTTATAAAGGTAATTTTTGGTCAGCCAGGCACATCTTTACAGAAGGTATAATAAATGTAATATTTATACAGCTATGTGTCATCTTTAAATCCACTCAGCTCTCCAGGTAAAAAAACAGGATCACAGCAGTGAACATTTTAATAAACAAGGGAAGACATTGTACAAAAAAAAGAGAGCAGATAGAAAAAAGAGATGGTACAGTTCGACACCTCCTGTCTAGGCTGGAGAAATAGTCCTGAGGCTTGTATACAGGTTCCCATTCTGGAATATTTACTGCCAGTGTTTGGTCCCAAATTAGAGCTGTGTGTGATCAGCTCTAATTCACTGTTTCACTCTCTGATTTTGAAGCAATCAGAAACTCATAAAACCAGCTGACTTCGCAGGTTTTGAAGACTAAAATCTGATTAAACAAGGTTGCTGGCTATTACTGATGGTCAAATCACTGGTTTATCTTTTCAGTGTATCTTCAGGAACGTATGATTGCCCTGAGATATTTGCTGAAAGAGAGATTCTTTTATGTCTAAGAATAAGCTGGCACTGTTATTGCTAGTATTTGGAAGAGTTTCACTTTCTGCTATGATTTGTCCTTCTAAATTAAATTTGGTGTGGTGCTAGCAGCGTGGGATAAGCACCAATTATAAGTTTTGATTAAAAAAAATCAAGCTATAAATCTAAACCTGTCTGGACTACTACCTAAAGATTTATTCCAAAGTTTAACTATGCCCGCAATGTACCTCAGCCCTAGAAAACTCCTTTTTACGTTATCCTTTTGCAAATCTAGATAGTCTTCAGATGCTTAAATTTTAACATCTGCTAAATAGGGTTAACATCACTGTCAAATTGGAATGAGTCTTCAGTGACTGGGTCCACATCTGCAGTCATCAACTGTCTAATTTGGTAATGGCAACTTCAGCAGAAGCAGAATCAAGATGGATAATTTCTTCCCTATCAAATTTATGTATGTTGTAATGTAATGAAAACATTCCCCAAGGGGATTTCCTTTGCTGTGCATAGGGCACGATACAAGTTGAACACTTTTCTTGCCTCTTTTTGTCTCATACCTATTGATATTAAAGTGTCCTTGAAAAATACCCTGGCTTATATAGGTGCAAGATGCCTTAAAGGCCTTCCACTACCTTGTAAAATGTAAATATATATTTCATCTTAATTATTGGAAACACTGTATCAATCTTCCCTCTTCCACCAGGAACTTTGCTATAAAAATGCATTCTACCTGGAAAATACTGTAAGCTAAACTAAAGATTTTCATGTAAACACTGTGAATCCAGACATATCTGAAAGATATTCCAATTTCTTTAAAGTGCTTAGGAAGTCAGTATTTAGAGATTAGGCATCTAGTGGAAACTGCAGCTCTCTGGTAGAAGAGGTAAATTCCAGTAGGAAAAAAAAACCCTAAGCTTTTCTGCAAGATGGGGTTACTTCTAAAATCTGTGGGGGCATCAATTTTCCACTCTCAGGTCAAACTGTAGTCAACACAGATGTCAGCCCACGCAAGCACATATCAATAATGACAGTGTGGCTCAGCCAGCAGTGCTCTTACCTCTTGGCTAGAAGGTCACAAGTTTAAGTCTCCCACCAGGACTTGGGCTGGTTCTTAATGCTGACATGGCAGCACAGCACTGGGGAGGTGCTGAACTGTTTGAGGTGCCGCCCTTCATGAGATGAGATGTTAATCCAAAATCCCTTTCTCCTGTCCCTGCTGCCTGTCGAGGCAATATCACCATGGCACTTTAGTGAAAAGAGGCTGGCTAAGCCTCCTTCCCAGCCAAAACTGGCTGTCACACGCCAGGCTCGCCCATCCAAGGCAGAGCACAGGCCATTGTGTTGTTGCACCACCATTACTGTATTTAGTTAACTACAATGGAAACATTGTTAAGCGTTTTAGGATACACAGGATATGAAAGGCCTAATGTAAAAGCCAAAATCTAAGGCAGTTTTCTAAATTCTATTGTTTATCATGTCTCTGTACACAGGCACACAAACACATTATATGTATATTTAGAAAGTGGGGCTCTGTTAAAAATTACATTCAGCTTGCGCCCATTCCATTTATATTATGTTGAGCAATTATATTCCTTCCCTCAAACTGATTTTTTACCATTTTGAAATAAGAACTCTGCATTTAATATCGCACATTCTTTATTAAAGAACCATATTGTTTAGCTTGCCATGATATAGACTTGCTTTTCCATAAGTACATTAAGCATGGGTACTCAGGGGATATTTTCTTCAAAGCAAGTGGAAATTCTGGGAAGAAACGTGTTATAACAACTGTCTATGGTTAAGAATGAGAAATAGTAGAAAGCTTGGATGTTCTCTGAGGAATAGGGTGCTATATGTACCATTGTAAAAATGCCATCTGAGGATGGTTATGAACTAAAAGACTGCATGCTCCAATTTATTTAATTTCATTTTATCTGATTTTACTTTATTTCCCCTGACACATTGGCTAGAACTAGGGTGTTAAGTGTTCATTTTATTTACAGTACAATGCTATTGATGAATGTGTGTGTACGTGACCTAACCCCAAGGAACTACATATAAAGAATTAATATGGAAAAGATTACTAGGTAGCTACAAGTTTGGGAACATATCTTAGTAACGTAAGAATTTTCTTCCCCTTCAAATTAGAAGTTCTATGATATTCTGAAATGAAAGTACCTATAAAAAAACCAAAAAAACCCAACCAAAAACAAAACAAAAAAACCCAGGGAGTAAAACTTCAAAATAGTGGAATCTCCCTTTTTTAAACCCCCTTTGCATAATATAAAGTCCTTAAACTCTTTTTGCAGCAGTCCTGCTGGTTTTCTGTTGCTTGATATTCTGACCATTTTTGAACCCTTGAACTCTGACAGAGAGGAGGGACTTGGAGAGGTTGTCATCTGATCTATGTAAGAAGGCAAAAGGAATAGCTTTCTCTTTAATAGCACTCTTTTCTGCTTAACAGTTGGTGGGAGATTAAAATGATCTAGGTGGATAAGGCAGGTTAAAGGTCAAGGGACACCACAACTCCCCCTCTTCCCCACATGTCAAAATATAGACAGGTCATTAGAAGTTAAAATTTTGTGCCCCTTTCCAAAATATTTCAGTTTATATATTATCATTTATATTATTTATGCACTCATTTTTATTGTAAATTCCAATTCTTGAGGGGGACTGGACCCCTACTAGGCTACTGTCCAGCCTGTATAGTCGTCAGGTGCTGACATTCCGAGTTTCAGCCATATTAATTGCTGGATAAAGGCTATAATCCCCTCTCTTTGAAGCCCAAGACTGATTTTTAGGCAGTACTTCAAAAGCAGCACACAACTGAAGAGGCATATTTCCTACTAGCACTGAATCAACATGATTTACTCTGTTTGCATTCGTCTGCATACTCCGTACATATTTGGCTGCACAACAAAAAGGTGTGAGCTGGCTGTAACATAGTCTAAGGAGAGGTTTTTACTCTCCTGAAGTTGATGCATGACCTCATCTGAGGCATACCATTCCAGATCTTTGCTTTAAGCATCATTAGGAAAGTATAAACTCCTATATCATGCTTTTGTTACCAATGAAAATTCTTGCCTTATGTTGCTAGAATTTTTTCCCCTGCAACATCATATTAAAACTATAATTTAGAGTGAGGCTGTTTCCTAAGCTGTGAATAAATAAGGCCTGTGTTTTGCAAAAGTAAACCTTTTTCGAAACATGGGTTCTAATATCTTAAACACTGCAGCTTCTTAATTAAATGAAGCTGTGATCCAGCAGAAAATATCTATTATTAAGAATAAATAAACATATTGTTTAGCTTGTTTTCTGGAAAAGGAAATGGGTGAAGAGGTCTTTGAATCGTAAACAATTTTGTAGCTGTTGCAGAGCTCCTGGCTGAGTGCTGGTGTGCTCCTCTCTCGTGGCTGTGCCTCTTTTTGTGGCAGGGTGTGCTTGGCTTCTGGCTGCCTGTCCACAGAGCTGCACTGGGGGGACTTTCTCATCCAGGATTTGCCAAGTATACTTAGTGTTATGTTTGAGAAAGATTAACAATATTTCAGATCAAAGGAGAATCCTGCTGTACGGTCTTACAAGATTGTCATTCACTTCCATTATGGCTCATTTGCACAAGATTTTCATGTAATATGTGCCATTGTTTTGATGGCAGTGATTTGACATAAAGACAGGGCCAAAATGCATCTCAGAGCCCCACTCTGCCAGGCTGGGGGGGGAGTTGGGGCGCAGAGAACTTGCCAATCATAAAATGCAACTTTGTCTCAGTTATATTAAAGCCTTTATCAGGTGGGAAACTTTAGAATGAGCATTTATTCAAGGAAAAAAACTAACAACCACCGATTTTTATTAGAATGTAGGCACAGTTTTAATCAGGTAAAATTTCGGTTAATGGGGAGTACAAACCTCATACAAAGAGCAATTTCGGTCAGCCACATATTCTGATGGTTTTTGGTTTCTTTGAAGTATGGAATTTGTTTTGCAAATGTTGAAGAGCCCCATGGCAGGAGGGACACATGAGAAATTTATTTCTTCCAGAATTTATTGTTTAACCTAGTAGCTTCATTTTAAAAATCAGATTTCCCAGGAGGATGCTTTGCAGACACTTTAAAATGTAGATGCATTAGACTGTACAGCAATACATGAATCGATAAAATTTATTAGAGAAGAAAAGTATATCACATAATCTTCTTCAATTGCTTTCTTTCAAATAATAACTTTTTAGGTAAGGTCAGATTTTATGCTTAAATAAATATTGAACTTAATAAAGTTGCTGGAGCAGTTTAGTTTGATTTAAAGTCACAACTTGGAACTGGAAAAAGCCTGTTGCTTTGGCTTTAAAACACCCTGTTGGGCTTAGGTAGCACAGGAAACTCAATACAGGAGCTGATCCAGGATGTCTGATGCCTGAATCTGTAATTCCCACTAAGGTAGAACTTCCAGTGACTGCAGAAAAGGACTGCAGGATGACCATACTTTCCTATCCAGCTAAACATCTTAGGTAAAATTATTCAAGTTTAAATCAACATTTCAGTTGTAACTGTATGTTTCCTGGCTTTCTGTGGGTCTGAATTGTCAGTAAGATTTTTACCTATGGGGTGTTGTTTTTTTTTTTTTTTTTTTTTACTCTTTGTTTTTAGGCATGGTAGTTTTTCTCCATCAGAGGGGGGAAAAGAGAAAATGTGAATGCATGAGAAGATGTAGCACATTGTACAGGGATTTAGAAAACAATTTACTTCAAAGAACTAATGATGTTTTTAAAGCTGTTAGTTATGAGTGTGGAGGTATAATGCTAAGAAATGCATAGGTAAAACTCAAAAGTTATTGTGCAGAAGATTATTTCAAGATGTGAATGGTATATTCTTCTGGTTTTTGTGAGTATAATTAGTTAATAATTTGTTATGGGCAAAACACCTGAAACAATTAGTTATGAACTGCAAAGAATGTTTCAGAAAGAAAGAAATGTTGAAGAATGCCACTGAAACGATGTGTTTCAAATTGTTTTCACACTTTACATTGCAAGTTACACTTAAACACATCTGGTGTGCTTTTAAAATAAAAATAACTGAAATATCCTTCTATGAAAATGTGTGATGGAAGGAACCTTGTGGCTGGGTTATAAAATCTTGGTAAATGGACTGTAAAGTGGAAACAGTGAAAAACATTTCACTTTGGTGACGATAGCTGGCATCTCCCTTCTAGACTGCCACGAAAAGAATTTATTTCAGGAAGCTCATCACATACTGCGGAAGGTAGCATCTATATGTCAGCAATTCCACTGACATTTTATGGAAAGCTTAAAAATATAAACATTAAACTCTTGGATCCCTGTTTTTCTCCCTGCTCAGGAAATGCTTGCAGAATATGCGAACAACAGCGCCCTCTGCACCTGAAACCCCTTCGGTTATTAAACCCAGGCGTTCCTACGTGCTGGAGGAGCCTTTAATTTCAATTACTGCTTTTTTCAGCTGCTGGTAGGTATAGCTGGGCAGCAGGGGAGGGGTGAGAATATTCAGCTGTATTTTTAAGTGCTATGTAACTTTATAATATTACCTGAAAGCTTCAGCACCCTTAGGTACAAAATTTACAGTAATACATAGTTTAAAGTTACGCCGAAATAAACAAGCACAAAACAGCAGTAGAGATGCTGCACTCTTGCATTCCCTACAGCATAATTTAGTTCTCCAATGTGCCATTGATGCTGAAGCACATCACAGAATGGAGTTTTGTTTTAGCACAGGTTGGCTTTATTGTTTTAATAATTTTTGACTCTTCAAATATTAGGTACATAATCAGAATTATCTGTTTCTTGTAGTGCTAAACGATTTATTCTGGAGAGTTTCCAGAAAAAAAGTAGTAAAGCCAGAGACTGATATGACAGTACTTCAGGATTTTTCAGATATAACGATGTATTTAAAATTGGAGAACTAGCTATTTTTGCAAGGCTCAAAATAGAATTCTGCAAGGAAATAATTATTACAAAAACTTATAAATTTGAAATAGGTATTTTTTATTCCTACAATAATACAAGTAAGAAAACAGTCCAGTGTGAAATGTTCTTGCATAATATATCTTGATGATCAAAAAGAACAAAAATGAATTTCTATGTGCTATTTATATAAGTAATTAGTATAGCTGAGATGTTAATTAAGCCCATAATATACTTTACTTATTTCTATAAAAGGCATTAGATGAGCTGTCCAAAAAACTCTCAGCAGAAACATTATATTTCACTTATATTAAAGTAGCAGTTTTTAGATACTTTCCACCACAAGTTATTTCTTCAAACCAGAAGCAGTGAAATATTAGAGTTATATGTATATATATAATATATATCCATGAAGTATAGAAATGTATCAGGATACTTTGAGTTTTTAAAAAATAGATAATCTTTTTCCAGTTTTTCACTGGGGATAATTTAATTCTTTGCTTTTTCTCATCTCTTCCTTAGTCAATAATTCCTTATCTTTAATATGAAATTAGCTCCTAATTGCAAGTCTTGTGTCTGAAATATTAGTTTTAGAAATGTTCAGGGTTATTTCTACATGGATTACAGTTTATTAATTTAAAGAAAAAAATGAGTGGATTGTATGGAAACTATTATAAAGGACTCTTTTTATAAAATTGAAGTAGTAAAGTTAACACCAAAGAGTGATGCTCTCTTGCTTTAATAGAATAGAAGTAGATATACATCTGTAACATAATATTAATGTGACAAAATTTGTTTTTAAAATTTACTCATTTAAGAAAGGCAAACTGTCTTTGTTACAGCAATTAAGAAGTAGAAAAGTAGAAAGCCTGAAACTATATCACTTCTGCATATGAAACAAATACTTTTAAAGAAAATTCAGACCTATCTGAATGCTAATATAAGCTTAGATTATTGATGTGAAAGGGATTTAACAATCAGAAAACAATAGTTCTTTGTTGCATTTCTACCTTTGAGCAATTTAAGATGCTGCTTAGAAAGATATGAAGTCTCATGAAATTTTCAAAGACAAAGCACTAATGGCTCTTAATATCACTGTGTTCATTTTAAGAGCAAATTAAAAGAGTGAAAGAACGGTGCAAATAATTGTTTCATATGTTCTTTGCTTGTGACTGCTGTAATCATCCAGGCTGATTTACAAATGTAGACTTGAAGGTTTCTCAGCTTCCTGCAGTGTAGAAGACTGTTACTTTGGCACTCACACTCATGCCCTTGTAATCACCACTCAAAACTGTGCCCTGGTACTTCCAATTCCCAGTGTCTTGATTGAACACCTCATTCTGTGCTAACAAGGTGTCCAAGGTATTTGAACAGGCACTGCAGTCAGAAAATTGTTAATGGTTTCACTCATTAAGAGTTGCTGCACTAGTTTTGGTAATTTGGTAACTGTCTAAATTGCAAGTTGATTTTTTTCCTTCATTTAAAATAATGATGCTAAAATTTGAGACCAGGAACACTAACAGCTAAAAAACCCCAGAAGGGTGCTTAAATCACTGTATTTGTATTAAAGCAAAGGGTTTTCATAGCAGAAAAGATATGATTTTATTTTTGAGGTTATGTTTTATAATTATTGAGAAATGCATAAACAAGTATTAAATAGAAATCTAAGGATAGAAAATGCATAAAAAGGGAACAGTAAAGTGTAAAAGAGCCTGAAGATCTTAGAGAAATTATTTAGAAAACAAAGCTAATATTAAAATTACAAATAAAAAAGTAAGAAAGAATTTGCTTTGGCCTGGATGTACTTTTTTTTTGGTAATTGGGATGAAATTCTTTAAACCAAAAGGATTTATAACTGCAGAAAGCTGTAGTACATGTACCTGAAAAAGGCCTTAGGAGTCTTAAATATTTTTTTGCTGTATTGCAAGCTAAGCAGAAAGTAAGCCAAGATCAATGGGCCTGATCCTGCAATCCATACTCAAATAAGAACCTTTTTCTTTTTCACTTTTCTATCTTGCTGAGAGCAGCATTTAGGAAGAAATGTATTCTCTGACAAAAAGCAGGAAAGTGTTATTAAAATTCATTAAACAAAATGTGAAAGAGATTTTACTGTTTATATCCTTGCTGCCATCTGAGATCAGTAAGATACTTTCTTGAAGTAGTAATTTTAAAGCAGACAGTAGGTTCTGTTTTGAGACAACATTTTACACCTGAAGAAAATTTTACCTGTGGAAATTTAATACCTGAAGTGGAAAGAAAACTTTTATGAAAAAGAAAAGGTGGAAAATCATAGTTTGCAGATTTTCATGCAATCCACTGAAAGGTTATGCCACCCTTAAAAATTTGCAATCTACTCCTTTAAAAGCAGGATTAAAATTCAGTGAGTTGGCCTCCACTGCATCTTTTGGCCAGGTTTCATGGTTTTTCAATTACATATATATATATTTATATACACACACACACCTTTACAAATAATCTCTCTGTGGCTGTGAAAGTTGCACACACAAACGAAGGGAAACTAAAGGAAACGCTAACACTGGCCACACAGAAAGCAGTGTCAGAAGCACACTATAAACAAACTTAGGAGATATTTTTTTTTCCCTGTTGTTTTTCTTCCATTAATTTTAAATATTCTTTGTAACTTTAGAAAGCAAACTACTTTCCAGCACAAGTGTGGATAATATCTTTGTGGTAGGTGGTTTGAGCTTGTTCTTTACCGAACAAGTATACACTTTAATAAAAATCATACCGGAAAATGTAAAAATAACATTGCAAATATTTTGCCAGGTTTGAAATGTGATATGATTTGGCCTTCACAAGAATATTTTAACCAGCAGGCAATACTCATCTGATTTTCTTTGAGCAGAATCTCTTATACAACTCCTTTAACCACTGCACTTTCATAAAGTTATGCTACCCACATCATTTGTCTCTCAGCTGGCTGGGATATCTCTCCAAGGTACACAGCTCTTGCTCATGATGGAAAAAAAAGATTACAAGTGAGGGAGCAAAAGGAAAGCAGTATTTCCAATGCTGCTACAGTTTGCTTACAGATGTGCTGGGAGCAAACAAGTAAATGTGAGCTGTTGAACGAACCACGCTGCTCGAACATTACAGAAGTGCCACACGTCTCTGTGTTTTACTTTAATTCCTATCTTTATTTAGATTCATGTTTTTGAAAACTTTTTGGCATTTCTATTTATTCCATAATGGGTATTATACTGATATCTAAAATTCAAGCAGCATATTAATATTTCAATGTACCAGTTTTATTCTGTGTGCCTATTTTATTCTTCTCTGATTGCAGTTACAGAGAGTGTGGATAAATAAATTTTAGAAGAAAATATTTTTGAATTTTGTTGTGTGATTGGTGTATTTCTGAGCTAGACAGTGGAGGATTTTTTTCCTTTTAGTAGTAAGGTTATTCCTCTGGATCTGATTGTGAAGAGAAAATCCTATCTGTATAAATTGAAAACTTTTCTTTTTGAACTGGAAGCTGAATACAGGCTATGACTTTTCCATGGAAAAATTACAGAAATAATGGCCCCTGGCTGTGGAGGCGTTTTTTTGTTTTTCATGAATCAGACACAAAGTTATTTAAATTAATTCTGGTCTCATCACCCTAATAGAATATCATTACTGATCTTTAGAAAAAATATTAGAAATCAGCAGTGTGTGTATGCAATAGCAATAGCTGTTTGACCAATTTCTCCAAATAATTTTTTCTTTATTGAAAAGCAAGACTACTGATGACAATACTCATGCATGATGCACAGGCTTCGTGAATTTCACATGTTCTCAAAAGTACTTACTACTTTATAGCTTCATGATCAATAGATGCTAATTTATTTACTGTCTTTTGAAACCAGTCCTTAAAGAAAAAATTAGAAGAAACTCTGTTAATATTTCCACGTAATTAAAAATATATATATGACAAAATAAAAAGTTTACTACCCAGGCTTAGTCTACAGCTATGTACCACCTAAAGTGTTCTGTTCTTCTGATTGGATCCACTACATAACTTGTACTCAGGTAGGATTACATGGACTGCAAGAAAATAGATTTGATTTCTCTGTGACTGCAGCCTAACAGAATGAAGGATATCAGGTACCACAGTTACAGCCATTTAAGTGCTAATACTTCTTTAAATGTGAATATTTTGTTAATTTTCCCTTCCTCCCCGACACTGACACCTCTCTACTGAGACTTCTGTACCTCACCTGTTCCTGTTTCAAATGTGTGAAATGTTCCTGAAATGAGAACCCTTTCCCTGAGTGTTCTGGATTGGTCTCTTTGCCAAGGGATGGGAACGTTTGAGGGGGTGAGAAGCACTGCATCCATCCCAGATCTGGCACTTTCTCCAGTGGCCCCTTTCTGCCTACTAGTAACTGTGCATGGGCTTCCTACATAGCTCTTCTGCTCCTTGATTAGGTGGGAGACAGACTTTGGTGGTCCCAGGTGTATCCTGCCCTGAGAAAAGACCCTGATCTAAAGCAGGGGCAGAATCTACACTTTTTAGACATTCCTGAAGGAAAAAGTCTGATACCTTACCTTAACAATGAATGAAGCAGCTGAAAGATAGCCAGTGTGCTATCCTAGCACTGCCTTGAGACAGGGCATTCTTTCTGACAACCATCAGTTCTACAGAAATTTGTCACTAACCAGAGCAGAAAGAGAACTGAGGTCTTCTTCAGAGGCACCACTCATCTGCTCATCCTACAGCTCAGCACCGTGCTCCTCCCATCCAGCTCTGCTGGCAATGGGAGTGCTGAGAAGTGCTGAGTTTCCCAGGCACAGGCACAATGAAGGAGCAGGGACAATGGGTGATGATGAGAAAGCTTCTTGACACTAAGAGGAAGCACCTTTCAAAACTTCCCCATGCCTCCTCTGCAGCACAAGAGAAAAAGGGCTGAGGAGAACAGTGAGAGGGAGGGTTTCAGTGGTGAGTAGGTGGCTCTAATGTGTCTAAGCCCAATCCTTAATAAGGAAGTAGAGTAAGCACTTAGGTTCAGCGTTATACTCACTGGTAGCTTCATCCCTCCCTCTTATTCCAGTATCAGATTTCTCTGCACTTCCTGTGTTACTTACCACTTTGTTGGTTCATATAGAGCACTCAGCATGTGCTTTGTAAAAATGGATCACACAAGACAATGTGGATTTATATAGGTGCAGTGACTTTTTCAACTGTTGATGGATTCTTCTTGACTGTGTTCAAAACCTCCATTTTCCAGCTGGAGTTGATGGTGGCAATGGATTTAATTACTGGGAAAATTCTTACAGGAGTCAGATTGCCATTCAAAGCTATCTGTGTTTCCCATGTTGATTGTTTATTTCTGATAGGGTTTATTTTCCTCCTCTATGTAATATCAAAGATGTGGGCATGATATTGCAGCACAGGAGCTTCTATTCCATCTACAGTATCCATAAAAACCTTTGCAGAAACCTGTTGAGCCATGGCAGTTTCTCTGATCCATACCACAGTGACTAACACATTCAATATAGTAAGTAAACAATGGGTTATCCTACCTGGAAAAACACCAGGTAGATAGATAGGAAATAGCTCAGCACTGTTATGGTCCATTGCTTTTTTCCCCATGCAATTCTTAAATTATATATGTTTTACACAAGCAAAGTCTTTCCCAATCCCCATGAGTTCATCTTCCACTTAGGAGAAAAAGAGCTGTGGGTCTCTTTGAAGTTTTTGGGGAGTCAGAACCACTTCAGCTTTACTGTCAGGCTTCATTGGTTGTCAGGGGGATGAGCATCACTATAATGATTTGCTATAACAGAGCAATTGAGGTTCTGGGTGATGTGGGCAGTGGTGCCATTCATGAGGTCACTGAAGTGGCTAAGGAATGTGGATCCACCCCAAATCCCTGCTCAGATCAGAGGTGCATCATTCTCTTTCTGAAGAATGTCCACCAGAAGGCCTTAGTGCTAATGCTCTGAAGGGATTGGGAAGGGTGTCTTTGGTACTGGTGAATGTGCTGACTGAAAATATTAGAAGTTTTACAGACTTTCTTGGATACTTGTAAAGGCACTTTTATGATTCCTCAGGTTTTTAAAATCACTCTGTCTATGTTCTAATCAGTATCTAGTTTGGGATAAAAATGTGCCTCACTTTCCTCTGAGGTAATTCAACCAGAGCTTGAATATTAACTTGAGCTGGCTGTTTGCTCTTGGTTTTTCCCAGTGACAAGAGCAGTGTTTGCACCTTGGTCCTGTGTGCATGCCATGACTCTTTGGACTTGCCCCAGCTTGGGACTGGTCTGGGCAAAGAAGTAGCTGTTTTGGGTACTGCTGTGGGAGAGAAAGGAAGGGCAGTGATGCTGGGGCATGCAGTGCTGATGGTGTGGAGAGCCAGCTCTGGGAAAGGGACAGGATAAGCTGTCTAAGCTGCCCTGGCATCAGCAGGTACAAGAAGTCCTTACCTTCCCTCACTGGTTTCTGCTTTTACTCATTACTCTCCCTTGGATCAAGCCCTGTTTATGTTGCTAAGCTGCCTTGAACTGAACTGCTAATTGAGTGTGGACTAAAAATCTACAGTAACCCTCAAATCTTATTGCTAGGATGATGTATAATTTGTTTTGAATACAAGTCTGGTTTGCCACTCCACAGGTAGCAGTGGGGTCAAAGAAGTGTATAACACTGGGCACCATCCCCACATTTTAACTTGCAGGAACAGAGTTTGAGGGGAAGGACTGCCATGCCTCCCAGAAGGCTGTGTCTTCAAGGTCTGGATGAGCCCCAAGTGCTTGGAGTTCATTCTTGATGCATGGCATGAAAGCTGCAGGGTCAAAGGTCTTTAACCAAACACCAGTTTCTTCTAACAGTGTGTTACAATGCTCCATGTGTATAGCACAGACAACAAAATTTTTACTGTCACTGTTTAAAAAGTCTCAGCATTGCAATTTTTCCAATTGATACTCTGTGTATATTTTTGTTTACTAAGTTTTACAACACCATTGCTAATTATACCCTGCTTCTCACCACCTTGTGCTCTGCCTCTCCGTAATGAATACACCCTTCAAGCTCATGCCACTACTTGCCAGTCCATCTTTGGACAATATGTACCTAAGGTTTTTTAAAAGAAACTTTCTCACTATTATGAAATAGAATAGCAGAAAACTTCCATGAAATGATTCCTTTCTGTCTGAAATCAAAGACAGAGTTCCCAGTTGTAGTTAGTTAAGATGTATTGTTGATTTCCTCTTCTGGTAATATGTGTTTTTTCATCAGCAGATTATTTTTTTCATGTGGATGGTTTTGTATGTTATACCTGAAAGGAATAAAAGGAAAGAAAATATCATTCAGAAAAAGTGTGACTATGTTGGTACATAAAATGTTTGAATTTTTTCAATCTTGGTAATAAACCTGAAATATATTTATTGATGCATCCCAGATAAGCAATTTCTATTGTGATATGTTCTCTCAGAGAACTGTACTATGGAAAATTGAGAATAATGGGCCGTGTTATGCCTTCAGTCCATGTGCAGAACTCACACTGATGTCAATAGGAGCTCCCTTCACAAACCAAGGCCTATATATGACCCATAGAGTTACTAGTAGAAGTTTCCCATACATAACTACAAAATTAATGGAGCATTGTAATCCATTTTGAGATCTAATGAAATACACCATGATTTAAATTGCAATTAAACAGAGAGATGTCAATAGGCATTGATGAGTTTCCACATGAAGACAGCTACATTCCTGCTACAAACCTATAGCTTTTGATGGGTAATGGCTCATAGACTCTAAAAACACATTTTCTCAGAGCATTATTGATTAAGCATCTCAGGAGTCTTAAACATGTGAATTAGATCTTTAGTTGTAAGATATAATTTGTACATCTAAGACTTGATCCATTCTGGAAAGATGACAGAATCCCATATGATGGAATTCAGAATTTCTTAATTACCTGACATTTAAAAATTGAAAATCATAACATTAAGTTATACTTTTGTAGCAGGGGGAGGTTGTAGAGTTCAGGTGATTCACAAAGATGTTGTTTAAAGTTCATATACTTGATGGCGTTTCATCTGTCCATGACTTTTTAAATTATTTAATGTGATAAAATATTCTGGGTTTGTGTTTCTGTGAGAAATGTCATGAAATAATTAGGGCGTGTGTATTTCACAGCACAGAGAGACCACGTTTCATTACAACAGCGTTTAAACTCTACAGCAGAACTTTTGAATCCCACAGTAATATTAATCTTCTCGTGCTCTGAAATATTTAATTCCCAGCTTCCTACCCTCATAAAAATACACAGAGAGCTGTGGCTTATCTTTGAAATTACCCATTGACATAAAATATGAGCACAGTTATTTTTAACTGTGTTTCAAGGAAGTATTTCTCAGGATGCTTACTAGGCAGAGCAGTTCTGATCTTCAGGCAGGAGCTCCTGTGATTCTTCCCAGAAATCGACCTCCCTGCTTGCCCTTGCCCCACAGACTGGTGCCTTCTAACAGCACCTGGCTGTTGGGAACTGCCTTTCTTATTTCTCCTAACAATAGTTCCTCTCCTATTTTGCATAATTCTGCAAAATAGTGAGCATGCCATTATCTGTTATAATGTAACGATCTCTCACTTGAATGAGGCAAATCCTGGCCAGAATGCTGGAGACTCAAGGCTTCAGTAAATCCACAGTGTCCTGAAGGCCTGCAATTTTCCATTGAAGAAAGAGCAGAGTTTGCTGGACTCCAAATGAACTAAATGAGGAATCCATTCCCCTAAGACTATCTGCAAACTCTGCAAGAACCAAAAATTTCATTTAGTTTTCAGAATTTTTCTTTTGGTGTAATTATATGGACTAGACATTACATATGCTCCTTTTATAAATAGAGTATGTTAGAGTGATATGACTAAGTATGAAGTATGAAATACATTTCTTATTACAGAACCACAACAGTTATTTTAAAAAAAACCAAACCACATGGAAATGCCCAAGAGAATTTACAATAGAATTTTTGAAGAATTTTGAGATTGACCAAATAATTTTGCATTGGCGATTTTTTGACATCTGCTGGCTGTTTTGTTTTGTTTATTTGTTTTTGTTGGTTGGGTTTTTTTCTGTGGCTTCTCTACCAGTTATCTTGCCAGAAGGTTTATCTATGAGAAGTTTGGGCAGCTATTTATGATGTTCTCACAAAGCAGTAGTCTCACTTACTCCATGACAATGCCTCCAATTAATATCCCACCTTAGCAGGGAGATGAATCCTTTGCAACTGCATCACCCTGGGTTGAAGTTTATCTCCAGACAACATATAAATGCTACCTGGAAACTATTTAAACCAGGAGTACATATAAAAGCTGTTTTTTCTTATTGTTTCCTGACTTTCTGGACACTAACCAAGACCAGCAAATTCTTAAATCCTAGAAACGATTTCAGCCATCTGTAAGTTATAAAAGAACTCTGTTCAACCTCAAATACCTGAGCTGAATTTTGTTCTATTGCAGGTTGCTCCACTGTTGAGCCTGCTTTAGTCTGAAATAGGATTTGGTTTTTTTTTCCTTCTTCCTTTGTCTGCTTTTTCAGCTTACTCCTTCCCTATGAGATTGGTATGAGATGACAAGAAAAGGTTTCTGAGCTCACCATCCCCTACTTCCCCCACACTGCATTTGGAGGGGTAATATAAAAAACTACACTGGCATAGCCTGGACACTGCTGTCCCAGTAAGGACTTCATGGAGAAGGAGCCAGGATCTCTGGTTTGCTGCTTACATTTTCTTTTTTTAACCCTTTCCCCCTGCTGCCTTAACAGACAGGTGATCTTTCATCTTACCTTTTTCCTTTGAACAAGAGGTAGTGGTCTGCATAATAGAACAAAATTTTTGTCTAGTAAAATGTGAAACTCGACTTTGCAAGACCTATTGATTTCTATTAAATAAAGCAACACCTCTTCCTTGCCACAATCAGTAGGTTTTTTTCCATAGTTGAGCTTGTGAAGAACATTTAAAATAATGTTTTTCTGGACTGAAACTCTCAGTTCCCAGGCTCTTCTCCTTTTTACTCCTGTGAACATAGTGCTATGCTATACTGTATGTCAATTTGGTCTTGTTTGTGGGTTCATTTTCCCCTCCATTAGAACAGCATTTCTCTCTTTTTTTTCTCCTTCTTATGATATTGTTCAAAGGCTTCTTGTGATGCCTTGAAAAAAGTTATTGATTGTTAGATCATTTCTCTCATTCATTCAGATGTTTTCTGGTCCCCAGATGGAAACATCACAGCTGCTGCTCTGGAATTCACTATCGACTTTTTTCTCTGGATTATCAGAGCCCTCAGCAAAAAGGCCTGAATCCAGGCACCCTCTTTCCCCCTGTTGAGACTTAAAGCTGTTATCCTTCCAGCTCAGAGGATGTCTCAGTGCCTGTATATGGCCAGAGTCTAGAGCAGTAAGGTCCTATGATTACTTTCTTTGAGCTATTTTTCTAGTGCACCTTTTTTTTTGCTTTCTATATAATTTTTCAGCTCTTCAGTAGGAGCACCAGATCTTGGAGATCAGTCTGATTTCCTGCCTCCCTCTGCTGTTGTTATTTCTGTGCTGGTCATTTGTTATGTTTGAAGGCCAGAATCAGCCTGAAAAATTAGTATTTTTCAAATTCAACCTTTTCTGACCAGCAGCCATCTGCTCAGACAAAGAAGAAAGTGGGAAGGATTGCCATGTTTTAAATGCTTTTCACCCAATCCCTCAAGGAAAGCCTCTTTTTTAAATTCAAAGAGTTGTTATGATTCAAAGAAAATGCTTATTCTACAGACTGTTTCCTTTCCATTAAAGTTTATTTATACCGCCCTCCTTGTCTGAGGGTATAATTATGAATGATCTAAGCCTGTACTGAAAATCCTAAATTAAAAAATACATCTGTTGCAAGGATTCTCTCACCAGAAACCTTGAAAATGTTATCCTGTCTGTGCATCCATATATCTGTCTGTCTCTCTGTAGGTTATGGCTATCCTTTATATGTTCCACAAGTAAGTGGGATTAGAGCACTTGCTCCATACTTTAACTGCTGTAGACATTCATGAAAGGAATAAAACCTTGTGGGAAAAGTGAATACATTTTATATTTATTTGTAGTCATCTCTCAATCACATTTTCACTTGTTAAAAACTAGGGGGATCGATTGTATTGTTCTTCCCTTTCTAGATTTAGAAATAGTCATAAGTGTAAGAAAATATTATTTAAATGGAAGTAGTTATGTTTAGAAAGAAAAGACAACTATAGCATATGAATGATGTGAACTGCAGCAGTGTTCATCTGAAGCAAGGTGTTTTCCTCACAACAAAGGGCAATTGCTTCAGCCCAACTTCTCAGCATACCTCAGGAAGCATCAGTGAAACACATTTATTTTTAATTAAGGCCAATTCTGTCCCAACATTTGCTTTAAATATGAGTACCAAAGAGCATCAGAAAAGGACATTATTTCTAGAGTTCTTTGAAGCTGCTGCCTCCTGATATGTAGCTCCATGGAGGGCAACACCACACGGACAGTGGATTCATAGCAAAATCTCCACTTGGCAGAAGATACCCAGACAGCACTTTTCTCAGTTGGATTTCACCTGACTAATAATCTTATTTTTCATTTTTTAAACATTACAGTGAAATGAGTCCATTAAGATGCCATAATGTTAATTAACATTGTCATAAGTTCTTTCATTCCACTTGCATGCATTTTTCAAAGGTACATTGTGGAAATGATTCTTTTACCCTGCCATTTGCCTATATATCATCTCATGCTAGTACTGAAAGGTTAAATGTTATAATTTATGCTAATTTTAATTTTCCCTAGTGCCATAGGCAGTACAAATCAAGCAGCAGCAATTGATTATACATCACTGACAGTATAAAACAGAACAAACATACAGTTCTGTCAATGAAAGGCCTGAGCTAGGTTAGTCATAGGTTGTTACGGCCTCCTGAGAACAGCAGTCAAAGCCGAGCAATAATGATGATATGAATATTTATTTTGTGCATAATTTTGGGTCTAAGCCATATTAATAAATCACTTTCCACGAAGTTTGATAGAAGAAGGTTGATAGAAAGGCTATTTGCCTCTTGAAGAGTTTTGTGCAATAAATACCAGATATCCGTTTGGGCTTCAACTTTTCAGAGAAGGGTGTGATGGTGTAGAGGTCAAGCAGAGTTTCACTGAAGCATGTTCCTGTACAAGAATATAAAGGTTACAATTACAGGAGAAGGAAGAACACAAGGTCTGGCTTAGGCCATCAAAAGGCAGAAACATATCAGTAGCTTGATACCATCTGGCAGCTAATTTGTTCCCCTGTCACTATCATAAAGAGTATCTTTGGAGCTGAGGATTGATAGCTAGATTCTCAGAGCTCTTCAAAGAGCCAGGATAAACACCTACATTGTTCATTTACTCAGGTCTTAAACCCTTCCCTCCTGGCAGCACAGAGAAGGCAACACCTCACCCTGGCTTAGACCCCTACAGGGCTCATTTTTATGTTACTCTGCTGCTCCAAAACTAGCATTTTCTCCACAAATGCAACTTCTCCCTAGATAGCAGGCACTTATTTTCATGGATTAATGGCTCATTCCTTGCTCTGCAATCTACCTTGTAAGATAATGAAACAGAAGAGAGAAATGATGTCACAGAAGTAAGAAGTGGTGGGTAAGAAACTGGTACTTCAATATCATGGGACAGAGGCTTAATTCCCATGAAAGACAGGCTGAGATGACCCAAAGCTCCTGGAGATAGAAGAAAATGCCACCCAGAGGAAAACAGAAGTGACTCCTGTGGCTGTTGGCAGTACAGGGAGACACAGTCTGGGCTGGGAAATGTGGTTAAGTGTCCTAAGAGCTTTTTTGCTCCTGGACATTCCCCAACCTGGGTAAAAGACACTGTGGGCACCTTGTTGAAAAGATGCTGATGAGCTGCAGAGGGTTGCAGTCTGCACATGCAAGAGGACAGTCAATGCCACGTTGCCTATGGGAGAAGGAAATGGAGCATTGACAATGGGATTAGGGAATTATTGCCTGACTGGAGGCCAAGTGGGTAACCCTAAGAGAAAAAGACAATTACACACTTACACAGATCACAGAAGATGGGAAGGAGATTCTTACAACAAGGCAACAACAACTGAAAGCCAAATGCTGCAATAAAACATTTTCAAAAATACTTGATAAATTTCAGCGTACAAATCTTGTTGATTTTTAATTGGAAGTCAGTTTGAGTGGTTTCAGCACTGTGACTACAATAGCCATTCTTGCTGATTTTTGTGTCCAAAACTTATTCAATGTTTGTGTGACAAAGCTTAAAATAGAAATAGGGATTTAGCTTGTCCGCACATCAGCTTTGCATTACAACATAATTTTTGTTAGAGACATATTTGTGAATAAAGCTGTTGTACCAAAAGATTAGAACGCTGCTTTTCATATTCAGTGCTTTAGTTTAAAGAGGACACAATTTTTTTTTCACTTAGCTATTGCTTCTTGATTTAGAATTAGTGAAACACTGGTTACTTTAACCCAGATGGTTTCTTCCCCACCCATAAGGATTGGTTACTTTAGCACAGATGTCTCTTTTTCTTCCATAAGGCATATTAGAAGGAAAACAAAGATTCACATTTAAGCAATAAATAATAACAAATACCACCCCTATTGGCTTAGATATGTCCAAATCCAAAACCACAGCTTAAAGTTACTTTAAAGTGTGGTGGACCACAGCTTATGGTCCTTTCATTTTGCTTTCTTTTTAAGAGATTTGACTTTGTTGACATTTTTTGCACAGTTTCAATTGATCTTTATTGAAAAAGAATAAGGATGGAGCAGACTGACAATTTTATTTGACAGATGATTAATAACTTAGCTTAGATCTGGCCTGAAGTGTAACCACAAAGTGTTTGATAAGAGATGGATAAAATATGGTTTGCAGGCAGTAGAGAGTTTAAGGGACATAAAATGGCTGAATGGCAATCTTAAAAATGTGAGGTAGAGAACCATGAGGTCATGTTAGCAGCATTTTAGTGCCCTTTCATCCCAGGGTTATTCCAGCTTTTCTTCTGATTGCTCTTGGCTCATGTGGAAATGTCTGTTTATGAGCAGATCTCTCCCTTTGTGCACAGGAGAGTGGCTTAGCCTCCCCTCCCAAAATCTCCAGGTCAGTCTCAAACTACCAAGGCTGGATCTGAGATCAGCACAGGCTCTGGGGGCCTGCTTAGGGCCCTTTGGGCCAGCCTGCTTTCCCTTGCCATAAGGAACTCTTCTCTTCTTCCCTGTTGAGCACCACACCAAAATGGTTTCCTTGAAACTCCCCTAAAGTCTCAGCTCTTTGCTTTTCTCCAAAAGGAGAGCAATCTGACCCAAAATAAGCTTGAGTGCAATTGAACACAAAATTCTTTTATGATAGCAATTTTTCTCAGTCTTTTTAGCCGAGGCCATGTTTTGTTACTGTGGGGAAAAGTTGGTTGTAAGGATTTATATTATGTTTATTTAATTAGTAATTTCTGTAAAAGAAAAATTAATTCTGTTACTTGTGGTGGTGTGTCATGCCAGGAATAACATTTTGCATCCATGGCTTAACACAAAACGCCATTTTTAAAGGACCTTTTCCTAAAATTTAATTTTAGATTTGGGACTATGGAGCATTTAACTTAACTTCAGGAGAGTATTTTGAATAAAAATAACAAGAAGCTGCTTTACTAGAATATCAACCATGCTTGGCTGATATTAACCATACGAAAAAATGTATGGGATATATAAAATTCACATAAGAACTACAGTTAAGCCTACTCATAATTTTCTTTTAAAATGGATGTCCAAACTTTAAAAATCTGTATGTTATTCTTCTAAGGATCCAAATATATTTTTGGAGACTGAGTTCCTACTGTTTGCAATAATGAACACCTCATGGATGGCAGCAGAAGAAAAATCAACTGTCCTTGATGCTACTGTTGGCCAAAGGGAGAGTGGAAAAAGTTTATAACAAGATATCCCCTGTAGTAGAAATACACTTTTCCCCTCCATCTCTGGATGGAGAATGGAGAGTTTCAGGGAAGCCTCCTCATCTCCACCTCCCGTTTCCTTGTCTTGTGCTCTGGAGCAAACCCCATGGGATCCAATGGGATGTTAAGGCTGAGGAAGCTGCTACAAGCAGCTGCTTTCCCCCTGAGTGCAAGGACTGACCAGAGTCACTGACAAGGCTCCTTCGTGACTTCACTGGCAGTGTTGGATGCTGCCCAAGCAGTCAGTCCAGGACATTCTGCCTGCTGGAGCCTGTGGAAACTGGGGAGAGCACATGGAACTGGTCTGATGCTGGTCTGACAGCCCCTCACAGCACAGTGTACTGGCACCCCAGGATTTACTCTGCCTTTTTATCTGTCCTGTATTGTCTTCTGTAAATATAGTGAGTAATGCAAAAAGCATTTACTAATGAGGCTTAAAATTTTCCTTCAAATGATAGTCTTGCATATTTACATGCTTGTGGTTTGCTGCCATTATATGCACCATTTTTGGGCCTATCCGCTTCATTCATGCTCTCTGGGAAACACGCTCCTTTGAGAGAGCTGTGGATCATTTTATTCTCCCCGTTTTAGCAGGATGCTTCACTAGCTACTTGCCAGTTGTCTTAGCAGTGCTGGTTTAAGTGGCTGAGCCGTGAGAGGGTTTTTTGGAGCTGGTGCCTCTAACACTGGCACATACACCTTGTGTGAGGGTGAGCATGACAGCCCGTTTCAGGCCTCGGGGAGCGGCACCACAGCCCCGGCAGTCAGGGGTTACATTGCAAGGACCGGCTCCACTCCTTGGGTTGCCGACCCCTGGGGCTAAGAAGTCTGCTTGGAGCAAGGTCACAGCAGCACAAACCACCTGCCCATCAGCCGGTGCCAGGGGCTGGGAGCCAGGTGAGCCTGTGCCAAAAGTGCAGGAGCCAGGAGGGGAGTGGGAGGGGAGAGGCCCAGGCAGAGGCTGCTGCTGCCCTGCCCCTGGCCAGCCTTGGCTGGCAGCGGTCCTGGGGAGCCAGGGTGAGTTTTACAGAGCTGCCTTTTTCCCCTTCACTGGGCTCCCTGCAAGTGTCTGAAGACACCAGGACTGTAGCTGCCTTCATGGGTGAGCTTACTCTTTCCAGAGGTCTGGCTGTAGCAAGATATCTAACGTATCATAAACACAAGCTTAAGTTCTTAAGGATTAAAGCAAACGTTAGATAATCTGATTCTCCAAACAGCAGCAGAGAATGAAGCTGTCTGAAGCTGCTGTGGCATGGCACAACCGCTGAAGAAGGAGCTGGAGGGGCTGGCTTGCAGCATGCCTAGAGATGACCATCAGCAAACCAAAGGGTACCACATCCTCCTCCTCCTCCTGCTCCTCCTCAGTATTTTGAGGACCAAGTTGTGACCTAACACAAGAGCTCTTTCTACAAAGTTCACAACTGTTGCTTCTCTTTCTTTTGCTTCTCCTTTGTTCTTGGTCCTCAAGATGGGACAGGGACTTAATGCTTTATGACAAATAATACAGAGGGAGTGTAAATATTGAAAGAATCAGCTTTAACTGTAACAAATATAACTAGGGGTCAAACATTTAGCTTACCTCCATACCTCATTTTTATTGATATGTAGTTGCCAAATCTAAATTATTTGATCTGAAATGGTAGTGGACATTCAGCATGACACAACTAGGCATATATCGTATAAAGGCAAGTTCCAGATGAATTTGCCAGAGAAGTAATTCTTTAGAAATCCTAGCTGTAAAATACTGCTTTCCAGTTCATGAGACAACTGCAAGAAGCATTCATGATTTTAATTTAAGAATAAGTTTCCTCAAGGAACTTCAGCTTTTATTTAAGGTCTGGAAAGCTGTGTATGTGTAAGAAGCTATATGTAAAATGCATTTTACTCTTTGAAGCAGAAGGCTTTTAAGGGACTTAATTAATTCTGGTTTTAACATGGATGATGACATCCGTACGTTAGTTTCATGTACTCCAGGTGATGCACTGACTTTATTTAGGAGCCTCTCAGTTTATGTGAGCCAAGACAGTCCTATAGATGTGCTGATATAGCTCTGCAGAGATACCACATGCAGATTGCTTTTTTTATGACTTTGAATATTTATTTGAAGTTTTCATTTCAAGAGATTTAGGTGGAGTCATTCAGCCCAATGAATATAGTTGTGGATTTTTTTTTTTTGTGATGTAAAAGGGTTTGCTTCCCCCATCTGGTCATGTATCCATTGTGTCAATTTCTGCAGCTGTGTTGCTCCAAACAATGCACATAGACTCATGTAGTTGAAGTAATCTGACTCCCAGTCATCTATTGACATAGCTGTAGTCACCCAAATACAAACCCACCTCAGATTCCTTCATATTCAATCCCCAAAACCAGATTTTTCTGCCTGTCCTTTCCCAGAGCCATTCTCAGTTTAGACCTGGAATTCTCTTTCCCACATAGCTCCCCCTAGTTCTGCTATCCATTGTCTTTTCCATGACCCCATGGTCCTCTTTCCTGCCCCATCTGGAAGCATCTCCCACAGCTCTTCCTAAGTCTGGGGAAAGCCACAAGGCACATCTGAGCATCAGTCCTGCCTTCAACACCTTCTTACATTTGTAGCCTCTGTAACATAAATGACCTTTAAACAAAGACTTTCAGAAGAACTCTAAAGGACTGCAAGAGGAAAGCAACAAAATAAATACATTTAGAGTTAATATCTCCAAGAGAAACATCTGTTTGTCCCTTTGACTAACCAAAGGCAAATACACGTGTTCAGAACGTGCTACAGACTAATGCTTACAGCTGACAAAATGAACTTTCTGTTCAGTGTCAATAATAATGGATTGAATACAATTTTTTGGTAGTGCTAATACAGTGCTTTTAGTTTTATTAAATAAGTAATTCCACTTTTTTTTAGGTACATATTGTAGCATTTATGCTGCCTGTATCTTCAAATTTTAGAACAGATTTACTCAAAAAGACTTTTCTCACAGAACATTCACTTGTAGGACTTCACTTAATTGGAGCAGACTTCTAATTAGTAACAAAATTAATATTTAAAAAAGAAGAAAAAATATACACACTGTAGTGTGCAAGAGTATTAAATACAAGCAGCAGAAGACAGCACTGATCAAAACATTGCTGGAGTGCCACTTGGGTTGTGCCAGGTGCTGTGGTCTTGGGAACATGGCCAGGTTGCACCTTGTTTCCCACAGAGCAGAGAAAGTCCTAAACACTATCTCTGTGCTCAGGAGAAGAACAAATGAAGGGCCAGAAGGGAGCTGCTGGCTTTCCAGCACCATGCTTGATTTGGGCTCCCAGATGAGCCATGGAGGGGGACTGAAGTCCCCAACTCCTCCCAGAAAGCTTTAACCCGTACATGAGGATGATTCCTTCTCACCTTGCTGGATGAGCAACCTGGCCCCAGGGCTTAAACTGAATACCTGGGGATTGGGAGACTGGGGAAGTGTTCAGAATACTTAAAAGAAATATTCTGTTCCTGGAATCACCTTTTGCTTCTTGGACTGTGCATGTGGCCACACATACACAAGCATCTTACCTAGAAGAGATAAGTTTGTGTAATTTATGACTGTAAACATCTTTGCACAGTGAAACACTTGTGCTCCTCATATACTGCCCTTCTGTATGCTTCAGGAATTTTTCACTCATCTAGACAGCAGTGCAATTTTGAACTTTCCCAGGGTAGCAGTAACTTCCAGTTTTCACTTTTTGTAATATGTTTCATATGTTTCTTGATGATCATACACGTGAAAAATCATAGAGTATGTGCTGGAGTATTTATGTATGGATTCAGCATCCATCCCCTTCTGCATGGTAGCTCTCTTTGGAGGGGGGAGGCAAGTTGAGTACATTAGCCACTTAGGGAATGCAAACACCCATTTAATGGGTGTCACAGAAAAACACAGTGTACGTGAAATCATCCCACACTTCCCATTAATAAAGACAACATCAATGGGAAAGGAACTTCCTCTAGAGGTTCAGTTTTCTGAGGTGTGGATGGAGCTCTAAACGAGATCTCCCAAATCCACAGGCAATGATCCAACATGCAGATTAAGTGAGATCTGACATTCCTAATGCAACAGTTAATGATTTGTTGATTAAATACCACATTAAAATTTAGTTATACAATGGAAAACATATTTTACAATTTTTTTTCTCAGATTTAAATTTCTAACCTCTCCTTCTGGCAACAAATCTAGTTTAGATCCATTGAAGTTATCTTTCTTTGATGATACAAATAGAGGCAAGGAATATTGATTTTGGTGGGATGTTGAGATGTAGCCATCTGTTTGCCAAGCATAATTACTTTCAGATAATTTCCAATAAAGCCCAGAAAAGCCACTAAAAATAGTCACTTTTGGATGTTACAGAGACATTTTAAAAGAACACAGTTTCAACTTGTTCTCCACTTTATTTCTGAGCAGTTGGCCCTTTGACATTTGGCCAACCAAAAAAATGAGCATAATTCTGAATGGCCTCCTTGCACCATCTACAGGATTTGGTAGGACATTTTGGAGGTCATGATTTTAAAAACAGAAATAGTTGTCTCAGAAGTAGTGCCAACAGAGGCAGCAAGCAGAGAAGAAAGGTCCCTATCCTAGCTGGGAAGTTGAGTGCAGCAAAAAGGAAATTTGTGTATATGAAACAGTAACAAGTCACAAGTGCCCATCTCCTGTAGTCTGTAGCAAGAAGGATGAAGAGGACACTACTCTACCCCCTGGAAATTGGGCAGTTACTAGGGAAAGACATCAAAGACAGCAGAAATTAGTCCAATATACCTTAGAAAATGAACTGCATGGCAGCCAGGCAACTTCTGCAACTTAAATCGCTGTGAGTAATCTGGCACTATGATTTGAAAATAAAAATTTGATCAATCACAGAGACATTTAAGAAAAAATCCTTTGCACTTTCATTTTACAAATGTTTCATATTGCTCTTCATATTTTGTAAAAGTTATTTAAATTTCTTTTGCTCC
Organism: Chaetops frenatus; assembly: GCA_013400775.1. NCBI lineage: Eukaryota > Metazoa > Chordata > Aves > Passeriformes > Picathartidae > Chaetops > Chaetops frenatus. The sequence continues at coordinate 127,676 of VZTR01012885.1, forward strand.
ACAGAAGTGTTGTCAACTTGTATTTTATGTCAATCTCCTACAGTGAGGGAGGTGCATCTTCTCAGTGTATAGCAAAGCAAAACAGCTTATGGAGGATGGGGTAATATAAAACTCTACAGCATATGCTGCTTCACCAGGGAAAGGAAGCTTGTCACTCTACTCAATAAAAGACATAGAAATACCATGGGATTTTTCCCCCTCCAATTGGGCCCCAAATGTTCTCATGCTATACTTGTAATGTGCATTACTAGCTGATTAGAAGTGACATCAATTAGTCACATGTCTGTGTTTCTGATGGAAATAAAAATGAGCTTCTGTACACAAAATCTCAAATTCATCTCTACATTGCCTAGGGATTTTTCCTTCTGCAATATCAGTTATCAGTTTAATATAATATTGTTGACTTAACAATGATATATTTCAGGCTGAAGGCAGAAATGCATTTTGCATTAATAAATTGTTTTGAGATGGGCTTAAGGAATATTTCATTATATAAGAGAGGCAGCTATAAAACCTATTTGGTGGTCTTTCAATCACTGCTACCTGTGGCCTATTTATGTGGATGGCATTCATCAGTATGGCAGGAAATATTAAACAAGTGCTAGACAGTTATTAGCTCTCCTCAAGCAGAAGTCCTCATACCCCCTATTCACATACCATGGGAAAAATTCACTTGGTATTTTCTTTCTTGCAACTGTTCTGCTGTTCATAATTTGATGGAAAATTGATTAATCACACATTTAACTCAATGCAAGATCTTCTGCACTGTAATAAATTATGGCCATTAATCAATAAGTACAAAGTAATTCCAGGAGTCTGGAGACATGCTGGTTTCTAATAGAAAAACTTGTGCTTAGGCCTTCTTGCCAGTGACCACTTCATCTGAGGTATTTTGCACCTGCCTCAATCCAATTAGATGACATAATTAATGAATCTCAGTGCAGTTGATAATTTGTTATACAAAAGAAAGAATGCTTTGGCACATCTATTAAGTCCTGATGTACAAATCTTTGCAAAGAGGGGAATACTAGGAAGCCAAGAGGGGAACCCACAGCCTCTGCTATGGCAGAAGAAACGTCTGTTTATTCCAGGGCACCGAGTATGCAAATTTTAGCGAACTTTCGAATTTGTAGGTTTCCTTCTCCCATGTTTACAGGGAGGTTGTGCCAGAGCCTTCCACGCCACCTCGCTTCTTTCGTGACAAATTAAATGGTGTGATTAGAGCAAGCACTCAGGAAGTTTTGTTTCCCAGGCAAGCTAATCAATGTGTCCCTGGCTGCGTATCGGTTACAGTTTTACATATCACAATCCATTTGCACCTGTTATGTACAGCTAACATATAGACACTCAATAGATTTTGGTGAGAGAAAGAGTGTGAAGATAAAAAGAACCAGTCTGCTGCTAATTCTGTCACTAGGAGACGCCATGAGCAGATTTTATTTAGAGACTTTGAAAAACAATTAGCTGAGGATTATAGGACTAAAAGGCCTTTACTAGCTGTACCTGGAAAATACTTTGCCCATTTAATGCCTTCTAAGCTGTCATTGTGCTTGAACTTCAGTCCCGGTGATTAATGAAAAGCTGCAGGGCACAGCTAGAAGCTAAAGTCTCAATTATGGAAAAGCAGTAACTAGTTTAATGTGCTGATGCTTTTATACTTAAACTGACAGCTGTGAAAAATGGCAATATTTCCAATCATGCTTTAATAATTTATCATTAATTTATTGGCATGTCCACACACTTTAGTCCTACTGTTCTTTTTCTCCTTTTAGGCTCATGGCATTTCAATACTGGAGAGCAAAATCTGTTGCAAATCTCTAAGGACGAACCTCCTTATGGTGCCTGAGTGATTACTGTTTGCAGGCAGCCAGTATTACCAAGTAGTCCATGGTTTATCAGCACAGATACAGCATGAACATTTTTTGTGGGCTAGGAAATGTGAACGTGTTTCATTAGCTGCTGCTAAATTGCTCTAACTCCATCCACTTCAGTGGAGTTAGAGCAACTAAAGAACATAGATGGCTTTGTGGGACTGGAGGCAGTCAGCCTCACACAGGCACTTTTCGTTCGTCAGCCCAGCAAGCTCCCTGGATGGAGAACAGGAGCTGTCTAACTGCTCTAAATCAAAAATTAAATTTGGAAAGTGTCCCTTTTGAAGAGCACAGGCAGAGTCTTAGCTGCTATGATATCTGTGGAAACATCATGTTTAATACTGAACAATGGAATCAGTGCAGCTAAGTCAATTTAAACCAGCTGAAGATCTACAGTCCATTTATTTTTGAAATATTTTGAATTTTTTCTTTGCTGTTTTGGTTCTTCCTGCTTATTCAGCCTCTCCCGACAAGGTGTATGAACAAAGGGAGAGGAACAAAATGAAATAATAAAACCTTGTTTCAGTACAATTTCAATGCTGAATTTAGTTTGCCACGGTTCTTGGCTGTTTCCAAGTCTGCTGTGGACTGGTCAAACACGCATTAAAATCTACAAATATTATTTTCCGAGTTCATTTCTGGTTTTTTTTGACGGCAGATGTTGACCCTTTTTTATTTTTCATCTGATATTCCTGTCATTTATAGAACCTTAATCATCCAAGCAGCAGTGCCTCAGAAGACTTTCTTTTTTACACAAACCTCAGTCTTATTTATAGTTTTGCATGCATTTCTCTTTATATAATGGCTGACACAGTCTGGGTGAAACTCACTGCAATTTTTGGGGGGATTTGTTAACTCCAGAGCTTTTTTGCAAAGCTCGTGCAGCCCTAAATGGCAGCTGAGCTCTTCCTGACAGACTGGTTTTTCTGATAGTTGTCAGTTCCTGGACTGAAAAACAGGCTGACCAAACAGTGGAGAAAGTTATTCTGAACTGTTTGATGTAAACTACTGCAATTGGTATCTGGCTGTCATTCTTGAACTGGCTGAATCAGAGAGACATGGCTATGAGAGAATATTAACACCAATTGATGTAATGGTCTAACAAGTATAACATATTTTATTGCTGGACTGTTCAAAAAAAGCTGCAGTGTGTCCAATTTGAATTGATGTGATGGAAAAGATCTGTCAAATGGGTTGTTCCATAGGTTGACAATTTGCTGTTTCCTATTAAAAAAACATAAAACCTGCCTTTGTTTTTATTTGGTTTTTAGACTTTTGTTTGACATTTTGATCATTTTGATCATTCTTTTCCATGTAGACAGAGTTTATACTAATTAGTTAACAGTTCAATTATTATCAAAGGGAGTTTTGAATGAAAAGGAATCAAGTTCCCAGCCCTGCTCTAACTGCATGTTTGAGCACCGAGTGTAGCCCTTCATTAGAAACCCTGGAAATGGGCAAAGAAATGTGAGTCATTAGCAATACTTGTGCCTACTGCTCTTCCTTAAAGGAATGGAGTGCCTCTTTTGGGAGTTTCTGCCTGGAAAATCAAGCTTATTTTAATGCATTTTATCTGTC
>VZTR01012885.1:131409-166598 GCA_013400775.1 Chaetops frenatus
ATCTGTCATGCTGTAGACCTAATACTGTCTTTTAGCAACATGTGAAAGAGTGGAGAAATACAACAAAACACAGGTGGCTGGGACGCCAAAGGTATATCTGGATTTGTGAGGTTCATGACTGGCTATTGCTGGATGCCAAGCCAGTCACCAGCAATCCCACTCTGCCACCCTCTATTTTCCAGGCTCCTATGCTGAGGCTTGATTACAGCAATTTGGAGGATGTATGCAAACCAATTCCAGCTACTAATTGAAGGAACTCTACTAATTAGGAAAGGCCATGGAACAAATAACAATTGTCAAGTATGGGGTCTTTTTCTGTAGTGAACACCCTTCACAAAGTGACTTCTCTCTTGAACAAATTTATCATTAGATTTTCAGATAGGAGACAGGCTTTCAAAATCATTATGCATCTTGATACTATTGCATATCTAAAATATTTTGTATTTTCCTGAAAGCTCCAACTGCTGAAGCTATGTAATTGTTTAAGAGCCTTTGTTTCTATTAAGAAAACTAAACATTAAATTTCAGTGCTTCTTGATTGAGAAGCCTTGAAAATATGTATCCCAAAGACCCAACTTGAAAATGCAAATAAAAAAAGATTAAAAAAAAAATTTAAATTTAAAAATCATCTTTCTCAGAAGTCTCAATGTCTATTGGGAATGGCATAAAATTTTGACTTTCCAAAGTTAGCACAGATATGACTGTAACTGCTACCATAGATTAGGTTTCTTTTTAGTGTGACTAAATGCAAAGTTTGCAAGATCCAGCTCCTATATCTGCATACCTTTATTGCAATTTTTAGGTGAGATGTGCTCCCTAAATATTGGCTCACATCTTTGCTGAGACAACCATTTAAAACATGTAGAAATCAGTTTTGCAAGACATACTTTGTCAGAAACAGTGAATACTTTCTAAATTTAATTTTTAAATAGGGAGATGTTATTGGGTAGACATTGATTACCTGGTCATTGGCTGAATACCCCTTCCCTCTCTCTGAAAGCAAGGCTGGTAGCTGGCTGCTGGAGGACCACATCTCAGGATCCTATCTGGGAGATGTATGGCTGCAATGGAATTTTATCCCATTCTCCTTCCAGATAAGGCTGTACCATTTCTGCTAGAGCAATGTTCTCTTTGTGCTGATGTGGGCAGGTTTACAAGAATGCATGCGTGCATTTTTCCAGGAACACATCTAACTTATATACAATATTCCATGTATTTGCATTAGTCTTTAACTAATAAAATAAAAAAGCATTAATTTCATGTTTGTCATCTTAAATGCACTCTCTTAATAAGCTTAAACCTCTTACAATTATACCTATGCTTTATCTCTTCACAAGCGGCCCCATGCTTCCTAAAAATAGTTCCTTTCTGCTATGAGAGAGTATCTCTTCTTCTGCTGCTGAATTGGATAAGAATATTGTCCATTCTGCAATACAAGGATTTGTCTCACTTTCCCACTGCCTTAGTGAGGTATTTTTAGCAGCTATTATTGTTAGCTTAATCCAAATATTATTTACAGTAGAAGCACTGGATATTTTAGTAATGTCATTTAATACATGTAAGTCTAGAAAATGCTGAAAATTCAGTCCTATTGACAATTTGATAAGGTCAAGTATTTTCTATCAAAATTCTGTGGCTCTGGAATTCAGTACCAGGTGATGAATGTCTCAGGTGAAGTGCAGGTATTGAATTGGTGTGATCCTTCACGAAGTACATGTGACAAAACCAAGAAAAAATTAACACACGGTCAAGGCTTCTCAGCACCTTNCTTTGTCTATCATAGCCAACATTTAGTGTTTCTCTGGACTTTAGTGCCTGGGTGCAATATCCCCATGAGGAAGCTTTCATGCTACTGAAAGTGTTATCTTGATGAACTTTATAGGTTGCCCTAAGGTATATTATATCATGACAAAATATCAGCTTGCCACTAACTTCTGAATTTGCCTAAGTACCTTAAAACACAAATAATACACTCTTTTTCTTATGCCAAATGCTGCCAGATTCCCTAGCAAACAAATTTCACTGAAGGTCAAAAACAGACACTTTTTCAGACTGTTACATCACAGTGGGATTAGACAGACACCTGTNCTCCTGTACTTGTGCTAGGGGATCATTCTTTGCACTAAAATACTAGAAAAAATATAGCAGAGTGGAGTTATTTCAAATGATTTCAACAGGTCAAGCTCAACTGCATTACATGAGATGTGAGACAGATTCAACGAGCAACAGAAAACAATGGGCTTTGGGTCACCTTAGTAGTGAGTAAAGGGTGCTGCAGGTGGGAACCAACATGTTGAAAAACATGTTTATCCAGCCCATAAATGCATGCTACAAGCCTTGTGTCACACACAGCTTGGTTTGGTACATCACCCACACAGTGGCAAAGCCAAAGAAAAACAGGTTTTCCATTTTCCTCCAGCTGTGTTGTTCCTCTTTCATTACACTGTTTGCCCAAGCTGTCTCTAGAGCTCAGGTAGGAGTTGGACTTTCCTGCCCAGCTAGAAAGAGACACTTAATGTTCCTAACTCCAGGAGACATTGGCTGGTTTGGACTGTGACAGTAAGAATAACTGGGGACTCTTCTAGCTGCCAGTCCTGGACTTCCCAGCTTCTTCTCTGTAGCCCAAGAGCTTGTGTCTCCTGTAGTGATTGCACCATCTGTACATTGCCTTGGTGTAAACACAACACAACATTACTCTTCCCACTGGGGGACAGTGGAGACTGTTTTCTCCTGAGCCTTAGCACAAATACTGTTTTGTGGTAGGAAGTGAAGGAGCAGCCAATTATACTTCACCTTTTCTTGCCCCCTTGCCCTTCCCTTAAAAGTGAATCTAACCTGGAATAGTTCACTAAAAGTCACATTTCACACAAGTATTTCAGAGAACCTTTATCTTTTGTGCAAGCTGAAGTCATGCTTGGCCACGCTGTGCCACTGAAGAACATCTAGGATTAATAGAAGTGATTGTGTCCCTGGCCCAACTTGAGGTGTTACATGCAAGGAAGGGTCTTGCATGGCTTACATCACCAGGAAACATTTACTACATGATTGAAAAAAGAATTACTTTTTGTTTTAAAGGTAAAAGACAGCATCAAATCTGCACAAAAAGTCGGGGGGCTCACTGGTAGGCCCTGCAGTGTGGGGATACACTATTAATTGAAATATCAGTCATGGGAAGTGAGAAATTGTCTTCAATGCAGACTACCTAAATACTCAGAAGTCTGGAGATAATATGTGCTCTGATTGATGTATTGAAGATACACTCACAGTACCAGGGTAGTGCAATGGGAAAGTTCAATTTCAGATGTCTAGGGCAGGAGCAGATCGTTTGATAGACCCTCTTTAGGTGTATAACAACTTGGAAAGTTATGTCTAAGTTTTGATAATCACTTTGCCTTCTGAGACTGCCAATCTATTTCTTAACAGTTCTTTTTAGTGTGAAAAAGTCTCCCATTTCTGTTCTCTGCCCTACATACTTGGGTCAGGAAGCGAACATCCTATTTTTATACCTTTGAAGCAAAATGGATATATAAGCAGCTGATTTCTTCACAGAATCCTTCTCAGACATTCTTTTATTATATTTTTTTTTTTTACAAGAGGAGTCCTCACTATTTCACCAGTCTTTACCTTAAAAGAAATAGGGCAACACAACTAAAGAAGATTGACAATTTTACCTACTGAAGGGCACAGTAGTCAATGGTATTCAGCCCTGCAAGGACTTGCTAATGTTATTTAAACTGTGTCCCAATAAGGAAAAAAAAAGTTTATTTAAAAAAATTTATTTTGAATAGCAGACAAGAGAACAAAAATATATTTTGTAGAAATGTTCAGAATTTTCCACTAACTGAATGCAGCACTTTTCATTTGAAAGCCACATTTTTGTTTGGCAGATGAACAATGTTTAGTTTGTTTGGAACAGTCTTGCTTCAAGAACTCATGGAAAGCACATTTGAATCTGTCTTACTTCAATTTTGGGTTTGGTTTTGACTTGGGAAGAGTTCTGGAGAAACAGGATTACTGGGACTAAATCCTGTCTGGGACAAAGGCAGCTGACTTTAGATGTACATTTTGTTCTTACGGGACCTTATTTGCAGGGATTCTGTTCCTTTGGTAAAATGAGTTACTTATTCAGCTTCAAGGTACTTTTTTGTAAATATCAAAACAGATGATTTCTTGCAAGCAATTATTCTGGGAAAGAATAGTGAGGAATCATTTTGGGAAGGAAATTAGGGGAGACACTTTAATGTATGCAAACACAACATATGACAGTAGCATTGCATTGCTGTGTAAAGCAAGTCATTCAGATTTATATATTGAAGTCTCTGTTAGTAGTTAATCTGCTGCTGGCCACCTGCAGAGGAGGAATGGAAAAGGTTCCTTTTGATCTCTTTTTTGAAATGACCTTTAAGGGTGAAAAAATAGAAAAGAAAATAAATGTGAACGAACCTTAAAATTTTCTCAAATATTCTGTTGGGAATTGTTTGGTCCTTTCAAAAGATGTCCATATAGGACATAAAATATATGAAAGAGAGTAACATTTGTGCTTTAGGTCAGGAAGGCTCATCACCCATTAATATAACTCAGCTAACTTCTTACAGGTCACTGAGACATGGTGTTAGGCTGGTGGGTTACTTTGTGAGTGTGCTATGTCTCAGATGAGAAGAGCAGCTTTGAATATGAAAATGAGGGAGGGAAGGGCAGCAATTTAAAATCTGCCATGCAATACATCTCTTCTTGACAACAGCTCCATTCAGGTGTGGTGTTTTGCTGACCCTGATGTAGTTTATGCACCCCTGTGCCGAAACTCCTGGTCTTTGTCGTGTAGCTGACTTGGTTTGGATTCAATTTCACTGGTAGGAATACAGATTTAACCATGATTTATACCCGTTTCAGTGGAAGGGGCCAAAGCGAAGATCCTTCAATCTTGCCTACATCAGTAAACACTAAAGATTCTCCCATGCATGGAAATAAAACTGAGCTCCTGCACCTTACATTATCTTCCTGTCTGAATGAGGCTAAATGTCTAAAAATCATGCTCATGACCTCTGAGTGGGCAGAGGTAATTCTGCCTATTATACCTCTCCACTTTCCTATGATCCCGGATTTCTCAAACTGTCTGTAAAAGCCCAGGTTCTCCTCTGACCCTTGCGCATACCCAGACACCAGGAAGACATATGTCTTAACAGATAATGGCTCCATTGTGTGAATACTGTCAGTATCATATCAATGTGACATAAATACAGCAAATTAGCCGTATGTTACTTACATCAGAACTGCTCCAGCTCTTTGTGTGGAATGGAAAAGGTGCAAGTGAAAGCTCTCTGAAGCAGCATGACTCTTTTCCTTTTTTTAATAGTGCTTCTGTGAAAACTGCACCAAGGTTTAGATTTGGTACTAATTCAAGTCTATTTTTCCCCCAAAATAAAAAGAACTAAGGTTCATAATTCACCTAAGCACTGGGAAGTTGGTACTTTGGCAAGATTTTCCTTAAGGAATGTTATTGCCTGTCTTAACCATATACATGTGAAAATGACACATTTCTTGTTCATACCACTGTGGGTTTCTGTCCCTAACATTATCATAAAATATTTTCTTTTATGACCAAAAGAAATATTAATTAAGAGAGGTCTTTGCAAATACCTTTAGTTTTAGAGACTCAAATTCATTGAATTCCTTTCTATTGTGTCTTCACAGATTAAAAAACAATAGATCTATTTAGTCGTCTGAAAAAGAAAATTTTAATTGTGGCTATTTTTCTCTTCTAAGCATTTGCAAGGTGGTACAGCCATTGACAAGGCATAATATTTCTCTTGTCACTCAAGAAATATTGTAAAATGATAGTCTGAGTAGTGACAGAAAAAATCAAATGAAACATTTTTTTTGACCAGATGCATTTTCCAGGTCTAGACACATGACATAGTTTTATTCATATAAAAACATGAATAATAAAAAAATATCAAATAACTTCTGGAACTAAATATGCATTTGTAAATTTGTACAGAAGTGTGATGTAACAAATGTTATGAAAAATGTTCATAAGTTTTTCCAAAGCATAATTCATGGAAAAATGGAATGTGCCCATATCTGGTTGTAAGTAATCAAAAATGACACATTGCTGGAAATTAAATATAGGCCATATTTTTTCAATTTTTTATATTAACAAATAGTTAATAAATGTGGTCTGCTTTTTTGAAAACATTTCAATGTTCATTTCGTAAGCTTGTGTTAGCTCTCTCCCTTTCTCCCAGTCATGGGAACATCTTTAAACAATGGTTTTCAACAAGTCACTTTTTTCAATTTTTTAGCTGTAAGGTATCAAGTTGCACCAGTCTGCATGTGTGTTTTTCTATAACAAGTCAACACTGACTGCATGAACAAATTACTAGGGTGCATTTTAAAAATCTAAAGAATAGAAATAAAACTTTGCACTAAAAAAATTCTCCAGTAGTGTTCAGTAGACTTATTGTCCTCTAAAATTGTAAATACACTTCTGTTTTCAGAGCAAGCAGCACTTTTATAATGATGTAATTCGTGTGAATTTTGCCAGAGGAGAACTTTGAAAAAATATGTTGTGGATTAGTCCAGTGACTTTTTCAATATGTAAGATTATCCATGGAAGTGTTTTTGGGAAAGGGCAGGACTTCACAGAGACATTCTTCCCTTCCAAAATACTAGAGATGTTATATAAACATTACACTGACTAGAGGCTTTATTCTTACTCTTGTCCTATTATACAGTAACACTTCAGTCAGCTCTGACTCAAAGCAGTGATTACACTGAGCTTGGTGAGATGTTGATGTTAATGAATTAAAAACATATTTGGTGCATATTAGAGCTCTGTATTTCTGTAATGTCTTGACTTCAAATTTACAGGAACAACGTGACACTATGAAGAGATATAAATCTGGTTAACCAAAAGTATCTATCTTCTCAACTCTGAAATTACAACAATCAAAATTTGTGTATTTGTGTAAGACCAACAAGACCTGTACATTCTTCCTAGTAACAGGAGCACAAAACTCCTGTATATCCCTTGGTTTTCCACCAGCTTTTTCACAAAACTCAAGAGCCTTCGTATCTATTTGTAAATGCATGCACTGCTACAGCACCTGTCTGCTCAGAAAAAGACAAGGTTACAGATTTCTGTCCCATTTTGTTATCACTTACACTGACTTGTTTGATAATGGACATGCCCTACAACTGCTGGCATGGCTCCTCTCCTGAGTTCCCTGGTGTTGAGGGACATTATGAGTGGTGCATCGTAATGAAGGAAATGTTTCTCAGTCTTGTCCTAGAGAGCATCACCTCAGTCACATATTTTTCTAAGTATAAATGCATATGGTTTAATTATTATGTGTCTCTTAATGACTGGAATTATGCCAGTATTAAAAACCTGTGCTTGCAAGTTTTCCTACAGTGTCAGATGTGCAGCATAGCCCATACTCTACCTAACCCTCTAGCTTGAAACTATCCTGATGAAATCTGAGATGATCATTGGAATAACACCAGTGTCTCAGGAGCCTCTGTTAGAATACCAAAATAGATTGGATAATGTTAAAAAGAAGAAAAAGAAGTATGGATAAAGTGACTCTTGCACTTTGCAGAATATAGTATTGAATTTAACTATGATTCTTAGTACAATGTGGATTGACTGGTTGCTCAGCAATTGCACAGGTTCTGACCCCAGGGCTTCCTGAGCCATAACAAGAGATGGCCACTCTTCAAATTATAATAAAAATGTTAACAATAACCAGGATAATAATAAATTACTGGTACTCAGTGCAGAGATTATTTATTGGAATTTTAAGGCTTGTCTTATTTTATAGCTGAGAAAAAGCAAAGGTTAATTTATAGCCCATTTGTATTTTCCCTTTTCAAACCCATACTCAACCAATTGAACAACCTCACTGTGGCTCAAGGGAAATTTGGCCACTGCTTTATTAGAAACAGACTTGGTGACCTAGAACCTGTTCCTCTCTGGAAAGACTCTGACTGCACCCATTAGAAATTAGAGGCATGGATACTGGTGTAAAACTGCATCAAGACTCCAGTGGAACAAGTCTTTAATCTGCCACATCCATGCAAATTGTGCAGACATCAGAGAATTGAATATTCAGACTTTGTATTTATGCTCAGAGAGGGGAAAACACGCCCATAGTTCATTCGCATAATAAATGTGATGGGAAAATAATGCTGTTGGGACAAACATTGTTTGGTTTGTCATGAGACATACTTGACAGTTACTGCTTTGTCCCTTTTGTGCCATTGCAATGCAGTGGTATGATTGTGCCATAAATCTGAAAGACTATTTTGCAAAGTTCGTATCTGTGCTTGCTACCTTTAATATTAATAGGAGAATATCTTTAAAGTGAGTAAATTGAGAAAGTGGCTGAAACTATAGTTTATAAAAGAAGATTAGTGGGTTTAATATGCACTGGAGAGTAAAAGAAAAATCTTATTACTGTATGGAGAAATTACCTCATAAAGAAGCTAATACAACAGGCTAGGGAGTAATTTTTAACAAGGTTTTTATGATGCACAAGTGTAGGCAAGTTAATGAACTTATCTTTCTAGTTATTTTCAGATTGTAACAATGCATTTCTTTTCAGTTCCTGTGCTTTAAAAAGTAAAACACATTTAATCACTTACAATAAAACTAACTCATTAATTTGATAAATCAAGTGAGATCCTATACTGCTGCTGTTGTGGCAGTGCTGCTAAGAAACTAGATCAGGTGAAAACATTAAGTATGGAACAGAGCAAACGACCAGGTTTATTCATTATTGGAATTAAAAGGTGTCACATTGACAGGGACTGTTCATTTTTGGAAAGACCTGCTCTGGTCTCAGTAGCAGAACTTAGGAAATGAAAACTAAAATAGGGACTCAGGCCAAGATTTTGCTTTAGCAATTCCACTCTGCAAAATAGCCATGTGGTCTTTGACATTCATAAAACAGACATCTGAAGAATGTCACATCCAACAGCAAAGAAACCACAGGGGGGAGTTGGTAAATACAGAATGTCCATCTGTCAGCACCCCAGCATGGCATGCGTAGGTATTGTTTAGGAGGAGCACGTCCACATTTTTCTGCCCAAATGCAAAAGACAGACTGCTGAGTAAAACAGGTCAATCTTTATATTGATTAAAGAGATGTGCTTTCCTACCATACAACAATGACTGTACCTGAAATTAATTTGGCAGCACTCTGAAGGAAAGACTGAAGATTGTCAGGCACTCACTGCAGGTTTTAATACAGATGTCCTAGAACAGAAATATTGTGGACATACCACAATAATTTGACACTATAGCACAACATTTCATCAAGGGTTTATCAGAACCTCATCAAGACCACAGTTATGTAAGCCACAGTCTTGTTGAATGTTAGTATTATTCAAAGCCTCCTTCATGTCATGGGATGGGACAACCTTCCCAGAAGCACACTGAAGGGGAGAGAGGAGTGTGCTGGGAAGATGGGTTGCTGCTGATTGATTCATTGACATAAACAGATGGGAAGGACGGATTTCTTCTCTGCTGATGAGAACATTCTCCCACATGGATGTGGAAGAACTGTCTGCAGAGAGAGGCAGCAGGAAGATTTCTACTATTACAGCAGCATCTGAGTGATGAGCAAGTTGCATAGTGCTCAAGGTATTCGAGTGTCCCCACACCTTTGTGAAAGGCCACAGTCAGCTATCTTTACTGCACTGAAACAATTAATATAAAAAAGCTTATGGCTGGTGGAAAACTGGAGCTGTAATTACCGTAGTGTATTCACCTTGGGGTGAATAAGTATTAGTTTTTCCAAGTCACATTTTATGGTTTGTACACTGCCAATGAGCCAGTAAATACAGCTGAAATGACTAATTTCCTATCTAGGGTTCACTGGTGGGGTTTTTTTGTTCAAAGTAAATAACCTGAAACAGTTCTTTTGAGTTAAGGTGCATCTACCTACTGTAACAAGCACTGATCTGAATCTGGCCAAAGACAGATAGAGAGGTCTATTCATCCATCTGTCTATAAAACTTTTGAAGGGCCTTTTGAAAGAATGACAGTTATTTTCCTGCTTACCTGCTTTCTGGTAGACTCTGCTTCTCTTTCTTGAGGGGCACAAGATAACAAAATTTTTACTGAGTTCACCTTTGAATCATATCTCTCTATAGGTAATTTAGGCTTTAAGGGGAAAAGAAGTTCTCTCTACTTTTTCGTCAAGAAAATTTTCTGTGAGAAATTGCTGTGAACTGCTAAAATTTGGTGTCTAAAAATATTTGTAGGGTGGGGAATATTATTTCCAACTTTCTGATTCCAAGACTCACATTCCTCTTCCCCTATCCAGCCTTAAACATTTAGAATCTATGTATTTAATCTTCAGAGCTGGTGATGGGTGTCCAATATAAATGACCCCAAGCCTAAATTAAAAGTCAGATTGCTCCTGAGTTCTGCCAAATTCAAGGCACCTCAGATATTGTGGTTGGTGTGACCTTGACTCTGGTGTTTGGAGCTGGCCATTCCAGGTGGTTGACACCACAGTTGCTGGATGCATCTAAAGTGTGGGCTTATATCAAAATGATGTGATTCAGTCTAATCACTTCTTGAGAAAGAATTAAAGCAGAATTGGCTGGAAACTGAAATAAGCAGCTGAAGATGAAGAATGGGAAGAGGATTGTTTTTTTGTTCACTGTGTTTTTGACTGGTACCTAATCATAACAACTTATGTTTCTCTCCCTCTAAGTGACCTTTTGAATTGCTTTTGCAGTGAAAACTTCATATAAGGATGGGATCCCACCACTGCCTTTGTCTCTCTGTGATGCATTTGGGCCCTTTATTTCAGCTTGACAAAGACTGGCCTTCAAAACAGTTTCTGCTGAGTTAAAAAAGGAAATAAATTGAAAGTGATATTTTTCCCCCAAATGAAAACAAACAAAACCAGACAATGTGGATGCAGCGAGTCAGAGGCTGATGATTAACTAAAAACAGGCTCAGAACTACACAGCCTTGATCTCAACGAACTCCTACATGACTCCTTGTTCTTTGGGTTTGTTTCCAAAACTGAAGTTAAGTAAACTTTCTCATTTTTCAAGACCAAGTCACCTGTATAGATGTATTATTTTTTATATTTATTGTTATATGTATTTAATTTACTCTCTATAAAGTAAAATTATTTTTACTTCAAAATGGAAGTACCTGCAGTGCAAAGGTAGCAGGTGTTGATGATTGTGGTTAGAGAAGCACTGTCAGGTGATGAATGACATGCTTGCAAAGCTGAAATTTTACTGGAAGAATTTGGACATTTTTGATACATGTTTGGAAACCAATAAAATGGCAACACTGAAGTGACAGGATAGAAAAAGTGTATGAAGAGAATGGGCCAACTTTTGCTCTCAGAAATCTTATGCAAATATAATTGGAGTGCAGACCAAGAAGTTCCCCTAGATTTAAGTCACTCCTTCCTCTTTAAGTCAGAACTACTTTTGGGAATGCTTTTCATGCTTTTACTTTCAAATTTAGTGTGTTGAACTTGATAGAAATATTGAAAACCAATCTTAATTTTTTTGGTTTAGTTCAATATTTCTGCTCCAGAAAACAGTGGTGTGCAAACAACTTCCCAATAAAATGAACATATCATCCAGATTAACAAGCATAAGAGCTTTGCCTTGCTTTTTTGAACCTGCAAAAAAAAAAGTTTGATTTGAGAGGTGGTAAAAGCCTCTTCCAGTCATTATTTTGACCTGAACTTTGGCTGTCCATGCTCAGAAGCAGATACTGGTTTCTCAGGCACAAATTTTCAATTGTCATAGGAAAAATAGCAAACATTTTCCACCAGAGTTTATTCATGTTCTGAGAAGTGATTTCATCTGCTGGCCTTGCCTAATTTTTGCATATGTTTTGCATGAATGCCTCGGCTTTACTGGCTGAAACCTTCTAAGGAAATGAAATTCAAAGAGCTGTGTTAAAAGCTGTCATCAAAAATGTCAGGTCTCAGTTTGCAACAGGGGTGTATTTACTTGCCTGTGTTCCCAGTGCAGATGCTGGGGCTGAGGGAAGTGTTTTGTGCATAAATGAGTGGTACAAGTGTTCACCCAGCTCCAGGAGGGGATGGTGCCAGACAGCTTCACTGACCACTCAGCTCTGAATGGTGCTTAGCCTGAAACTTTACTCAGACATGGCAAAGAAAAGCACAAAATGCTGTGATTTAATATGTTGTGTGCCCCCTCTAAACCTGCAGTCACTCCCACCTGGGTGATCCAAGCTTTCTGGTGTTGCAAGGGGTTACTAACAAGGCTCTTCCGGGAACAGTTGGGGGCACCACTTGTACTTACCAATTAGCCATCTGTCACTCTGACTGATCACTTCTCAATAACGATATAGTAGTGATCAATTTAGGGATATTTCTGGTAGGGGAACTTGCTTGGGCTTTACCTTATAAGCCAAAGAGAAACCAGCAGCACATCTTGGGAGAATGCCATGGAAATTGTGTTTTGTACTGCACAATGTCCTGCTGGAGTGCATTGTGTAGCAGGAAGAGCTGAGCTCACAGAGTCAGATGGCAAGCTCTAGATCTAATGTTATCAGGAATATGACTGCCAGAGGAAAAAATTCATTGTGTCAACACAGTGCCCAGAATAAGGCTGTCAGAAACCAAATGTGGAGCAAGAATAAGAAAACTTTTAACATTGAACACTATAAAAGAATGGACATAAGCCAGGGAGTAAAAGTATGTACTCGGAAGAGCAGCACAGAGCAAACTGGAACTCAACCATTGTTAAAATGGAAGAGAACCTTTGGTATAGAATAAATCCAACCCGAGAGTCAGAGAACGAAAAGTGTGAACTGCAGAAAGCCAGAAATGAAATTGTAACAGACAGCTCTGAAATATCACTTCAGGGAAAGCAAAGGGAGACCTGTAAGGACAGGTGGGAAAAATAAAACCCTTTAATGGAAAGTGTGCATCCACAGTAATGCAGCATAAGGCAAGAACCATATTGTTGGAAGCAGGCGTGGGCACGGCACGGCCCAGCACAGCCTCTCCCTCCGTGTCTGAGGCCTCCCAGGGTGGGGGAGCTTCAGCCAGCAGGCCCTGACAGATGCTGCGGGGGGATGGGGGAGCCGCTTTAGTGAAATGTGATTCTTTATCTTGTTCTCCAGCTTTTCCTGATAAAACCAGTTCGGATGCAAGGGACAGCTGAGTGCTCTTGCCCCTGCCAGTAGGACCATGGCCAGGGCTCATCTCACTGCGGGGCGACCATCTGCTGCCACTTAACAGCACAGGAAACCACCACTGAACAAAAGCATCCACTCGTAGAGCATCCCACCTCCTGCAACAAAATGGAGGCGTAAAGGCAATGCTACTTTATCACAGGCAATTTACAGTGAACAGAGAACAGCAAACACTGTAAGGAAGCCTATCTGGGAGTTTTTCCCTGGTACAAGGACATTATTATGAGGCTTGATCCAGTCCAGGCAGATTAAGGGGAGCAAACAGCAACCGCAGTGGTGAAAGGATGGAGGGAGGGAGTGTGGCCTCTCCCATCTGCAGAGAAACCCCTCTGCTATGATTAGGTTTGATGTTGAAGGAGGCTAAGCCTGGTGTAGGAGCAGACAGGGTGATGCCTTTCAACAGCATCACTCCTCAACAGTGCAGGATTTCCTGGTGATCCTCGGCATGCCCTGCATGGTATTTTGGTGTTTCTGTCAGTCCATGTACATGTTCACATGCCATATTGTGCTGCTGCCTGAATAGAGGATAGTGAACACATACTGTGAACGTCACTCACCCAGAGATTTGCCCGATTATATCCTTACCCTCCATGAATTTTCTTTCTGCAGATTTTCTTGCCTTTTTTCTTCGCAAGGAAATTTAAAATATTTATTTTGCATCAATGCCATGGGAAAAATGTCCTTTTTCCATAGAAGACTTGATGTGAATATAAAGGTATGACATTGGTTTATTAAAACCTCCCTACTTTAACACGAGTTTTCTTTTTAAAGGAAATGTTAAAAGTCTTGAGCAGGTCAAAACAGATCTAGGATGTATGCCAGCAAAGAAATACATAGATAAGAAGTTGCCAGCAATACAAACATACCCATTTATTGCATTTTGACTAGGCAGTCAATCAGAGAGAAAAACAATGACTTTATTGTGGAAAAATATTAAAGCACATAGAACTTCTACAGAAGAGGGTAAAAGGATGCAGATGCACATCCTGAATGCAGAAGAACACTCGGTCACTCTTCCTACCTATAGTGATTGCTAACACCATGTTCATCAAGAAAATCAGATCCTTCTCAGAGAACCTGAAACTTCTGGGATGCAGACTGACCTGCCAGGGATGCAGGCAGTGTCCTTGTGTAGGCCTTTCTAGAAGTGAGTTTTGAGAGGCAAAGCTTAACCTGATGATCAGGGCAAGGAGAGGATTCTCAGAAACATCTTTTGTGTGTTCTGGACTGCCATTTAGCTCAGGTTTGTATTTTTGACTCCCTTCTGACATAATATTCTGCCTGACCTCTGAGATGATCCCAAGGAATGACATTCCCCTAATGCAGGTGTTCCACTGGCTGTACAGAAGAGCTCTTTTGGGCAGGGACCGAAAAAGATTGTGCAGAAAAGAGGACGCCTAAAGTGACTGGCTTACTTTTGGCTTTCCTGCAGAAAGGGCATAGTAGGAAGCCAAGGTCTTTGATTACCAGGTGCTTATTGTCTGTGAAGCCATTGAGTCAGATCTGCTTTTTGATTGTGACTTAATTTTATCAAACAG
Organism: Chaetops frenatus; assembly: GCA_013400775.1. NCBI lineage: Eukaryota > Metazoa > Chordata > Aves > Passeriformes > Picathartidae > Chaetops > Chaetops frenatus. Next base: position 146,161 of record VZTR01012885.1, read on the forward strand.
TAAGGGCAGGAGCACCCCATTCAAAAGAAGAAAAAAACGTTTTGGGATAGCAATGCTGACAGTAAAACTCTAGGAGCATTAAAGATCTCAGTCTGAAGTTTATATTTAGATTTTAATGTTATATTTAGCTGTTAGTTTTCAACTGCTGCTGAAGACTCTCCTTCCCACCCCATTCACCCCTTTGGAAAAGGATATGAGTTTGAAGTACAAGCTGTGCATTTGCCATTCAGACCAGGGTGGGAACACCACCTGCTCACAGCCTTGCTCTGTTAAAAGCTACTAATCCTCATAAAACCAACCTTTCTGCTTCCCCCCCACCCCCCTATCCCTAATTTCCTGCATTCCTCACACTCTATTCTCTCTTTGTGTAGAAACTCATCTTGTTCTCTTTTGAACATACTGATTCATAAACATATGTTCTAAGTTACCTCTCTTGTCTTTGGTAACGTATTCCACATGTTTACATGCCATTTTATGAAATAGTTTTCTTTAACCTTTTTATTTGCCTCAATTTCCTAATGTTCAAAATATATTCTTTTCTTTCATGTTTTTTCTTCATAAATATATTGTACAGCTAAACAATGATGATTTTAATCAAAACCAAAACCACGGAAGGCCTAATCCTTCTTTGACACATAAGGCTAAATTCTGTCCTTAGTTACTTTTGCACAACACCAGAGTAGAAAAAGCTCTCCGTTTTCACAGGATTTTAATGTTGGCAAATGACCTTTATGGCTCAATCTTGACTTATAAAGTATCCAGGGAAGCTGAGAGATATCTTAAAAGCAATTTAGAAATTTATTGCTAAAATAGCAAATTTAAAAATTATGTTCTAGTATAGTTCAGTGGGTATTGTGTCTGTGTATGCAAGCTTGCATGTGGATGTGAACGTGTTGTTATATCTAAGGATAACAATCTAAGTTGAATATCCCAAACTCAAAGTACCCTGCAGCTGAATTCTTGTCTTTTTTCATTAGTAAGTTATTCAACTTTAATAATAAATGCACTTGGAATTGCAATAGGCAGAAAAATGTACAATATAGAATTTCATAAAAGCTTCATTAAAAAATAAATAAAAAGCAGCAGCAAATAACCTAAATGAAATAGATGCAGTTTTTAAAATCCTTGCACAGATATGCTGCAGAGGGAGAGAAACGCAAAGGGAAAACAGAAAAAGGCCACTTGGCACCCCAAGTACTAACAGGAGATGGTAGTGTTCTATGAATGCCATTGAAGATGGTATCTGGTGTTTTTATTTTCTGGTCAAACAGAAGTTAAATTGATCTTGCAAAGAGAGACAATATATAACTCCAAGGGCTAAACACCTTTGACTTAGAAGATTCAAGGACCATCAGATGATTAAATAAGGTTATTAAGGTTCAGTTAGCCTGCTTTGCTGAACTTTGCTGAGGGTGCTAGTCCAGTGCCTTTATAGCCTACTGTCTGCATGCTGCAGTAATTGGGACACTGATACTCTAAACTGGTCCTGTTGTCAAAAACAACACTCGAGCAGATAAATTGTGCAGAAGTAATTGTGTATTAAATGTCAATTGCAGTAACTTACATGAATTTTTACTAAGGAACATATAGGTTGCAACCTATCCTTCCATTTATACAAATCCTATGTGAAACCAATCTGAAATCCAATTAAATTAATATCTGATAAGAGAATGAAGTTATTAGATGCATAAAAATCTGCCAACGGGCAATGACGGCCTTACCAGGGAAATAAAATGCACTGAAAGAAAAACTTGTGGTAAACCAATTCATAGCATGTACTGAACGTGTTGTGGAACCCTCACAAATGAATATGTGACAAAGGAATAAACATGAAAGAAATACACTGATTGTACACTAAGGCTGTGCATTTCAGAGAGATTCACCGTATTATATTCCTTATTCATGTGGATAACAGGCTTACTTATGTCTTCAAAAATAATTCTTTCTATTACACTGCAACAATTCTAAGTGTAGTGATAAACAGGAAGTATGAAAATGCTAATGTATAAGAGCTAGTGGAGTTTTAAAGGATCAGGAGTGAGCCAAATATTTAGATGAGATTTCTTGACATGGAAAAACCTAACAGAAGAAAAAATTGAACACAATAATATGTGTATTGCATATTTATAGTTCAATAATTTGACTCTGAGATTTACGAAAATCAATTTCAGAGATTTTATTTCTGTTGTACATTTTACATGGTTTTGGCATCCTTTGCAACTTATAAGCAATATCTAACAGATTTATATTTTGCAGGTTTGGTTGGTTTCTTTGATTTTTTTTTTTTTTACACTTTAATGTAACCTAAATTTAAAAATGGAGGCTGAAACTTCAGCTGAAACAACCTGTGCTTTGTCAGTCAAATGCAATGTATGAAATAAATAGTGCTGTAAATTTTTATTCTTAAAAAGGACAATGTTTTTCTTAAAGTTAGGATGAAAAGGATCAACAGACTAATATACTCAATTTCTGGATATCACAAAAAGAGCTAAAAATTGTCTGCAGAAATATCTGTATAGCCACTTCCCCCTTCTGGCACCCTCCAGATCATACCTCTAATGCCTCACTGTTCCATGGGACTCCACAAGACTAAAGGGACTGATCTGCTGGCTGTGACTGTGTGGATCTGGACTCCAGCAGGCTGCTGATGGGCAAAAGCCTCATTAAAACATTCTCAGACTTCACTCACTCTTCATGCTTTGGTATGATCAAATGTATGAAACTGTAAGGTTCGTTGTCAGGTATTTTGAATTTAGATTGCAGAAAACCATCATTCAATATTTTTAGGCTTCCTGCCTTATCCAAAACATGCACTCAGTACTCACATTGTATTCTGGATTTTGTGGCATCTGTGAACCAGAAAAATCTGTATCTCATGGTATGTTTTTGCAGCCCCCATACTGCATTGCAGCTGGAGCTCTGATAGATGCCCTCCTCAACAAACCATGCATGAGGAACTGCACTGGAGAGATAGGGAATGTCAGGTGGGGTGCCACGAGATTCTGCTGCAATTTGGAAACATCAGAGTAGGCAAATGTTCCTGAAGGCATGAGTAGATCACAGGATGACTGTGAGCCACAAATATGACACAGGCAATTGCTTTCTTGTTTGTCACAAAAGGTATTTCCATAGGAAAAGCAAGCATGTTGCAAAGCCCGGGGAGAATGGGAGAACTCTCCTATGTACATTTGTCATTCCTCAGGTTTAAGAAAGATAAATTCCATTTGGACGAGGGCAAAGAAAGACTAAGCAGTTGATTAGGGGCATGGAAGGCTTATAAAAGATGACTAGAAGGACTAAAGGAAGGCTGAGAGGGCATTTTCAAGAAAGATAGCATGGATGAACACTTAAGGAGGAAAAGAGCTGTTGAATTGCAAGGGAAAAGATGGTCAAGAACCTAAACCAATTCCATGGGTTTTTTCCAAGGGAAAGACCTCACCATCAACAGTGTAGTAGCAAATGTCACTTGGTGCATTGGTAAGAAATGGTGAGAAAATCTTTTATGCTCTCTACATCTCTGCAAAGTTCACATAGAGAGAAGCAAACCCTTTCTTTCACCCTTGGCATCCCCGCAACCTAACAAATATCTGCAGTATAAATGCCCTTCTATGCCCAGCCTGAACATAGGGATGAATTTCCCGGGATGTCCAGCAGCTGTGTCTGCTGCCTGGCCACCAAGGGCCAAGGCTGGAGGTGGCAGGAGCCTCTTGGAAATGAGAAGAACAGCCAACACCTGGAGGTGCCTGAGCCTATGAGGCATTTTCAGCTGGATAGCAGTGACAAGACCAAGGGAATGCAAGGATCACTGCAGAGATTGCCCTGCCCATACCATGTGGAGTCAGGAGAATCAGCCATAAGGAACAGGACACACAGATGTTGCCAGGGGTTCCAGTGCTTTGGAGCACCCACTGGTGTTCTGTGAGACACAGGAAGAACCTCTCTGACTTCCCCTGCTCAGGAAGCTGTAGAGAGCAATGAGGTCACCTCTCAGCCACCCCAAACTAGATCAAGCCAGTAGTTGTTCCCTATAGGACCTGCCTTCAAGCCCCTTCAGCGGTTTTGGTGCCTTTTTCCGGGTCTTGATATCTTTTGGAAATTGTGGGGCCCTATTTACAGGATTGCATTGCTGTACTGTGTCCCCTCCCAGCATGGGAATTAGCAGCAATTAGTACAGCTACAACATATTATTTCAGGGTGTGCTAATCAGAATGCATTTTTCTTGTGGGGCCCTTTGCAAAGAGGAAAATGTGGTCCTAAAATACACTGGTTACCAGTCTGTTTGCAAGCATAACCCAAAACAGAGACTTCAGATTATCAACTCTTTTAAAATCCTTCCTCCTTAAAATCTCTCCCACTTTATGGCCAAGAGAATTCTGAGGTTCTGAAAAATCATCAAAACCTGAAATTGTCCTTATTCATATTCTTACTGTGTGCATTTTATAGCCTAGTCACACACATATAATAAACAATTTTTATTCTTGCCTGTGTTGTTGAAAAAAAAAAAGCCCAATAATCTTTGTTTTAGTATTTCTGATTACTCCTTTAAATCACAAAGCCATCATTCAACTCCTTCTGGCTAGAGCTGGCTGCTGAAAAGAGGCACAAAAATGGAGAAAATTATGGTAACCCAGAGCTGCTCTGTGAAGGATTGGCAAGGCTGTATGGAAAGGCTTGCAAAGCATCTGCTCTCACACCATGCTTGGCTTCAGTTAATATTCCCACTATTAATCCTTTAGCTTCATGAGAACAAAAAATAAATAACACTTTAAATAGAAAACAAACAAACAAATAAGCTAAGGTTCCTGGGTTTCTTCCTCCTGTCTGATCAGCTCAGAAAATCTGGCTTGATTTTTTATTCTAACAGCCTTTTCTGCACCCTCTCAGATCTATTAAATCTGTCGTCAGTAGGCTTAGGTAAGAACCTGCTCCATCTCTTCAATGGAAATGAGAAGCTTTTTAAGTGTGAAAGCTGCAGAATCTGTTCCTGAGGAGAGTAGAAACTCTTCATGATGTTGACCAGGAAAAAAGATAAAGGAAATTATTCAGGCTGGAAAACAGGAAAATGGTGACACTTCTGAAGTGACATTGTTTTTAATTTTGAACTTGTTATAGTTTCAGAAAGGCAAATCCTGGCTAATGCCAGTGCTGTGTTACTGGGATAGCTTTATTACTCAAGCTTGTCACCATATGACTTTGCTCTGGCTGGATGAAATCTGCCCAGTTTTGAGCTCATGGCCTACTAAAGCTGCTGTTTCAGTGCAGAGGCAGAGCTGACCCAGGATACAACAATGCTAGACTGAGCTCACCCAAAATAGTGACAACTCTGGGGGTCCCAAAGGAACCCAGGAGTCACTGCCTAGGCAAAATAATTCAAAGTAAAGGGCATGCCAAAAGGATTGCTATTTTAACAGAAATCACCAGGTGCTTACATTGCTGTGTATGAAGTGAGGCTTCCCAAGCAACAAAATGAGCTAGAAGGGTTTATTTATATTTATTTATATTTGATAGTTCAGGAATGGCATTGACAAATATTTAAATTGGTTTGAATTGTTGCTAGTCTCACAGATTGGTGTCCTCTTACTGATGTTCACCATGACCTGAGTGAAAGATGATAGAAAATTCAGCTTCATGGAGGTGCAGAAATATTTGGCTTTTAAATTGAGATCCCTTTCTTAACAGAGAAATGGATGCATTTTGAAAACAAGCATAGAACACGAGAGACTCAGGATTGCTAAATTATTCTCTCATTTCTCCCATCCTCTCCCATCCCGTGTCTCAGCTCTTGAGCACTGACTTTCATCTTAGAGATGAAACCTATGTTAAGCTCTACTCAGTCTGGCTGAACTGTCTGTCAGGCAAGATGAGGGGGAGCTGTCTCAACATTAGACTGGCACAGCAGTTCTTGTGCTCATCACCACTGCTGCCTCTCTCCACTCAGGTGCAGCTACAAACCCCTGGGCTGGTCAAAACCCATGGCTTTTCCTTGCTGGGTGGACACGAGGATGGGCTCCCTCTGCTCAGCTTCTGCTTAAATAGTTGTGACTATGGGCTACTGTGTAGTCTGGGGAGACTGTCATTGGTACAGCTAAACCCAGTAGATGGGGGACCCTGGTGCAAATCTTGCCTGTTGGCTGTCAGGTTTGGCTGGAGACTGGCAATGGGATCCAGTGCAGCACCGTGGCAGGGTCATATGGGTAGGAAATGTACAGATAGCACAAATTAATGGTGATAGTTGTTTTCTCACTGCTGGCCCTGACACATACAAATATTTGGCAACAGCTATGGATTACTTCTCAAAATGCACTAAAGATAAACCTCTACAGGATAAACTACCCAAAAGTGTTGAGGTCTTTGATTGAATTCATCAGACATTCATGTGTGTCTGCACAAATCAATGGCCAAGGCAGGGAATTTGTCAATCAGGTAAGTGAGGAAATACATTAACAGGTGACAGACAACAATTTGCCAGGACACATAACCCTAGAGCCAGCAAGCTTGTGAAAGGGCAGAATAGAACTGTGAAAGACAAATCACCCAAGGTGGAGAGAGTGTCTTCATTATGTCTTGCTCTCACCTGCAACTGCAGAACAAAGTCCAGAGGATTGTTTTTCTTTCATCCTCTGCTGCATTAAAAATGTGAACAACCTGTTAATATACATTACAAATTCTGTTACTGTCTCACTTTAATAGCGAGATAACAATCGTGTGCCATTTACATATTTTGCATTTTATTGCTCTTGCATAATTCATCATAAGTAACATAACATTCTTGTCAGGAGAAGTTCTGCAAAATTTAAGAAATGGAAGGAGAGCTGTAATGCAATCAGAAATAGCAAATAGTATTGATGTATTTAGGTAAAATAAAAGGAAATTAAGTAAGAAGCATGAATGGAAGAGAAAAAAAATTATGTGGTTACAGTTAGGCACAAAATGAAAGTGTGGACTAGAAAGTAATATCCTGCAAGAAAACGGGAATGGCTCACAGATCGTAGGCAAGATGGGTTTAATGACGACTAAAATGGATATACTGCAAAAGAGTAATTGTTATGGAAGAACACATGTTTTAGGGAACAATAGCAGCATTGAATCAGTAAAGTCTGTAGAAAACTGGAGCTATGACTGAGCAGACTAAGTTTTTGAGAGAACTGTAATTTTTGAGAGCTCTAAAATTGTTCCATATCACATTATTAGAGCTGCAAACAATAGTCTGCAGTAGGATAAAAGAGTAGGATTTTATCAAATTTTCTACATTACAATCACCTTCATTTGTCTTGTTAATTTTTGCAAAAACCACTTAGTCAATGACATTTAAATGCTCTTCTTTGGATCAAAATTTGATCTCATTTCACATCTGGGCACAATAAACTAAAGCACACATACTTATAAAATCTTTTATTATCTAGTAACTAGAACTGTTAGACAGGGAACAGAATGTAGTTAGCTGGTTTCAATTCCTTTCTACTTTAAACATGAGCCAGGTTTGAGGAGATTGTAGTCTTAGTAAGGGAAGCTTGAATGTTTCATAAGCAAAACACAAGTTTAGACTGGATGTGATCTAACTCTGAAGAGTCCAAAGGGGTTTATGGGAGTGGCTGAAACAAGTTAAAGATCAGTAATTTTGGTTCTGGAGAGGACAATATTGATAGCTTTGTCATTCCCTTTGAATTCCTACACAACTGTAAACACCACACTGAACCATGGGAGGGACCCGGTCATGAGCAAATCACAAACAAACTGTCTGGACTGGCAGAAAATCAAGGTACACACATTTCATCAGTGGAGGAACTCCTCTCTCCAGGGATTTGTGACTTGTTGGTCACATCCTGTTGTATTTGTGGTCACATATGTCCCCCTGGCAACTCAGTGAATGCCATAGCATGCAGCAGTATTAAGAAAGGATTGTTTATAGCTTTATTCTAAAGTCATTTAATGGCTGGAGATGAAGAACTGCATACTGGCACATATGCAAGAATCACAGCCTGGAAACCCTATTTGGATTGCTAGGGGAAATAGAGAGATGTTGGATACCTCTGAATGATGATAACTGATGGCAAATCTGACATCTAAGCCATTCACAATACATTGATACATAACCCCATGTTTAGAGACACCCCTCCTCCCACCCCCACCCCCAAAACAATCTGAATAATGAATCAAATGGTCTCAGGAGTAATTGGATCTTTTTCTGTGTAATTAGCAATTTTTCCCCTTGCATTATAATTTAAAGTACTGTGGTTGAATTGAGCAACTCATGTAATGAGTCATTAGACTGAGGCTTTTAAGGAAGTTATTTCTGAAGGTCTGTGGAGGCTAAAATATGTCTAAATTAAAAGAATGACAGGCTGCAATCATGGCTGTAAAATAAAGGTGCTCAGTAAGCAGTCCTATTACAATCAGAAAGAAAAAGAAGCAGATCTCTGTCTTGTGCATGGAAGCAGAGGAAATGATGAATACCTTAGGTAACTCATTCTGTGCAAAATCAATCTTTCACTGTCAATTTTAAATGAACTAATTTGTTCACAAATCTGCTCAGTCAGTTTGGAAGCATACTCAGTTCATCCATATTAGCAAATCCTTTAATCTTGACTAGTCCACTGAGTAAGAAATCTGGAAATGTGTTAATATGACTGGACATATGTAGTAGGATAAGAATTGATTCTTTTAATTAGTGTCTATTCAAGTTATAGTTCCTTCTTTTACTGAACTATTGACCCACTGATATATAAAGAGATTACTGTTATGACTAAAATACCTTCCGAAGTTATATTTAACTCTTTCTTTATTGGTGAATGCGAGATAGAAAAATAATCTTTGAGTTATCCAAAAATAAACAATGTAATATAATTTAAGGTTTCTTTCTGACATGTTCCCATTAATTCTGGAGATTCAAACTGCTATTTGAAATTTAAAAAGCATAAGCCCCAAGTTATTGCTAAAGGAATTTTATAATCCTTTCTTCCAATTTAGATAAAACTATAACATGCTATTTGTAATTCGAGTTTGATACCAAGACAGTCTGAATTTCACCTACCACAATTCAACTACAGAGCTTATTGGCAAATCCTCACTGAAATTCATTGATGACAACAGTATATTCTTAACAAAATAAGTTAAATATAAAAGACAGAAAGAGATGACTCCTGTTCCTCTCATTCCTGCTCTGTCCACACAGAATAAGTTAAACTCTGGAAAACAGCTGTGTATAAACTCACTGTACTTTGCAAACAAACAAGGTTTTCCTTGCTCTTGCTCACCCATGGAGATGGGACAAACACTAGAAACAATCCCAAATAGCTGTAGATTGACAATGGAAAACAGGTTTGTAATGATCCCAGCATAGCCTTTGGTACAATGAAAAAAAAAAAAAAAAAAAAGAAATCTGGCATTATCTGGCATTTACTTGTTGCTCTTCACCTTACATTGTGGAAGAGCCTCTGCAGCAGGGTGGTCCTAGGCAGGGACCTGTATTGGGACATATTGTCCAAATGCTGAACATACACACCCTGCTTGGGGAGCAAATGCATTATTAGCATTAACAGTATGGCTGTGAACAACGTGCATTTAGATGATCTTTACTCATCTTATGAATAATTTGAGCTACAGCAATAGAAAAAGGTCCTAGCACCCTCCCTGGGTGGACAATCACTTTTAGTAGCTTTGAGATCTTCACACAGGAATAGAATTTTATGGTTTTCAGGGAGTTATTTAAGTGGAACTTGAATATGGAAGAAAAAGGGAGCAGGTTTCCATGTTTTTAAATATGGAAAAATGTCATTTACTGAAGCCTTCTTACTGTGAACCAGCAAGGCAGATCCTTCTGGTTTTTTCTGAGACAGGATAATTTTAATCCTGCTGCCTTTGTCAGCTCTATTTGTCCACTAAGGTATGGTCTTGACCTAGGGTTTTGCATATACCTGTCTCTTGAAACAGCAGATTTTGCTAGCTCCAGTCTTTAAATAAGTATATATAAGTGAATGAAAAGATAGGAAATTTTCACTTAAGCCTTCTAGTGTTTCTGTCTTTTGTCAAATTTTCCCTTGAAGGGCATTCTCAAGCAATGCATGATACAACAGGAAGAAGATAGCAGTTGTATTTTGAATTCAGAATGTGTGGAGCTTTCTGATCATCCATCTGCTTCATTTTGGGCTGTGTCCCTCCTCAGTTTTCCATGTGATGGTTGTTTTGCTCACCTACTTTTCAGTAGGCTGAGCTGCTGGGGCCTGACTGGTGGGAACCAGCAGATTCCTGTCACTGAAGGCAGCAAATTAACAGTGGCTTTACCCAGTCTGCTTTCCTAGTGCATTAAGGCTGGCCTTTGCCATCTGAGCTGTTGATGTGTATGAGCTCAGACTCTCTTAACTGGGTCTGTAACCAGTCTGAGAGGATTAGGACAACACAACACCATAACCAGCCATCTCACGTGCTCTTGTTCTCTCCTGTTAGTGTAACAGTGGGTGTTATGGTCTCTCCAGTTATTGTTTAAAATTTTGGCCAAAAGTGTCTCTATAAACACTCAGCATTCATTTACATCGTTATGGTTTGACATTTTTCCTCTTAATTTGCCTCAGCAGCACCCATTTTCTAGACTTTGGTTCACTAATTTTTTCTGTCCCTAACAGTTATCCTTGCAGTGCTCCCCGGTGCCCATCTACTTCCTATTCTTAAGGTCTTTGAAAAAAAAGGATTAGAAAAACATACACATCAACAGACGACCCTTGATCTAGTAGACTCCCACGAACACATGCTGGGTGACAATGTTTTCTTTGCCCCGTGCTCCTTACTCAGCAAACCAATTTCAGTTATGTTCATAGTGGGGGCCTGCAATGTGTGCAAAGTGTAGGGAGAATGGGGCAGGGTGTGCCCAACACCCTCCTGCTGGTTCCTCCTGACAGTCCCGCTGGCCTGAATGGGAGCTGCTGGGTGTTCAGTACTGGATTTCTGTTCCCTGATGAAAGAGCTGTGGAAAATTCTTCATTTACTTTAATGACTACTGCGACTTCACAGAGAAGTAGCTGATTCTGCAAATAGCTCTATGAAATGATTAGCCTTTGCAAATGCCAGGATACTTAAAGATAACTATGTTGATGTCATATATCTCTATCTCCCTATATGTAATTCTTTGTATGTGTGTGCTATTTTTGCATGATCATGGTGGAGGACAGGACAGTATCTTGGTTTGGCTCCTTTAACATAGTAATAAAAATGGCCTTAGATGTGAAAATAAAAATAAAGTAAATGACATTTTTAATGTCTAAATTAGTGTAGAACCTGAAAACACTCCTCTTGCTTCCAAGGCACATACAGGATTGAACAGAAGATGAATGGCACATCTCTATCAGCCAGTGCATTTTGATAATTGATAAAATTTCCATATTAATTAGAAAATATACACCCAAAGTGGGTGGGATCACAAGATTCTATCTGCTCAGTTTTTCTTAATCCTCTTGTGTGAATGAAAAAATGAAGTGCCTGGCCATTTGCTAACTCTGAATTCAAGAGATTGCCTTGACCACTGCTTGCTTCAATTTGTCTGGGTATGTCTTTTGTGCTGTATGCTCTCTGATTGTCTGCAAATGCCTTTTAATTTCCTGAATACATATATGTATACAATGAATATTAATCAAGAGCTGATTAGTATCTCTTCTGCCATCACACAAAAATGTTTTATCAGAGGCAGATTGTATCTGCAATTGCATATTTAAAGTCTAACCTGGAATGGTTCATGAGTTTGACTGAGTATGGACTGAAGTCCTCCACTACAATTTTGGATTTTCTCATCTATAAATATATTTTTCTAAGTAGGAAAATGGAATAAAAACCCCTCAAAACACTCATGTGTTTTCCCTCAGTAAAACTGTTACTTACTTTCAGATATTCTAGCCAGCAGAGCCATGGGTATTGCTGGTATTATATTTGGTTAAAATCTTACCACCAGTCTTGGCTTCTGGCATGGATGGAAGGAAATCCTTTTCCAAGGGGCTCGTAAAGGATACAGAGCTACAAACCTGAAGGTGAGACCCAACCCTTGCAACCTTTGTGTAAGGTGAAGAAAATGAAGCAAGTGAATAAACTGCCCACCTGCTAAAATTGATGCTGCAAACTGCCCCCAGGAGAACTGCCAGTCATATGGCCTGAGAATGCACTGTGGCTCTTCAGACTCTGCTCCCATCCTTGCCCTTCTGCCCAGGAAATGACACTTGCTGCACATGCCCAGTTACTGCCACAACTTTGAAGAAGGGGAGAGTAAGGTTTGTGTTTTAGTTTCTCCATAATAAACTCCAACTTCTAGTCTGCTTACTTCAAAATACTTTCTGTTTTGTGTCCTCTGGTGGCTGTGGCTCTGTCTTGCATGCAGGATGACAGATTGAGTGCTAATTCTACCACCTGTAGACCCTGTTGATTTCAAAATGTCACTTGTTTTTTATATCTGAAGTGCCAAGAGAGATGTTCTCACAGGACACCAAAAATCAGTCATTATTATAACACAGATATTAAGCCACCCATGTCTCAAACACATCAGTCAAAGATGTCTGTCCTGCAACTGTACAGCAGAAAGGGCAGCATGTTATTAGAGAGAAAGAGAGAGATACCAGGGGAGCCAAAATCATTATCTGAGTATAACACTGAGGCTGTCTGAATGCTGTGGCACCCACGGCAGAGCCCACATATTGTAAAGGAAGTTTCAGTCCTCTGTGATCGTTTAATTGCTCCACAGTAATTCCTTCTAGCAACTTCTAGGGATCTGAATCTGGGCTCTGAAACCTCCTACACTTGTGGTTGAGCCATCGCAAAAATTCTGGTTTTCCAGAAGGTTGAGGAAGAAAGAGCTCTTCCATAAGCCCAACTCCTTACCTCCAGGTCTTTGAAAGTTCTGGAAAATGCATCTAGCCCCCATTAGGCACATCCTAACATTTAGTTCAGCATCCAACGATGAGCAGCATAGGAGCAAGAAAGGCAAGAAGAGAAAACTTTCAGAGGGCATCTGCTAGGCCCACGTTGGCTGTCTTGGCAAGACATGTCAGGACACATTGGTAGCGCGCAGTGAGGCTGAAGATTCCCTACTGGCTGGAACCGAGTCATTTGCCAGGCTTTCCTTGTCAGGGAGAGTTAAACCAGTCACTGATCCTAATTCTAACACTGTTGTTGCAGCATTCCAATTTTTAATCGCTACATGACTTGTCAGGTTGAATATGAGCCACAAGAACAAAATTTAAAAACCTCCTAATAATGAGGGTGTCAAAGACGACCAGCACTTGGTGTTTGTTTCATTACCTTTCCATTTCTTAAAAGTGCAACTAAGGTGTAATTGCCCTCATTTCCAAATGCCCTTTATAGTTTCATTTCCCCCCTAACAGATCTTTTCCTGAAATCCACCAAGACAGTCATTACAATTAGCATTCCTGCACCCCTTGTACAGAGTTGGGGGAGCTTACTTCAAGCTTAAGAGCACAATTTGAAAAGGGATTCCCCTTCTTTAACAGTTATGGGACAATATGGTGGACAATTAAGTAAAAAAAAATAAATGTGCTCTATGCCTTCATGGTAGGGTGGCAGCCTCTTTTTCTAGCTGCTTTTGTCTCCAATTTTTTAAACCTAAGAGAAGTGAATTTCCTGCCTTCAATGAGCAAGAATGAGCTGTCTTTGGTATGTCACAGTTTTGCATATTGTCTATTTATCTGTAAATGTTTGAAATTTGAAGTGATTGTAGACAATTGATGCAAGCAAAGTGGAAGACACCCAGAAGTGAAGGGCATTTTTCAGGCTAGCAAACTGACATTCACACCCCAGTATTCCTTTTCCCATGAGGGAAGATGGCTTGGAGAGATGTACTTCATGCTGTAAGTTCCTGGATGCTGACAAAGAAATCAGCTTCCTGTAGGCTCTGAGTTCTCATCTGCAGTTGAGCTAACTTACCATCCTTGTCTGCTGTGGGAATGAAATACAATAATTGATTTCAAAAGACACCAGCATGTTAACAAATATGGGCTGCTGAATGCCAGTCATTCTCAAAAATTAGCTTACCCTTAGCAGTGTTTCAGTTCACTGATTCCTTCTTGTTTGATTATTTTGTTATAGAATGCTTAAATTCAATACTTTCCGCAAAAGAAAATCTGCACTAAAATACCTAATCACTGCAAAAAATGCAGGATCAGTTGACTTCATCTTGGATTGATATTAGAAGTAAACTTACAGCACACAATAAAGCTACATGCAGGAAGAACTAAATGCAGTTATGGTTTTAATACTGATACTAACAACTGGAACAATTCAATATTTAAAAGTTTAATAATATGTGGAAATTTAGTTCAGCATCAGAATTGAGTCAAAAAAATGGAATAAGCCAAATAAAAATTGATGACTTGTTGAATTTGTCAGTGTTTGAGATGCAGTGATTTATTTAAAAGGCTGCGTATTTTGGATTGAGCTCAATGACTGTTGCAAAAGGTCAGGTTTTCATGAAAAAAGTTTATCTGGGACTAAAAAGGCAAGAGGTAGCAGGAGAAATTGTGGTCTGTGCCTCGCTTCCAGACAAGGCAGCTGCTGTGGTAGGGCTGTAAATCCATCAGTGCACCTTCTGCAGCCAACACAGCTTCTGAAATACATCCCCACCTTCTCTGCAGTGAGACAGGAACAGGGGCTCTATCTCCCAGGTGCATTTTGTATTTGGGGAAATATCCACTGAGCTTCTCCAGCCCTGTCAGTCTTTTTCCTGGAAGCACACTGCTGCTCCAAAGAGCTCCTCATGGCTCCAAGAAAAAGCTATGGTTGAAGCTGTCCTTTTAATAATAAAACAGATATTTGCACTGAGTTATGTCCCTGGGTGCTTCTTTGGCCCCTCTATTTTACTCAGCTGTTATTAAAGTCTCTATTCACTTCAGAAGTTAATCAGTGCTCCAAAGTCTATGCTACCCATTCCTTTGGGAAGCTGAAAGGTACATCATTGAAGAGGTAACCCAACGAAGGTAACACACAAAAGTAAAATTCATGAGCACTTACATGTGTTGCTACTTAACTGATGAATCATCTAGTGCAGTGGCTATTGTGCTGTTCACCATCCCTGTTGTTATCTCTCCTACCCGTAAATATGAACCAATCTGGTAGAACTAATAAGGCTTTTTAAGTGTAAATAAAATCTTTCACCAAGAAGCATTCTTGGTTCTATGTCCCAGTTTCAGAAATACACACAACTAGGATTCAACAAAACTTTCCTAACCATAAAAAGTACCAGGAAAGGGGCAGAAAAGCCACATTTTCTTTTTTAAAACTCAGAATATGGGCAGTTTAAGTCTTTGTTCGCTTTTATTCTGATCATCAGAGGTCGAGGAAAATCACACTTTTTCATGAGTTCAGAAAAAGGTTTTATTTTTGTCATTTCTATTATGAGAAAACTGGGATAAATGTGATTTTGAGTTGGACTTGGAAATAGCTCATATATTAAATTTTGGTTTTGCAGAACAGTATCTGATATTGTTGTGGATAAAACATACTTCTTATTATCAAAATCGTGAACTTTTATAGACTTGCATAAATATAGGATTTAGCCTTTTTAATCTTTCCTGACAACCCAGAGTACCAGAACTGTTTACCTTCTCTCTGAACCATGGCTTGGTTGAGATTTTCAGAAGAGGCAAACAGGATTAAATTTGATTAAGGGTTGCAATGGTTCAATGTAGGGTAAATTATTTTTATCCATCCTGATTTGACTTTGTATGAGAAAATAAACCGAGCTTGTACTTTAGCTACCCATTTTTTACAGGGTGACTCTCTACAGAAAATTTATACAGATGACATGAATCTCTCCTTTATCCACTATTGAGTAAATTATTCTAAAACTTTTCAGGTGTTTATCTTTGACCTCAATATCTGAGGAAATATTGAATATATTGGAGTAAAACATAAATCAAAATTAACCCTACGCTTTTCTGTCATTATACAGCCAAAAGTTGCCCAACAAACCCTCTGTGCATCTCTTATTTCCTTCAATTTAGATTGATTATGTCTGTATACTGGGGAGAGGGCTTTCCTGATAAAAGAATGGCTTAATCTCTATTTGCCTAGAGCAGTTAGAAAAATAAGTGAAGCAAGCAGCCTCCTGTGACTGATTTCTGCTCACTTAAGGCAATTCACCCTTGAAACAGAGAATAATTGTTCTCCTTCCTTTTCAGATACTGTCTTCTGTTTCATACATTATATCCAAATAATCCTTAAGATTTTGAACATTAAAGGAATACAGGGTGAATCAGAACCATGAACCAGGCTAAATTTTGCCTACACCAGCCTAATCCAAAGTTTTCAAAAAAGACCATGGAAGCCATGAACACATCTAGAAGAAAAATTTGGTCCAGAGTCTCCCTAAATTCTGAATTAAAACAAACAAACAAACAAAAACATAAAAAAGCCAAACAAACAAAAACCAAAACAAACCTCTGTTTCAAGCAACAAAATAATTATGTGTGGGCTTTGATTAAATTAATGAGTGTCATCAATATGATAATATTTAGAATTGAACATTACATAAGAATTTATTTCCTAGGTGGTACTTTTCTCGACAAGAAACATGGATGTGCATTGGAAATTCCCTACCTGAGGTACCTTTAGCTTCTGTACCTCAGTTTTGTGTGGGTAAGGTAACAAATGTTTTCCTTCAGCACCCACAGAGAAAGTGGACCACAACATCTTCTCTTTCATTTAGCTCTATTTTTTTAAAAACAACATTTCTTTCTTTCCTGCAGCTGGTCAAGCTGTTGGCAGTTATACAGACAAGTTATACACTTTGTCTTATTCAGAAGGAACCTAGGAAAAATTTTTTTAGCCAGATTAGTTCTAGCCATAATGTTCTTATTTTCTCAGGTTGAGCTTGAAACTGAAACAACTCATAGAAATCCCAAGTTCAGTAATCCCTATTGTAAATATTTTTCTATAATTGGATTTAAATTAAATTACTATTACTCTAGTAACTGTACCAAGGGTGGGTACAATAAACTGAAACTTCCTTTTATAGTGACCTCTTCCTCAGAGCTGCACCTTACAAATTCTTTTCTATCAGTGGAACCGAGGACACAATGTGATACTGCAAATTTAATCTTAAGAACAGCTTTTGAACTGCAAAAGTTCATCAAGTTCATCAAGCAATAATTCTTAATTTTTGGGTTGAAGAATGATACAAAGAAAAAGTAAACTTCCCTGTAAGAAAACTTTAAAAAATAAATTAGTTACAATTTGAAGAGTAATGCTTTTACAGAGTTATCCTTGGCAAATTAAGCCTGAATGCTTAAAAAAATATTTGTCAGAGAAGCATAACTAAACTACAAATAACAAACAATTTAGAAGTATTTGGTTGTGGTCCTTCAAAAGCTATAATTATATATTCTGCAATATATATGTTGCTGCTTCATAGTTCAGTTCTTTGCACTCTATCCAAAAAGGCAGCTTTCATTATTATACTTTTCACAGGAAGGGCCTTCCAGTGTCTCCACTGGCAGGGAGAACAGGAAGAGCTCTACTTTCAGAGAGCTGGGGAATGACCCAAAGATATAAACTGCAAATACCAAAATGGAGCATAGATAAACTGCTGACTTTATAAAAACCATGGATGTTTAAATGGGATAAGGATTTCAATTGTGCTCTTCCTTTATTTCATCATACCCACTGTGTTGAACAAATATGTGCTGGACAAATTTGTGTCAGCTAATACAGTTCTCTGCAGGTGATTTGCAATGTGTGTGTTTATTATAAATTTTCACTGGAAACTTCTTACAGATGAATGTTGCTTCATCATGCAAGGTTCTTTGAAATGTTCATTAACAGTGAGTTAGGATGAACCAATTCTTTACCAGCTGAGCCTGAGGAGGTGTTTGTGAAAGAAATCACTGTTTCATGCACCTAGGTATGATATCAAGGAGACACAGAGTTGTACGATATTGAGAGAAAATACGAAGTTAAATAGTCACCTCTTCATGAGTCTAGACCTATAAAAGCATGCATTTGTGCATAAAACTCTGAGCAGATTAGGATCTTAAATTATAATATAAATCAAATTTCTGGTTTTTTAAGAGTCCTGAATCAACTTTTGACTTCCCAGTCCCACTGCAATAAATTCTATGACATTTTTATAAGAGACAGTTGGTTGAGGGCATCACCTGCTAAACTCCCAAGCTGTACCAGTTCTTGCAACTGTGCTATTTGTGGTTCTTCCTTTTGTCAGTATTTCCTTGACACAGACTTTCTAAAATGTTATGTCCTATTTTAAAAGTAATGATTTAATAAGTAGACTTGAATGGATGTGTAGTTTAAAAATGCAGCTTGCTAGCACCCCATCCTTTCTCAGCCTCTGCAGTTAGAACTGAGATGTAGTTTTACTGAGACACACTGTGAGAATCTGTATCTCATTGTTGCTTAGATCATGGATGGGCAACAATGGCTTTTTTCAAAGTTTCACAGACTAGTAAACTTAAAGTAGCTCCTTTTAATTGAAACCCAGACATACTTTTAGGTAAAAACAAAACTGAGCTGGCTTGAGTTTTTCCCAAGCCAAACAAAAGAGATTGGAACTTTCCATTGTTTTTGTCTGCCAACCATGCATTGTTAAAGGAATCGAAATAAAGAGGGAAAGGGGTCAAGGGTTATAGAGCTCATATTTCCACTCTACATGACCCCATCTCAGCAATAGTGGGACCCTCGTGATCAGTTCCTGTTGGTCTAACGGAACAGCCATTTCTTAAGAAAAGGAATTACTGCGTACAGTACCTTTGTGACTAACAGAAGAATACCCCAGCTCTTCAAAGGTCCTTTCATTACAGCCTCTGAAGAGGACTCTGACATTACTTTCTTGAGATTATAATGAAAACAGCTGTACTTGTACCAATTCCCCTTTTTATTATTTTTTGTAACAAAACAAGATTGATGTTATGCCACTTTCTGTTCTGTCATGAGAATAAGGTATCACAAATGCTAATAACTACCACAGTAGCAATATGCACTACTTTGATCTTTTCACTGTTCTTTAATTTGGGCAGCTGGCCACTGAATTCCTTCCTTAAAATCTGTGCTGCCTAAAAAAGAAAAGGAAAAATGGCCAACACAATCAAATGTGCACATTTAAAACCATTCATCTGACTAGACCAATTCAAAGCCTACACGACTAATGCAAATACCATACTTTGATTTTGTGATTTTCTGGGTGCTGAAATCTTGCAGAACAAGAAACACCACAAACAACCTATTCTCATTAAAACCTAGAGTTTGTAATCCCTTCATTCATATTGGTTGCTTTGCCAAAGACTTCTTAAGAGATTATTGAGCTTATTAATGAAAATCCAAAAGTAATTTTAGGTGATTTTTTTCCTTATAAGACAGCAAAATTAAACATGATGTGGTTGTTATTTTTTCCAGTGTCAAAGGCAATGCAAGAAGGCAGGATCTGGCAACAGCAGCTGTCAAGATTCCAAACCCAAGAAATGCAAACACCTACTCTCCAAATTACTGTTGTACTGGTAGAAACAGGATAGTAGCCTTTGGTGTTTCTACTCATAAGCCAGAACAGAACTGTGTATTGCCAGTTGAATTTCTTTTTCAGTGACTCAACTTTTCACAGTGAATCAGAAGTACAATTTTTCTATTCTCTGCATTTCAGTTTGGTCCCAGCTCTATCTTCATGACAAGCACCATTAGGCTCTTGTTTGCATGAATACAACAATGGAAATATTAAAGTGACTGGTGGTGCTCAGAATTTACAAGTAAAGCTCTCTAAATGAGAATTTTGGATCCTCACTTCAAATCAAGAGCACCAATTTAGATACTTCAGCTCTTTCCTGGAAGCTACAGTGTTTCTAAAAGCCCAAAGAAGTGCCTCATGGAAAATTCAGAATCAGCTGAAGACAATGTTATTGCATAAGTGCTTTTCAAAATATGACTGTTCTGTTCCTTAGTAAATGAAATGTAATAATTTTAGAAAATTTAAAATTTAGCAAAAATTTGTGTGAAACAGAGAGGAAAATACTTCTACAAATACAGTCCCCAAAGTGAAAGCATCATGAGAGAACATCTACCTGTCCAATTTAATTCACTGTTTGGAGTGTTTTTATTCTCGGTTTCATTTCAAAGAGAAACATTAAAGTCATAAGTAAGGAAGCAACTGAGAAATCTGAATTTTTATGTTTGTGAGTTACTGGGAGACAAGATACTGCTTAGAGAAAAAGGAGCCTCCTGAAGTGTTTCAAAAAGACAAGAACATTGTATATGCTATAAAACGAGATTATAAAGTGGAATGAAAATTTCAGGATGTATAAAATGAGAGACATGAAATGGGGAGATATAAATAAATAAATAAACAAACAAATAAATAAATAAATGCTATTTATAGAGAGAAAACCAGTCAGGACAGAGAACGTATTGCAATACATTGCAAGTGATTTGATTGCATATATGCTCATGGCTAT
>VZTR01012919.1:4319-19078 GCA_013400775.1 Chaetops frenatus
CAGTGCCCCGGGAAAGCCTTGGCCCCTGTGCCTGAGCAGCCTGTCAGCATCCTGTTGTGGGGACCCTTCACTGAGCAGCTCAGGAGGTCACAGGGTGGCTCGGAGTCACTCCCCCTCCTCCATCTCCACACCTTTTCCCATTGCTGGCTGTCAGTGGTTGGTTGTACCCTGAGGGCAGGTACCTCAGGATGGCACCTGAGAGAACCTCGGGGTGGGGACCTGTGTCAGAGATCTTCCCCACAGCTGCTGATTCGAGAGCAGGACATCTCCCTTTCTCTCTCTTGGTTTTAAGCTGCTGTGAGGGTTATCAGCTGGAAAGGACACTGAGCTCCCTCTTGTGCAAGGGTTTTGACAGAGCCTGGCCCTGGTGTCTCCACTCCACCCTCCATTTAGACCCCATAGATTGTGCTGTGTCTGGGAGGTCGGGTGTGCTGACTGCATTCCACCCAGGAGTAACAACTGTATTTTCTCCTGTAATTTCTGTACTGTTATCTATACTGTCAATAATTTTCCTACAGGTGTGAAAAATACTTAAACATAGATGGCATAAGTGTAAGCACTGCATTAAACTTGCTGAGGTCCGTACACTAATAAACATGTGCCTAACAGATTGCAAAATGAGGCCTTTTGATACTGTAGTTTTTAAATTTACTTCTGATTCAAATTTAGGGTCCTAAAAATTTAAACTTAGTATCATTGAAAGGTACTGCTTACAGCTTTGACAGCTAGACATACACAGACTTTAAAAGTATTTGACATATTTATGATTTTAAATATAGTATCTTCTTTTAAATAAAGCAACTTTCTGTTACAGTATGTTGCTGTCACACAATTGTTTCTGTTGTTTCACTTTTCTACTAGCTGAAGCTCTCCCTCAAATAAACAGAGAAATAAATTAGTAAGTATAGCAATTTCCATATTTTCAGAAGTCACAGCTCTAACTTGTAACACAAAACAGAGCCGCTGTTACCATCAGTTAACGTTGCAACATGCTACCTAATTCTATTGGTTACAAAAAGCCCTGAAAATAAGTACAGGCACCTGATCATTGAGTCTTAGAATGGTTATGGCTGGAAGGAGATCTCGAAGTTGGTCTAGTTAAAACTCCCCTTCTGTTGGCAGGGACACATGATGTTAAGGATTATTTTCTCTTTTGAAAATGCACACACTGTACCTTTTCCTGACAGATACAGATAACTTACAGGGACAGGGAAAAAAAAAAAGCCCAAACCAAAACCCACAAGAGAATTTATTTTCTTATAGCTGTTTTTTNAAAGTAAGGAACTTCATCAATATTGATTGTCATTTACAGAAAACATTCAAAAATCATGTGTGCATTATTATGAAATGCTAACAGTGTTTAACTAATAATTTACAGGTCATAAAATAAGACAAAGATCTATTACATTCTAAAGTAATATAGAATCTTTTCATTTGACAAGGATGCTGGTCCTACAAGATCACGATAAAAAAACCCCCAGTGGTCACTTTCTAAATGAATCTGGCTGTCTTTTTTACTCACATACACATAAATTACGTCAATTATATTAAACAAGGGAGAAACACCAGAAGAGGATTGCAGATGCAAAAATGCTGGATGAACTCCTGGCACTGTTGAAATTAGTGAAGGGTTTGCTGCTGGTTTCAATGGAGCCAGATTTTTTTACCAAGTAAGTCATGATTAATTTGCAGTTCTGCTTTTTGCTTCTACAAGCCAGTTAAGATACATCACAGTTATTACACAACTAAGCTTACAAAAAAAAAAAGAAAAAATCACTGTTGACTCTATGAGGCATCTGATTTTAGAAAGGAACTTTTATTTGTCTTTTGAGAAGGATTAATTTTGAGTATTACTCATTATTTTATTAGATTGTTTATTATCATACTTCTTGACAGGCAATGCAACTCTTGTGTGTTACCAACAGTGGTAAACATGCTTACCAAATAAAAAACAACACACCCCTAAAATTCAAATTAAATTGATTTACAACAATATAACTACAGCCAAGCACCAAATAGCTCAGGGCTTGGATCCTGGGTCTTAACATCTCATTTCACTCTAACAAAATGAACTGGAAATAGGATAAAAACATTAGATATTTGAAAGTGGGAAGTATATGAAAAATCATTTCTTCTCATAATCCTAAAAGCATTTTCAGGGATATTTCAAAAATATTAGAAAGCTTCATTTAAATCTAAATATCTATCTTAATTATGTTTTTATTTTTTTATAAATTGGTAATCACAAAATACTAACCATTAAAGTCACATTTGGATGCCAGAAAAGCATCTAAATACTTTGCTCATTATTTATGCTCCTGCCTGTATTACATTACAGCTGTTGATAAACTGGACATAGTTTCTTGTTTCCATTATGATCTTTGAAATGTGCATTTGGTGAAGATCAGTTATGGCTTCAGATTACAGCGAATGAGTGACCTGACCTCAAATCTGAGTAAGAAATTAAAGGCATACAAAAATATTTTGTTCATTGGAAAGACAGAAATGTTTCTATTAATATAAGTAATGTCAGAAGGATTCATAAAAGCCATATGGTATAAGGAAGCATTATTTGCTTGAACAACTTTTCTTTAAATCAGTCAAATGCAGTCTGCAGGAATTATTGTAGTAATCACTGTACAGATTTGCTGGGATCACGTTTCACTGACAATCCCACATTTTTTTCCCAGTTACGAACAGAAGCATACACTAAATATCAACGGCTGGTCAAAAGGCTTTATCTATTACAATCAGTTTCCATAAAAACTGAAGAGTACATTACACTTACAGGAAGCAAGTACATAATTTGCTCTTTGATGTTTTTCCTCTTTAAAAAAAAAAAAAAAATTACAAAGTCTTATGTTTAAACAGAGACATAGAAAAAATCAGTGTATTCACTGTCCCAAGTTATTTACAGCAAAAATTACAGAGACAGCATACATAGTATTGGACCTTCCACAAGCATATATTAAAAGTAATTACATATGAAAAAATATTTTATTTGTCTTCTACATTTCTACAATACATACTCAGGTTTCTTTCTTCTTGTTTTGTTTGTTTAGTTTTTAAGTAACTTATTTAGTGTTAATCAAATGAGGCAGAGAGTGCAGCTGTAAAATAAGGGATTTTGTTGCTATTATGATTCCTATATTCTTCATATCATCCATTCATTACAACCGAAGTAATTAGTTTAACATGGGAATTATCTCATAGCAATTAGCATAAATCTCAAAATACCCAATGTATTCGATTTAGCTGAGTGTTGATAACAGCTTAGAGTTCAGTTGTGCTTTATTTGTCGCCACAAGTACAATCACAGAGCCGCTCCCCGTAGTGTACCAGAGGTCACATGGCAGTCACACGAGAGGCAAAGACTATCACGGCTAGTTCACTGGCTATGCTACTCAGTGGCTTTTCAAAAATAAGTGCACGAATAAATCCCCATATACTGCAAGAGAATGTGTGGTCCACACTCCGTAGGGTTAAATGATTAGTAGCTTTTTTTTACTAACAACAAAACACCTTTTTTTGCCTGATTCTGACATTGAAGTGACACATTAAAAAAACCACAAATGTAGTGCATCTGAATCTGAATCCCCAAAGTCAACAGCCTAATGTAGTTACTTTGACTTATTAAGCTGCGTGTCTAATCAAGACAAGTATAAGTGCTTTTTATTTTTTTTAATAAGCTGGTTTTATCCAAAACAGTCGTCAAGGTAAAGCCTGTTCTTTCCCGTTCTTGGTGGTTAACCACCTGCTCCTGCTTGTGTTTCAATGCAGTTGCATTCCTGTTGCCCAAATAAGCGGACAGTGTGTTCCTAATATTGAAAACTAGGAGCCACTTTTTAAAATTCTCTCCGACAGTGTCTTATATTGAACATACTTTACTGCTGTCAATGTATAGTCATAAACAAGGACCTCAGCATCTTCCTGAAGAACTAAAAATTTTTTCAACAGCAGTATCTTCCTTCATANACTGTGATATCTACTTTAGTTGAATTTTTTCTCCATGTTATTGTACAGAAGACCACGTGCAAAGCAAACAATTTCTGCAAATACAGTTACAAAGAAACACTTACAATTTACTTATTGCTGCTATATCCAATGCTGTTTTCTTTCATTTTCCCTGTGTGCTGTGCTTGAATTGTGAGGATGATGGAATTATGCAAATGTAGTACATCATGTTACTGAACTCACTGTGAGCAGTATTATCCTCGCTGCCTGCAGTAACACCCAGGAAACACTTCTCCTTTTCCAGAGCATTTTGCTAATTGCCTTGGCCTCCCAATGGAAATGCAATGCAAGGGTCATTTGGAGGACACGGACACAGGCCCCACTGGACACTCAGCCTGCCTTTATAGGAGATTACTGATCTCTGAGCTACCACTGTAGAAGTTTTACGCCTCTTCTTTTCACAATCACTTCTGTCTGCAGACTGCATACACAAGTGGTTTTGGAGCTTCCAACAACTGCTGGGGTGATAACTCACTGGGGTGACAACTCACTGGGGTGTCGGGGTCACTGTCACACAGTCATGCAGGGACAACACATGTGGGGACAATGCATGCAAGGACACACAGCCGAGGGAGAGCATGAAGGAAGAGGAGGAAGGAGCTTGCTTCCTACTGTCCGGGTGGAGCCTCCCTTGCAGGTTGCAAGTACAGATCGACTTTGAGAAAGAATGAAGATGAGTCATTTACCAGAACTAGGAGTAAAAGGAAAAGGAAAGTGAGGCAAGGTCCTCTGACCGTAAAACTGAATTTTTTAATGGGAAGCTATCATACTAACAAGAACTTCAGTCACTTGGACATGGCTCCCAGCAACCTCAAAGAGTAAAATTAAAATTGCAATGGAACGGTTGGAAAAGAATATGATGGTGAAAATCCTGATGCATAGGGATGCTGGCCTCTCCACCTCCTGAAGCTGTGCATCAGTCTTCTAGGTGGACGGAGTTCAGAGGATGGAGGGAGTCAAAAACCACACATACTCACTGTGATAATAGGAGCAATGATCATATTCAGAGCTGAGGAAAACCTCTTGGTTGAAGACATGGAATTAACTTAATGACTGGCAATATAGTCCATCGCATTTTATCCTTCTGTGTGTGTTCTTGTAATGTTAGAAAATTTGAGGTGTAAAGCACATTTTGGAACTCTAGGAAGTGGGAGTACTTTTCACTAGCACAATATAAAATGGGGTAATGTTTTATTGATGTGAGAAAGGGACTGGTTGTACCATGGAGAAGTATTGCTACAGAGTCATGGGCTAGCTATGATTTTGTGCATCCCTGAGAGAAAATGGTAGCTGTTAGCCACTTGCTCATTTCTACTTGCTCTTCTCAGTCACTTCTCTGTGTCCTAGCTCGGTGCTCTTGTCATTGCTGACATACCATGTCTTAACCATTTCCATGTCTTAACCTTTCCTCTTACAGGCCTGCAGCAAGTCTGAATATGAGCTCACACTAATGGTACACAAACTGAGTACTTTTAAACTTTGTCAGTTGTCTAAATTCAGCAATTTGTACAAAGCCTGCTTGTGTTTTGTTCCCACAAGAACCTTAACATCATGAGCTGGGTCAGTAGAACTCTGCTGACTGTGAAACCACAGGCAAAGTCAGATCAAGCTGAGGAAATGCTGACAGTGAATTCAGTTTATACCAATGTTAATTCTAATCATTGGCTTGAAAGCCTTGTCTGGGTCACGTTCACCTGGGCAGCTCAACCATGCCCTTCAAAGCCTCTAACATTCTCTTCCACATTATCACTGTTATATTTATAGAGTTATTTTCAGTAATGAAACATCCCTGAGTGGCATAGAGTGCAACGTTTGCATCAAGCAGTGATTGTCATTTACGAAGCGTGAAACTTAAAGAGTAAAGAAGAGGACAGGGCCCCCAACACACTGTTCCTAATGGATGTTAGAGATAGGATTTTGTTTCTAGAGTGGAGGCAGAAGGTGCTGGGACAGGCTGGTAGGTATAAATACACTACTATTTTATGCCCAGGGAAAAGCAGGCTGTTCTGTCTCAGGGTTCCATTTCATACATCCTTAGCTATAATGAACTGGACAAAAAAACCCCAAAAAACAAAAAACAAAAATCAAAATAAAACAAAAAAAACCTTCTGTGTTTCAGTTTGATCTTATGTGCTATATTCCTGGGATGTCCAAAAGAAAATGACTGAACCACCTTCCAGGCTGGACCTCAGGTCTTCTGGAAACAGCACAATCAATGCAGAGTCAGGAGGGAGGAGGAGTGGGAAGCCTGAACATCTTTCAAATGACATTTGAGGCACAGCTTCAGAGGAGTGGAAAAGTCAACAGGGAAAGGAGCCATCAGCTGCACATCTCTAACTAAGCTGCCTGACCAATTTGTGAGACTGCTGCAATCTTAGAGAAGCTCCTACAGGCTGCTGGTGGGAGGCTGGCACACAGGAGCAGCTTTGCATCCTCTTTGTGTAGAAGTTGTTACAGGAGAAATCCCAAAGGAAAACACACTCAAAGGGAAACAGACCCCTTTACAAGCTGCCACCCTGAAAGTGAACAAAGAAAATCACACAACAAAGCTCATCTTCATGGGCAGCTCTGGTAGCTGCTCCACCTCAGCACCATGACCTGGCACAGGCATTGAAACAGCACTGGTGCCCAAGGTGCAACAGGAGAATAAACGGACCCCTGTGAAACTGAGCTGAAATAAACAACACAAAGTATGAAGTCAAAGCATTTATGAGAATAACATCTGCCTTCTGCTCAACAAAGTTCAAGAGAGACCTCCCAATGCCAAGGGCCTCCAATCTTGTGATGTGTTGAACACCTTCTGTGCTGAAATGCCTAAATTTTTAGTGACTCTAGTTAGAGTTAAGCATCTGACAATTTGCAGAATCAATTCCTTAATGCTGCCTATCACAAGCCAATCAAAAAACATATATTGCTTTTGGAAACAAATTTGCTCAATTGAGGTGCCTTCTACTACCATGGTTTTTTTTCTAGCAATTTCCATTAGAAGGAAATATGACTCTTGGAATAAATTCTTTACAAAAAGAGTAGACAAGAGTGATATTTACAGCAAAATAAAGTCTTTGTGGTAATATAATGAACACTGTACATCTGCTTCCTCAATACCAAGGGTAATTTAGCATAATATGGTTGGATTACTGGAGAGCAATGCTAGAAGTAGTAGATTCGATACATGCTTTAAATATATGCTTTCAATATCCTTTTGTTACAGGTCCCAGGTTAATAAATCATTCAAAAATGTGTCTCATTTGAAAAGCTTGTCACTAAATAATCAACAAACATATCCAGTCACTACAGAAAGAAGATGTGACAAATTCTAGTCTTAGACACTTACTTGAAAAGCTTAAGGTTCTACCATGGACTACTGAAAGCCAAAACAAACTAAAGTGAAGAACTAATATTGTGAATTATGAAGTTATTTACTAAAATTCATGCTATTTTATCTTTAGAAGTCCATGGATAACTTGAACATTGCATGAAATGCAATATCAAGAATTTGAAAATTTGAGTGTAAATGACTACGTGGGCAAAACCAGTCACAAAAATCCAGCCTGTAGCACGTGATCATTATGTGTTGCTCTACACTCCGTCAAGAAAGGGCAGAAGAGGTACTATACCTATGTGGCCAATCCCAAATGACAGAAAATTAAATCTAATCTAATCACAGTTACCACACCACAGTTCCAATAAATAAATAAATGTTTGAAAATGAATTTTCATTTTCCAAACAAACAACAATGCTATTTTCTCAAATTCTGTATGAGTATCAACAAAAATTTGTTTGGCAATATTTGAAATCCTTGGTAGAAGTTATTGCCTAGCAATGGCAATGAAGATCTTGTATGCCAGAGTATTAGAAGTTTTAGGACAAAAGCCAAGAATCCACTTTTATTTCTAAACTGGGTATTTCTACCTTTGTGGTCTCAGACAAGTCACTTAACCTTTTTTCTTTCATTTCCACATCTTCCAAATGTGATCATAATCACTACTGACTGGAAAGGTCATGACATTGTAGTGATAGAAGAACAGTGCCTTAAGGATGAAAGGCCCTGCAGATAATGATTAGTGTCTTTTTCACTGGTGATCTCCAGTTAGTTATCTTGCCTGAGAAGTAATTCAAAAATCCCAAGGAGTGATTAGCTCATTTGAGAAGAGAACAACATCTTCAAGATTTAACGCACAATTGTGAAGGACTATTTATAAACATGACAAACCTCTTTATTAAGCAGCACTACAAACAGTAGTATTTATCACTAATTCTGTATTTTTATGGGTTGGCTAAATATATACTTTTGATATACTGAAAACGAATTTGCAAAATATTTCAAACAATATATATGTGTTCTTGTGCTCGGAAAGACAAGGAAAACGTGACTCCCCTGCAATTAAAACTGAGCGCTTCTAGAGTTCTGTATGTCTGGACTTTTTCCCCAATAAATCTACACAAACAGGACGCAGACATTAAGTTTTGATATACGCATACTTGAAATTTGGGATAATTTTCTTGGATTTGCCATACAAGAAGGGCTGCAAACAGGTAAATCACCTTATAAAGGAATGTCAGTCTTAGAGTGGTATAAAGAAGCATCAAAAGCAATGCTTTATTACGTTAATTGAGACATTCTAAGGTAATCACTAGAGAAATGTGCTGTGAATTCGGAGTACAAAAGGTGCTTTAGTAACTGCTGTTTTATAGGATTAAGCAATTTCGAAGAGTATGTCACATATGCAACAGTTCTCACCACAACTAAATTTGCTGGACAGGTTTTTTTCATTTTTCTAAGTTGTAACGGACCTGCACAGAAACATTTATTAGCTGAGCTGAGAGTTTGTAACTACTCTTGGACCTGTTCTGGCATTGCTGAAACAGAACAAATAAAGTGTGATATTCTCTAGACTCGATTCTGCCACAAAATACATATGCAAACTTGCAAACTGACTGATGGAAGGCAAGGGAAAGCTCCACCAAGTACTTGAAATAGCCTGTGAATTATCTGCTCATGCAGAAAAGAGAAGCTTGAGACCAGGGCTGCAGAAGGCATTAAGTTATCACTACAACAAACCAATTTTCTTCACCCACCTTAGGTACCACCTGTGTTTCTATGGGCTTCCTGTGACACTGCCACTCCAGGAGCCTGGCAAATGGGCAGGTCCTTTGGCCTCCCTGCCAGCGTGCTTCCCCTTGCCTTGCCTCAGATTGCACTGGCTTCTGCGTCATTTGAAACGAAGAAAAGTATCTGCTTGAGAACCTGCCTTCTCTTCCTTCTCTACTGCCTGCTTCTTATTTCTGCTCTATGCCCTCTGCTGGCATCCCAGGAGGAGACTTCTCTGAGAAAGTTCACAATAGGTAAAAATGGTGGCAAAGAGAGATGTACCAGAAACTGAATCCCTCTTTCATAGCTAAAAACATCTGTGTTTTGTACTACTGGCAGAAAGCAGATTCATTAATAAGGACCGCTGATTACACTTAATTAATCCACAATATTAAGTCCATGGCAGCCTTCCACTTCCCTCAGTGTTTGCCTTTGGTTTTGCAAGCAAATGCACATACAGTGAATTAAGAGACAGACAAAAAGAAAGCTCCAACCCTTTGCTCCACTCCTGAAATGCATCTAAAATAAATCCTATATATGCATATATATATATATACACAGTTATATACATACAGATATATACATACATATATGCATGTGTTTAAAACACACACAGATGTATGAGTGTAATGGAAACCATCAGTCCCATCTAGATGATGACTGTTAGAAACAGTGACAATTATACTGTCCTTTGTAACCATGGACTTCATCTGCTTTTGACTTTCCTCTTCCTCCTCCCCTGCTATTCTGAGATACACTTTAGGCTTACTATGGTTTTCACTGAGCTTACTACCTATCTTTCTAATGAGTTCAGCAAAAAACAAACCAAGACTTGAAGTTACGTTTCAAAGCATTATATATAAAACAAAATCATGTGTGTAATCAGAAAAAATGTACATATGGGATTGTCTACATTTTTACTCCATGTTTCAGATACTTTACTGAGATCAGGTCCTACTGTGTTCACTTTTATATATGTTCTATCCCTGTAACAGTCGAGAAAATAAAAAAAACCCCAATCCTATTCCTCTTTTCACTAAAACCATCCAGACAAGGCTTTTGCACCATTGATACATTCCTGATGTTTGACTTACACACAGCACACATGCACTACATTACACACATCTCAGAAGTGATCCTGTCATTACACACTGGCAGCTGACAATTTAACTCTGGTAAAGCAAATCTTGATTGCCCAAAGTAAATCTAATACACTACTTGGAGAGTAAGAAATACATGACAGCTGGGTTGAGCATCCTTTAAATGTAGGCATGTGATTTTAAGTTACAGCATGTATGCATATAATACGACCATATATATATATACATACATACATACATATATATATGTATATATATGTGTGAGTGTATGTCTTCCATATATGCACCATAATTTCCAAGACAGCTACAAATTTCCACATGCATTAAACTATCTAAAAACATAGAACTAGGCAGTCTAATAAGTTGAATTTTCTTAAATTATATTTGAACAATAAACAGCAGGAGTAATACTGCAAAGTACTGCTCTATTATCATGTATATCTACAATAAAATTCTAGGAACAGTTGTCTCCCAAAACATCCCCCAATAAAAGTAAATTAAAAAAAAGGTAACACCCAGTGTCGTATATTTGTATATCCATTGTCAGTTCAAAAATGGAAAAAAAAAAAAGTAAACAAAAGATAAAAAAGACATCCCCACTCAGAGTTGCATATTTACATTCTTCAAACTGTAGCGGTGAAAAATAATTCTATTAAGTGCAGGACATTCCTAGTGTTGCAGTAGTGACATTTTTAGTAATTTCTTCATGAAAACATTTCTTTTTGTCTTACTAGTGATGCATTCCATGACTACGTGAAAATTCTATTATCCCCTTCACTTGCAGCCAGTGGTTGAGTCTGGATTGAAAAGCTCCTTGTATAATGGAGGAAACAGTGTGTTCACTATGTCTGGATGAGATTGCTTAAATACCTGCAGTTTCTCTCCGTGCAAGTTGCAAAGTGCAGTAATTGTTGGTATCTTGGCTATTAACTGTAAGACATTGAAAAAAAGAAAAAAAGGAAGAAGGNAAAAAACCCCAATCCTATTCCTCTTTTCACTAAAACCATCCAGACAAGGCTTTTGCACCATTGATACATTCCTGATGTTTGACTTACACACAGCACACATGCACTACATTACACACATCTCAGAAGTGATCCTGTCATTACACACTGGCAGCTGACAATTTAACTCTGGTAAAGCAAATCTTGATTGCCCAAAGTAAATCTAATACACTACTTGGAGAGTAAGAAATACATGACAGCTGGGTTGAGCATCCTTTAAATGTAGGCATGTGATTTTAAGTTACAGCATGTATGCATATAATACGACCATATATATATATACATACATACATATATATATATATGTATATATATGTGTGAGTGTATGTCTTCCATATATGCACCATAATTTCCAAGACAGCTACAAATTTCCACATGCATTAAACTATCTAAAAACATAGAACTAGGCAGTCTAATAAGTTGAATTTTCTTAAATTATATTTGAACAATAAACAGCAGGAGTAATACTGCAAAGTACTGCTCTATTATCATGTATATCTACAATAAAATTCTAGGAACAGTTGTCTCCCAAAACATCCCCCAATAAAAGTAAATTAAAAAAAAGGTAACACCCAGTGTCGTATATTTGTATATCCATTGTCAGTTCAAAAATGGAAAAAAAAAAAAGTAAACAAAAGATAAAAAAGACATCCCCACTCAGAGTTGCATATTTACATTCTTCAAACTGTAGCGGTGAAAAATAATTCTATTAAGTGCAGGACATTCCTAGTGTTGCAGTAGTGACATTTTTAGTAATTTCTTCATGAAAACATTTCTTTTTGTCTTACTAGTGATGCATTCCATGACTACGTGAAAATTCTATTATCCCCTTCACTTGCAGCCAGTGGTTGAGTCTGGATTGAAAAGCTCCTTGTATAATGGAGGAAACAGTGTGTTCACTATGTCTGGATGAGATTGCTTAAATACCTGCAGTTTCTCTCCGTGCAAGTTGCAAAGTGCAGTAATTGTTGGTATCTTGGCTATTAACTGTAAGACATTGAAAAAAAGAAAAAAAGGAAGAAGGTGGAAGCAAATTTTGTGTAAATTACACTTTCCAAAATGAACTATGTTAGCATCTTGCTGAGTAACTGAAAGCAATACTCTAAGCTCCATCAAAACCCATCCAAAGGACTAGACACTGTTCTTACATTCAGAGCCAAGAAACAGCTACCCGAAATGTTTTAGTTAAGGGCCAAAAATACATTTAACAAGGAACAGCCTCAATGAGCACTTTTTAAAGGCAGTCGCATTCTTTACAGGGTATGGATTAAAATTATTGGTATATTGAACAAAAAGCGGAGTGAGAGGCAACAGAGACAAGAGTCAAACAAGCCTATCTCCTATGCATGGCAAGCACACAGTGCATTATTTTCAGCTTAAATGAGTGTGGCAATACATCCAGAAATGGCTGCAAAAAGAGAAGAGCCATGCTTGAGGAGTGCTTGGCATTTCGTTTAAAGAACTTACCTTTGTCAATGTCTCCTCGTCGAGGTGGTTCTTCTGAATAACATGTTGAAGTGCAAAGTAAATCTTTTCCTGAAGCTTCTGGACCTTCCTTGGCTCTATTAACCAGGCTCGATCTGAGGAAAAGGAAAACAAAAAGTAAAGAGTGCACAGATGTGGGGCATGCTCATGGGGCACACGTGGCACTGTGCTGGCAAATATTCACAGCAATCTCACAAGGAAGGACTGCATGGTAATTAAAGACATGGTTTCAGAGGCAAAGTGTCTTAACCCATTAAAGGATCACCTGTGCACTTAATCAACACCTACAAAACATACAGGAACACAGCGTTGGCTCTGCATCTCTGTTTAAAACAGGATGCTAGGCATAAAGATGGGAACAGAAATGAAACATGGCTCAACATTTTATTATTCTCTGTTGGTGCAATCAGTGTTCTTCCAATTTCATACTGGCTAGGTGATAAACATGTCATGTTATCTCAGTGTCTTAATACATAAATAATAAATTTACTGATCAAAACAGTTCTTTGAAAATAAGAGAATAGAATTATTCAAAAATTAATGTATCTCATTATTTACTAGGCGAACATTTTGAGACAAAATATATTCTAAATAAAAAGAAATGGTTTCCTTCAAGAGAATTCCTTCAATAATTCAAAAGAATTGCAAAGTGCAAATTTCCCATTATTTAAAAATGTTCTCTTTTTAAACATCACAAAGTATAAGATTACCCAGAAGAATAACAGCAACATACATTGTTTTAAAACCTATATGGCTTCTACTGGACTCACACCCCAGGTGGAGGAGGTTGTCCTTATGATCTATATTCTCACAAGCCATAGCTTCTGGAGACAAACACACAGAAAGAGAAGTAGCAGACCCCAGACAATGCAAACCCGTTAACGCAATGTGCTTGCAGCACCACTGAACCTTCTGTTTTCCCACACTGCAAACTACTTTTTTCCTCCCTCAATCCAGACCAATTCTTGGGTACAGATTTTAGCTTTCATATGGGAAGTAAGAACATTTCTTTTATCACAGGCATGAATCTTCATGTACAAATTGAAAAGTTCAGGAAAAACCCCTTTCACTTTTCTTTCTCTCACACCCTGTCACTAAAATAAGCCACAGAAGTGATTTAAGTTAACCAATTCACTGAGCACACATGCCACACAGGCTGGAACAGAAGAACATTTCATCACAGGAGTAGCACAATTCTGCCATTTGTCTGATTGTCTCTGGGGAGGAGTGTATGAAAAGAGTTGACTGTCAAGTACTGTGAAAAGAGACAAAAACAAACCTCAGCTACTTAACAGATGATCAGGAAAAGAAAACAGTGTTTTGCAAATCCTAGAGAACTGTGTTCCCTGAAGGTAAGCCAATGGATCTTGTGCCACCAGTGGCCATGAAAATAGAATTAGCTGAGAACACCTGCACTTTCTACACAATAAGCACACAGTAATGTTGAGACTTCACAGGTTAGGTGCCGAACTTTAGGCTATTGCAAAACCTGGTCTTTAAATAGTGTTAAATTAATGCCTATTGTGGCAGACTGGAGCTAGAAAGATTTATCATAGAGACCAATCCCTAAAGGTTTACCTTTCTGCCACAAGATTAAGCTTAAAAATAGACCGAGGCACTTGAAGGACAGGTTCATCACCCACCTGTCATGCAGAATGCTGTATATTACACAAGAGTTCTTGAATTCATGACAAGAGATTGGTAAACCTTCTATAACAGATGCTAAGTTTGTCTCCTAAAATGTGGTTTCTGCCACCTGAACACCATCTGTAAATTTGGCTGAAATTTTACAGGTAGCTCTAGTTTTTTTTTTCACAGAAGTGCAGGAAAAAGTCAATAGAACAGTTATCACCTTTAAAGGACATAAGAAGCAGTGATTCAATAGTGCACTTTTCCCCTTGGGTTTTGAACTTGTCTACATCTTCGAAGAGCACACAGTCCACTAGACTAGAGAACATTGTAGGAAAGAAGATGGGAGACAGCTCAGGAACAGACAAGGTCTGCTTTTGCCAAAATGAAGATGGAAAGAAGGAAGATGGCCAGTCAAGAGTTTCAGGAGAGGG
>VZTR01012922.1:0-29854 GCA_013400775.1 Chaetops frenatus
GGAGAATTCCCTCCTTTTCCCAAACGAATGCACGAACCCTTGGCAGCATCATGGGTGTAAAAAGAGAAAACCCAAAGAACTTGTAAGATTCAGAGTATATTTATTAAACCCCAGATAAACAGGGGGATTTCTCTGGGAGAGTGGGAAAAAATGACCTTATTGGGAGAGAGATCCCCAGGATTGAGATGAGCCATGGAAAGTTTGGATGTGGCTTCATCCTGCTCAGGGATGGAGCTGGAGATTCCAGCAATTCCTCATTTTAGGGAGACAAAGGCAGCAGCCAAGCTCCCCTCCTGCTGGGCCGTGCAGGAGAGCACCATTAATAATCCAACCCCTGAGCCCTTTTCCCTGCAGAACTCGGGCTGTAATGACCAAAAGGAGACCAGGTGACAATTCCCAGCCTGTCCCCCCTGGCTGGGACATTGTGCCTGGAGCCCTCCCTCTCGCTGGGGAGCTGAGGGAAGGATGAGCACCCCTGGAGCTGCCGGGGAGGGAGAACAAAAGGTCTTTTATCCCCTGGATTCTGCAAGGGCTGCTCAGGGGAGCAGCTCCGGTGACACTTTGGGTGTGACAGGGCCAGCCCCGTGCTTCAGTCAACAACCAGGGCTAAGCACAGTTCAAGCCTCCGTGTTCCTGCCAGCTTTGAGAGCAGCTTAAACTGTTTAAGCAGCTGCTCTGCAGTTTAAGATTAAGCCGGTCTTTTGAGCAACCTAAGCAGTTTAAAATACTCCAAAGGCTTAACATTAGAGCCAGTTTAAGTTGCTGTAGGGGCTTAAAGTGAGGATGTGCAGCCAGAATCTTCACAGGGTCTGCCACAAACGGGGCTTTGTGGGCTCTGAGGAGCCCCGTGGGTCAGGGCATGGATGTTTGCAGAGGGCACAGTCCTCTGCCAGCCTCTCCTGCCCTTGTCCAGCCCAGATTTCTGGGGCTGTGCCAGCTGGAGAATGCTCTGCTTTATCCTGCAGCATCCCAGGACTTGCTCCTTCAGCCTCAGGAAAAGGGGAAAACCAGCTCCAGAAACCTTTGCTTTTAAACCTGGGGAAGGAAGGAGAGACCTCCTGCGCTGAGCCTGGCCAGGGTGGAACAGGAAGCTTTGGAGTAGGCTGGAAAAAAGTCCCACTCTCGGAGAGCCTGGCTGTGGGAGACCTTTAAAGCAGGAGCCCTTGGGATGCTGAGGGACTGCTCGAGGAGCAGGGAGGCTGAAGGAGGCTTAGACTGCTTAAACTCTGCCTCAGGACTCGCTGCAGCCTGAAGGCCTTTAAGCCCTCGGGTGACACCGAGGGTTTAAGGTCTTACACGGCCTTAAAATGGGCTTAAACACTCGCCCACCTTCACGTGGGACACTTTCCTCCCCCCTGAACAGCACCCCCCTCGTGCAAGGAGGGCTTGGGTCCAGCAGTGCCCCCCGGGAGAGCCCCTCCCAGCACAGCCTTGGGGTCCCATTCCCACTCCTCCAGCTCCAGGGAGGGGCAGAGAGGGAAAAGTGGCACTGGCAGCTCCCCAAAAGCTCTTGGTGAAAGGCAAAGCTCTGGGCATGAGGGGGTGAGGGCTGTGGTGTCACCTGGGGGACCTTCCCCTCCCTGCTGCTGGTGATTGAGAGCATCACAGGGGTTTTTTGGGATCAAACACATTCCCAGAGGGTTCTGTCCCCCATTCCTGCAGGATCAGTGCTGGGATAAGCCCGTGCTGCTGTCAAGAACCTGTCCCTCATGCTTTCCTTGCTGCAGGACACTTCCCCAAAGAGCAGCTCCAGTTTGGGGTTTATGGTGCTGGGCTTGGTCCTGCCCGGGCTCAGATGGGAAGGAAACAACCCCCAGAGAGATTTTAGTGTTCCCAATTCCTTGTGGGATGGCTGCATCCCACCTCCAGAGCAGGGAGCGGGTCAGAGCTCAGGAGCCCCCCATGGCTGGCTGTGCTTTGTACCTGCCTGTCCCCTGATCCCAGAACCACCCAGAGGACAGGCAGAGCTCCCAGAGCCTTTCCTCTCCCTGCACTGGAAATGTGGAATGCCAGCCTGGAGCAATCACTCTCCAGGCTCCTCTGTCCAGTGACTGTGATCTCTGCAGGGGACCAGGGGCTGCTTAGGCCCCTGGCAATTAGGCAATTTTTAATTCCATGGATGTGCAGCCCCTGCCAGACCTTCCCAAGGGTGTAAAGATGGATTCCTGCCACTGACAATGCTGTGCACACAAAAACAGTGGAATCACCGAGGTTGGAAGACCCCTCCCGGCCCATCAAGTCCAAGCTGTGCCCAATCCCCACCTTGTCCCCAGCCCAGAGCTCTCAGTGCCACCTCCAGCCCTGCCTGGGACACCTCCAGGGATGGGCACTCCAAACCTCCCTGGGCAGCCCCTGCCAAGGCCTGAGCACCCTTTCCATGGAGAAATGTTGGGAAGGATGAAAGTATGACAAGAAAGTCTCACGGATATGTATGCTTAGCAGAAAGATTTTCAAATGTAGATTCTGAAGAAGGAATAGAGATGGAAGCAAGGTTTGATATAGAATAAAGGAATTGCTGAGCCAGTCTTAATGGATAACCAAGGAGGCAAAGGGTATGTTAGTTAGAAGGGGTTTTTATGACTTAGAACAAAGGATAAACCCACCTCAAACAAGATGTTTTTACCAAGCAGAAAGATAGCACAGGCAAACAAGTCAGCAAATGTAGTAAGTAGAAAAAAGGTCTCAGAATTTTCCACTGCAAGGAAACTGAAAAACAACTTCTAGCTTAAACTGTAATGTACTAACTTTTAGTGATTGGAGAATACTAACATGAATATGGTAATTATAGTAGTTGTGATAGGCTACAGATAACAGTTAAGGTATAGATTGGTTCTACTGTGTTAAGATGCTCAGCAAAGAGAAGTATATAATGTATTGTAACCAAAAGCAAAGGGTCTCCAGGCCTGCCTGCAGCTGGAGCTGACAGCTGTAGGCACAGGCTCTGTCACCCACGACCCTGGACTGCTGTAACATCTCGGACTGAATAAACTGCATTTTGAAGAGCCACCTGGAGTCCCGCATCTCTCATTCAGGCTCTTACAGAGAAATTCCTGCTGCTGTCCAAGCTGAGCCTCCCCTGGCCCAGCCTGAGGCTGTGTCCTGTCACTTGGACACCTTAGAGTGACATGAGGAGCAGCAGGACCCATAAAAATCCCTTTTGTTTGGGCTTCTGGGAGGCTGCTTTTGGAGGCTGCCATGAGAATCCCTCATGGTTGGGTTCCTCCTCTCTTGAAAACTCAGGTGAGAACTTCAGGCTAAGGCACAAATTCACCCCTTGGTGAGGGCGTGTCTCCAGCTCTGGGATGTTCAGCAGAGCCCCATTCCACAATTCCCACCCTGGGAAGGAGCAGAGGGGACCAAAGCAGGGGAAGGGGCAGGGAATATTTGGGTTTGCAGGCAGAGGGGGCTCCCTGCATTGTCCCACTGGGCCTGAGGGGCTGCAAACCCCACAACCAACCCGGGATGAGGGATTTGGGGCACACAGCCTGGCCAGCCCTCAGAGTGGAAACCCCAAGGACAAAAGGACCTGTCTGGATTGCTGGATGCTCCTTCCCTTCATCCTGCAGGCTTTGAAGAGGTTGCATCATTTTTCTCAGCACAGGATCCCCTCCAACCCCTCTGTTTTTCCAAAGGCACTGGAGGAGTTGGTGAATTCTGCAATCCTGTGCCCTTCCCACCCAAAGAGAAGCAAAGCAGAGCAGCTGTGAACCAAAATTGCTTCAAAAGCATTCCCAGAGGGCCCCCCCCCCCCTTTTTTTTTTTTTAGATGGGAACACAAAAACTGGGGCTTGCAAATCTGCACCTGGCAGGGGCCTCGTTTGCTGCTGCAGCAGGTGAGGCCAGAGGGCCCCTCTGACAAATGCCACGTTGGATTTTTCCAACCCATCTCCTCCTCCTGCCTATGGAATTTGAGCGTGGAGCTCTCAGCCCAGCTGTGCCATCATCACAGAGTCCTGGGAGAGGCAGCTGAGTCAGGTCCAGATTGATTAGAGCTGGTTTTAAATTAATTCGACTGGGAAGGGCATGGAGGACCTCGGAGTCACTTCTATATTTTGATTTTTCATGCTGGGATTGTGCTCTTGATGTCACTGCTCTGACTGCTGCACTTGAAAATGCCCATAATAGCCACAAATGTCTTTGTTATCTAAATAAAAGGTTGAATTTCAGGTAAAAGAGGGGTTTAATAACCGTAATTTTCCCTTCACTTTGCTAATTTGGCCAGTTGAAAGGAGCAGCTTTTGTGCCGTGAGGCTGCAGGGGAACATTGGGAGCCCCTGGCTCGCCCCCTGATTTTGCAAACCAAATTTCCCATTCAGGTGCCTCGGTGTGGATGGAATTCAGGCTCCTGGGATTTTAATTCCTGTACTTTTAGTAAATGTAGCTGCACCTAATGGGTTTTCAGGGCAGGGGAGTGCTGTCCATTCTCCAGGTGATTTGTGGGGTTTCTCAGCAGGATCTGGAGCATTTTTACCTCTGGAATCTCCCTTGGAGGGGCAGTGAGGTGTCCCTGACACCTCCTCAACAAAGAGACTTTCTTTGTATTTAAATCCTTCATCTGTTCCGTTCTGTTCACACCAATTTTAACCCAGACCTTGAGAAATACTGGAAAAAACAAGAGATTTGTCAGGGGTTTTACACCCATCCACTGTGGGCAGAGAAAGCTCGTTAGCTGCTCCCTAATGAGCCAGCCAGCACGTCCAGGAAACCTGAGACTAAAAAGATGCCAGGATGGAGCAGAATGAAACATTCCCGTTTTCAAAGAGGGAAAATTGGGAAGGGCTCAAAGACACAGAAGGGCTTCGTGTGATCAGCCCCACAAAACTTCCTCCTGTTTTCCCATTTTCCAGCTGCTCCCCAAGTGCTGCCATGGGCTCAGGTCCCCTCTTGCCAGGCAGGAGATGTGGAGCTGGAGGTGGGGGAGAGGGATAAGGGGGAAATTGGGTGCTGTGGCTTCCTGGGATAGTTCCAGCCTGGTTTGTGTGGTTTTTAGGAAGTGCCAGAAATGAAGGGACCCAAGAGTGGCAGTTCCTGGCTCCTGCTGGGGATGGGAGGGATATGGATTGGGCTGAATGGGGTGAAGTTTTTCCAGGTGCCTGAGTTCTCCCATAGATTTCTCACCCTGGAGACTCCTTGATGCACAGAGGTGCCTTTAGGGACACCCTGGAGCTTGAGGCACCTGCAGGAGGGTCCAGCTCCAGCACATTTGGGGTTTACCCAGAGAAGCCACAGCCTCTGCCTGACCTTTCTCCTCAGGTGAGCTGCCCACACTGCTCTGCAGCCTTTTGACTCCTCCATCCCTTTTTTCCCATCCCTTTTCCCCCATCCCTCTTTCCCATCTCTGGTCCCCAGCCAGCAGCACAGATCTGGCACCCCAGACTCCCCAAAAACCTGCACAGGTGTCCAGCTTTGGGCAGGGCAGGAGTGGGGGGCCCCCTTTAGGGTGCCAGGTGGGTTTCCCACCATCCCTGCTGCCCTGGGATGTGGTTGCCATGGCAATCCACGCCTGAGGTCCTGTGGGGAACATCATCCCCCCTCCTTTTCTGCTCCTGCTGGGCAATTCCTGCATCCATCCCAGGCTGAGGGAGGACCCGCAGGGCTTTGCTCCCCTGCAGCCCCTCACACTTTTGCCACCTCCAGGCTGCTGCAAACCTGACACGGACGAGCAGGACGAGCTGAGGAAGGGCATTTTTGGCTTCCCAGGAATGTTATGGAGGTATTATCTGACAACATTACCAGATAAAACCCCTCACCCGTGCAAGATGTGCATGGAAAGAGTTTCTGAACCCATTTTCTAATTGCAATCTGTCATTAAGAGGGATCAAAGGGAGCCTGAACCATTTGGGAACGTGTCTGGAGCTGGAGCCCACCAGCTTTGTCTCCTAACAGCCATTTAATAGATGGCTGATTAATATGAAAGTGCTGCTTCCTTCAAATATCAATATTAACTTGAACTTTGTCTTAAGTAAGCTGGAACCTATATTTGAAAAATTAATGTGTTAAATAAAAACCAGCCATTCCCCACTGGAATCTTTTCCTTTGACTCCTGTTCATTCCTGGCCCTCAAGTAACAACATGAGCCCATTTTTTCTGCCCACGGATGCACAAAAGGAGCTGTAAATCCTGGGAAGCTGGATTCCCAGTTCCTGAGGCAAACAGTGGGATGAGAACACACAGGAATGGTTGGGAACGAGTGATTAACGGAGCTGCTTCATCACCAACCACACACGGATCCAAAAGAACCACTGCAAATATTCCACGAGGAGAAAAATGATTCCAATAAAGAGTTTGCTGAGCTTCCTGCCAGGAAAAGCTGAATTTCTGT
The DNA here is from genome assembly GCA_013400775.1 of Chaetops frenatus. Lineage (NCBI taxonomy): Eukaryota > Metazoa > Chordata > Aves > Passeriformes > Picathartidae > Chaetops > Chaetops frenatus. The sequence continues at coordinate 6,323 of VZTR01012922.1, forward strand.
GGCCCAAAGTGCCTGGTTTTATTCCCTTTTCTTGCCCCATCCCAGGATCCTCGCTGAGTGCTGCTGATTCCTTGGTTGTTGGATATTTTTCTCTGTTATTAATGAACTGCCAAGCCTGAAAATAAATAAATAAAACTGAAGCTGAGTATATCTGCATGGAAAAGGGCTGATTTTAATTGGCTTTAGGTTGCTCAGTTTGTTTGGAGGACAAACTCCAGACCCTTCCTCTTCAAAATGAGCCAAGGAGAAGAGCGGCTGCTGCAGGGAATCAGGGGGAAGTACAGGAAAAGGGCAGGAAAAATAAGCTTGGACCACTTCAAGCAGATCATTGGGGTTGGTAAAATGAATCCCTGGGGAGGAATGAATCCCCCAGGGCTGGATCCAGGTCTTGGTGGCTGTGGTGTGGTCAGAGGAGCCTGGGCAGGATTTAGGGATGAATTCCAGGGCTGGGACAGCTCAGCATTGGCAGCAATTCCCAGGAAAACAAGGACTGCACTTCCAGAATAAATCCTGCAGGGAATGAACAACTTCCTGGGGAACCCTGCCTGAGGGGGAAGGGCAGGATGGATCCTGCAGCCTCTCAGGAATGTTTTAGGAGATTAAATTTGCTGCCAAAATGGACATCATCTTAATTTGGGAAGCAATTGGGAGCTCTGCTTTAAGGATCTGTGTGGAAAGAAGAGGTTTTATTCCACTTCCATGGATGCTTCCACAGCAGAGCGAGGAAAACACCTGGAGAAGGAACATCCAGCTCAGATGGGAGGGCAAGGTCAGCCCCAGCTGATCCAGGGCAATAGATCCATGTCCTCACTCCAAATTCCCTCCAATTCTGTACAGGGAATACTGAGATGGTACCAGATTAATTCCCAAGCACAGGAAAGTTGGGGAAAGCTTTTCTCCCACCAGGGGCCTGGGGAGGGCAGCCACACAGGGGCTCAGAAGCCCAGTATTCCCAAATCCCAGAACAGCCTCTGGAGATCCCCTGGTCCAACCCCTGCACAGGCAGAGTCACCCAGAGCAGGTTTCCCACATCCAGGTGGAGTTTGGGAATCTCCAGGGATGAGAACATCATAACCTCTGGTGGCCACCTGAGAATTCCAAGTGTTCAACGCCCTTTCCAATAAAATCTTCCCACGTGAGCAAAAATTCCTGGATTTCCATGTGTGCCTGTTGCCCCTTGGCCTGTCACTGGGAACACTGGGAACACAAAGCTCCCAGCAGCCCATTTCTCCAGCCTGTGGATGTTCCTCTGGAGGGCAACTTGTCCATCAGGTGTGTCATGGAATCACGGAATGGTTTGGGTTGGAAGTCCCACCTTCCACTACCCCAGGCTGCTCCAAGCTGGCCTTGGACACTTCCAGGGATCCAGGGGCTTCTCTGGGCACCCTGTGCCAGGGCCTCCCCACCCTCCCAGGGAACAATTCCTTCCCAATATCCCATCTAAATCCTGTTTTCTGGCTCAAATCCGTTCCCCTTCTCCTGAGGAGCAGCACCCTCTGTCCCACCCGCCGCCCCAGTTCCTCCTAGCCAAGGACAGAAGGACACAGTGACCTCACTGGAGATGTTTTCTCCCTGTACAACTATTCCAGAGCTTCCAGAGGTGGCTTCCTGCTGGACTGGGGAGTGGTGGGATCCCCCTCAAAGGAGCTGGGATGTTCACCCAGGTTTGCTGAGTTAAAAGCTACAAGTTTTTAGGCAGCTCCAGGCAGCTGCTCCTTGATTATTGACCCAGAGTGTTGATAACCAAGGATCAGCTGCCTGGAGCTGGAAGCTGCAGAACCCAGCCTGTGATTCCCACAGGAATTTTGGGACAAACCCAGGCAGTCTGGCTCCAAACCAGTCTGGTGGCAACCTAGTGGGATCCCTGGAGCCTGGGAAATCTCATGGCTGCCATGCAAAGGCAGAAGATGCAAATCCATGGCCAGAGGAGCAGGAGGCAGGAGTCAAACGAGGGATTCCTGTGCCTGGAGAAGGAATTTGGCAGGTCTGGAGCCTCTCCTGCAGCAGGAATCAGCACTCAGGGGATGGATTGAGCCCTCGTGTCTCTCCTGGGGTCCAAGGTGGGCAGAGCCTGGAACAGGACGTGATTCCTGATGGGAATGGTCCTGGCTGAAGCAGCACCAGAGCCTTCAGGAATCTGGAGGGGATCTTCTGCACCCTGGGTGCATCAAGGCATTCCAGAGGAATCCCTTGAGGCTGGGTTCCAGCCCCTGGAGCTGTGGGGACACGGATGCCAGTGAAGGATGAGGGGAACAAGCCCTGGGTGCTGTTTGCTGGCCTGGGGCTGCTGTGAGTGCAGCAACTGAAGCGTGTCAATGATGAACCAACAGAGCATTGCCAGCAGAAAATGCCATTTCAACGGCATTTTGTTGTAATAAAGAATTTCCATGGGAATACATTGGTTTCAAGGAAAATTTAATTTGGGGAAAAGAAAGAAAAGAGAAAAAAAAAAAAAAAAAGAGAGAGGAGCCATTTTGTGAGCTGGGAAAGCTCGAGCACCTCTCTTGCAGTGAATACTTCATTTGTTGCTCCACAATTGACTTTATTTCCCAGCTCATTCACCATCCTGCAATTATGGAATTTGATGGAAGTACTTAGCTCCCATCAAACCTCAACTTTTGGCAGCTCTTGGCAGGTTGGAGGGAACTTGCAGCAGAGCCAGGTGTTTCTGGTGGAGCTCATTTCAGATGGAAAACATTGCTGGGAATGGCGCTTCCCTTGGGCTGAGCTGAGCTGAGCTGTGCAGGAGATCGAGGCCTCCAAACTTCCCAAGCATTTTCCAGTCACAGAATCCCAGAATTAACCAGGCAGGAAAAGACTTCTGAGATCTTCAAGTCCAACCTATGACCCCACACCACGTTCCCAACCAAACCATGGTTGTGAGTGCCTCATCCTGGCTTTCCTTAAACACCTGCAGGGACCGAGACCCCACCACCTCCCTGGGCTTTCCAAGCTTATTGCTTGCTCTGAACAAAGCACTGCTTCGGCCACCTTGAGCTTCCTGGTTATTCCTGGTTTTATTCCTGCCCTCAGAGAAGCCCCCAGACACCTCTGGCAAATCCCCATCCCTGCAGATTTTCCCTGGGCTTCCCTCAGCTCTTTGTTAGTCCTGCTTTGGGTGATCCCATCGCTCCTGCTGGCTGTGGAAGAGGAATTCCTTCCTTCCCTGCTCTCTCTGGCAGCAGCTCCCAGCCTTTGGGATGTTCTCCTGGCTGTTCCTGGAGCTCCTGGTAACTCCACATTCCCAGGATGGAGCCCCTGGCCACTTCCAGGGATGGACTGAGTGTTTCTCCACTTCCCGGCATGAGAACAGCTGGAAAAACACCCACTGCCCTGCTGGATGCTCCCACAGGATTTTAGGGAGATTAAAATAAGCCCCAACTAACCCAAGGTGTTCATAACCACCACACAGGTCAGTGGGATTCCAAATCTCATCCCGGGAAAGCAGACAAAGACCTGGGAATTTAAACCTGGGCCAGGAGAAAGGGCAGCCAAGGTATCTTGGCCATCAGGATTAGGATAAGGGGATTACAGCACCTGCTCAGCCTCTGAACTTCAAAGGCTCCTGGCGCTCCTATTTCCAGATGTGCCCCAGAGTGGTTAAGCAAAGCAACTTTAAAAGAAAGGAATTTGGGCAACCTGAGGAGCTCCTGGGGGGTTCCCTTGCTGGAAAACCATCCCTGATGGGAGATTCAGGCTCCTGCTCCTGCCTGGTGCCTCCTCCTGCTGGGTCTTCTCCCAGCTCTGCAGGTGGAGGGGTGAGGAAGGGGCCAGAATTCCTGCAGGGATGGCAGCTGGATGGGTGGGTGATGCTGGAGCCCCTCTGGCCACGTCCAAGGTGTGGAGCAAAGCTGCCAGGAGCAGTCACTGGTGATGGACAAGCACATTTTGGGACCCCCTGGGCCAGGAAGGTGGCAATGCCAGCACCTCTGGGACCTGCTGCTCTCCCCAAACCTCTCCAGTGGGTGCTGGATTCAGGATTCATCCCTAGGCTGGGAAAACAGCTTTTTCTGGATGATTCCTGCTTTCCAGCCTGGCCTGCAGCAGGTAGAGGCAGCGTCCTGCTGGGCTCTCTGTGACTCACTGTGCCACCCACCTCCCGAGGAACGGCAACATCTGGGCTTTAACAAGGCAGCCGAGCCCTGGAAATTGCTTCTGGATATTGATTGGTGTCCAGGCTGCAGGGAAAAGGGATTTTCAGTCATTAGCCAGGAGATGTCGGGGCTGTGGGACTGATCTGAAAGCGGCACAAAAATAGGAATTATTCCTCTTGCTTTGTTTGGGGGTTTTATTTCCTTTCCATTGGCTCTGGGTTAACATTTACAGGAGTCCAGCCTGGATGCTGCTGCCAAGGGGGAGGTGTGGAAAGCAGCACAGCCGCACCTGGAGCAGAAAAAAAAAGGGAATTTTCTCGTCCCGTGTGTCCAAATGATATCTGTGGGCACCAGGAGGTAACAGGTTCCTCCTTCAATGCCCAGTGAGAGCGGACTGGTGTCACTGGTACGGCAGGGAGCCATCCCTGGCTCCCTCCTTCCCTCCTTCCCTCAGGAATGAGTCACGGAGCGCTCGTGTCCGGCTCCTTCAGCCTCGCTCCAATTAGGCAGCAAAAATGTGTGGAAATGAAAGGAGCTGTGTGTAATTTCCAGCAGCTGGAACTGCAACTTCCCTGCTCCGCTCCCGAAATGGCTGAGTTCCAATCGATCCGGGGGTGTGGAGCTCACTCTCACTCTGCACATCTTCACTTAATGCTTCCCAAAATATTTTGGCGCTGTCCGTGCTCCCGTTGTTCCCGTGGGGAACGGCAGGGGCAGAGGGAGGGGCTCAGTGTCCCGGGAGGGAACATTCCCAGCTCCTCTTGGCATTTCCAGCCCAGCATTCCTGGCCATTTTTTACTTTTTAAGGATCTGCTTGGGATTCCCACCTGCAGCTCCAATATTGGCTGGTGGCTGGCGTTTCATCCCAGAGACCGTGGAAAACCTCAGGGATACAGAGCTGCTCTTCAGGAGAGACCCAAATCTGCCGTGAACAGGCAACTCCCAACCCCACAGCTCTTCCTTAGGATCTGGATTAGGCAGAGCCAGCCGGTTCTCCCTGCCTCCAGGGCTGCATCCCACAGGGATCCTGCGGGATTTCAGGGTCCCACAGAGCTCTGATCCAGCTCTGTGCCCCCGGAAACCCACGGAGCCATCAGCAGGGATGGGCTGCATGACCCAGAGCAGCTTTGCTCCTGCAATTCCAACATTCCCGGGATAATCTGAGCTCTCTGAAGCTCCTCCAGTGCTGGCCTGGAGATCCCACACCTCAAATTGAGTTGCTCAATATTTCTGCTGGAATGTCCACATCACCACCCCTCGGGAGTGACTCGGGGTGGCTCCTCCATCTAAAAGTGCCTTTTCCCAAAGCATCCCGGGCTGGTTGGGGAAGGTGATTCCTGTTTCCCGGTGCTGCTGTGCTTGATTTGCTGCTCACACCTCGAGGCAGGGTGATCTCAAACCTCTGCAGGTCCCAGAGCCTTTCTGCAGCACCCAAACCCTCCCCGAGGGACAGCCAGCCATCCCTGGGATGCACGGGAGGCATGGAAGGGAGGGAGGGAGGGAGGGAGCACCTCTCCCTCCCCCAGCCCCGCTGCCAGGGCAGCCTTCAGTGGAATATCAATAACTCCTGGCTATCAAAAAAATAAATCCAGCCCAAAAGTGCCAATTCCTGGCGCGCACGTGCACCACCCCCCGGCTCCCCCCCAGCCCCACGATCGATCTCTGTTTAATTAAACCCTGGCAATGACTCTCACGTGGGGGCAATTCTGCTGACTCGGCCACTCGGGGATTTTTATGCATCTCTTTCTGCTTTGCTTTTCCATTAACTTATTTTTCCCTTTGTAATAAGGGCTTGTCAGTGTAATTTATCCAGCGGCGCAGGAAGCACGGCCAGCCCGGGGAGCCATTCACAGCTTGCCAGGGATAAACACAATTACACATTTTTAAATGTCAGCCTTCAGGAGAAGGAATGAAAAAGGTAAACTCTATAAATTGCAGGGAGAGATACACAGAGAGAGAGAGAGAGGGAGAGAGGGAACTGCTCTCTCTTTGAGGAACTTCCACATCCATGGGCATGTCCTGCTTCTCTGGGATGCAGAGCAACAAAGGGAAGGCCTCGAGGAATGCTTAGAAAGTGTCAGCAGCTCTGGTGCTTTGCCGTGGAGGGGTTTAAAAAGCAGCTGGTGAAGAGTGGTGGCCTGGCAAGTGTCCCCTCCTTGTCACCCACTGCAGGCCAGATGCACGGGGAGAGCCCTGCTGCTCCCTGCTCATCTCCCAGCAGCTGCTTTGATCTCGCTGCCACGAGGAGAGGAGAGTTCAGCTGGATTAACTGAGTGCCACTTACATAATCTCTTTAAAATTCCAGCAGCACAGATCCAGGGAAAGGCAGAAGGAGAGCAGCCACCGAGTGCTGCTGGTTCTGCTGGAGAAGGGGGAGCTCTGCTGCTGCTGCTGCCCCGCTCCTGGTGGGCTCGGGGCTGGGGGGGAAGCACCCCCAGGTGACAAGGGGACAGCCACGGTGACACTGAACCATCCTGGAGAGCTGCTGGGGAGAGAGGACAGCTGGGGTGGAGAGGGGAGGATGGGAATTACCAGGCCCTACTGACGAGCAGCAGTTTAGTTCTACTAAAAGCCACTTTTTGGGAGGGAGTTGTTTGGAGGGGTGCTGCACCTGTGGTTTTTGGCTGGGATAATTCTCCTGCTCCAAGCCTGGAGCAGGTGGGATCCAGAGCAGCTTTGCTCCTGCAGCTTCCAGCTTTCCCAGAAAATCTGAGCTCCCTGAAGCTCCTCCAGTGCTGGCCTGGAGATCCTACACCTCCAATTGTGTTTCTCCCTGAATATCCCTGTCTCCATCCCGTGGGATCAGCTCGGGGTGGCTGCCCCTCATGGCTCCATCTAAATGTGCCTTTTCCCAAAGCATCCAGGTGCCCATGTGGTTCCTGTTCCTCTCCCTCTATGATTTCCCACCTTTCTTGGATTGCTGGGGTATCCTCATCTAGCTCCTTGTAGCCTGAGGGGAAGGAATGGGGGATGAGGAAGGAAAAGGATGGGGCTGGAAGTTTTTGCAGGGGTGGGAGAGAAACTGGAATTTCTTGTTAAGGATCCTGCCGCACCATGATGGGAGCTGGGAGGGTTTAGGCTGAGGAGGAAGGAGGTGCAGCTGGTGAGCTCAGAGGGCTCCAGAAAGATGGTATTTGGGAATGGAAGGGCTTTTCCCATTGGGCTGGGAGAATGCTGGAGAAAAACAAGGTGAGGGATAGACAGGGAGCAGCTCTTGATGCAGGCAGAGGAGGGAAACTCCAGGGCAGAATCTGGGGCCTCCCTTCAGCTCTTGGGTGGTGCTGGAAATGGGGAGCCACCAAAACAGGCCTAGCCCCCACTGGAGGTTGGATTTGGGGTGACTGTGGATGTGAGGAGCATCCCAGGGGTCTGGATTGGGGGGGGTCAGCAGTAGGGGTTGGGAATCACCAGGAGGAGCTCATCAGGGAGATGTTCCTGACCTCAGACCCCATGGAATGAAAGTGCCACTGGTGTGGTCAGGCCAGAGCAGCCCTTGGTGGAGTGCTGGAGGTGGGGAACAACACAGGGAGGTGGATCCAAGGCCAGGAGAGCAGGAGCAGCCTTTGCCAGAGGGAGCAGCTGCCTGCAGAGGGCTGGAAGCACTGGGAATATCAGCCTGGGGAAGGGAGCACGGGAAAAATTAAGAGGTGAGGAGGCTTCTTGGCCTTTCCAGAGGCCTCACGGGAATGCTGCTGGATACCAGAAGGGATGAACTTGCAGCTGTGTGGACTGGAAGGACTGCAAGTGCTGGGCTGGGCTGACCTGGGCAGCTCCAGGGCCTGACCTCCACCTGGCCATGGGAAATGGGACCATCCCTGCTGCTCCATCCCTGCAGTGTCAACTTGGGTTGCACTTTGCAGGGGGCTGTTTCTTCATTAAGGCCATGCTAACGAGCTGCTCAGAGCCTGCCTGGCTCCCAAGGCTTTCAAAGGCAGAGGGCCAGGCAGGAGTGAGCAGAGCATCTCCCAGAGCTGCCTGGAATTCATTCATCTGATGGTTTCATGCGAGGCCAGGGAGATGAAACAGCACAGGGGCAACACTGCACACCAAACCTGGGGTTTTTACTGAGTTATAAAGGGTTTGACACAACACTCCCCACCAAACCTGGGGTTTTTACTGAGTTATAAAGGGTTTGACACAACACTCCCCACCAAACCTGGCTGTTTTACTGAGTTATAAAGGGTTTGACACAACACTCCCCACCAAACCTGGGGTTTTTACTGAGTTATAAAGGGTTTGACACAACACTCCCCACCAAACCCGGCTGTTTTACTGAGTTATAAAGGGTTTGACACAGCTCCTGATGCAGCCAGACTTCAGTTTAAGTCCTGGGACAGCTCCTGCTTGGGCAGGGCCAGCTGGGAGTGGAACCTGGAGGCTGCACTGAGGGGGAGAAAACATTGCCTGCATTGCCTGGGCTCTGCAGGGGCTGCAGGAGCCTTCCCGAGGTGCCAAGGCTGAGGCAACACCCGCAGGGGTGGCAGCAGAATTGCACTGAGCTTTCCTGGATACATAGAAGGAATTCCCCCCTGGAAGGGTGGGGACGCCCTGAGGTTGCCCAGAGAAGCTGTGGATCCCTGGAATTGTCCCAGGCCAGGTTGGACAGGGCTTGGAGCAGCCTGGGACAGTGGAATTTTGTCCCTGCCCATGGCAGAGGGTGGGACAGGACAAACTTTGAGGTCCCTTCCAACCCAAACCCTTCCATGATTCAAGAGCAGCACAAGATGTTTTGAGCAAAGTTGTTTAAGAAGTGCAGCTGGGACAGCAGCTCTGAAAATAAACTGATTTAACATCACTGAAAGTAAATAAAAGGAAATTATTTCTCATCCAGTGCTGCCTGAACAGCCAGCCCTGTTCTCCTGGATGCCTCTCCAGGTACAAGCACCTCTTGAGCTGGATGCTTTTCCTGAGTCTGCTGTTTAGCCTCCAGGAAAAAACTCCCCAGTCATTAAGTTTAGGACCCTGCTGGCAAAGAAGAAAGTGCTGTGAAAGATCACAGCAGAGAGCAGAGTGTCTTTAATGAACAAACAAAGCAGCAACTGCGACCAGAGGAAACAAAATGCTGGTCCCAGACAGCCGAGGTTGCCAGACAAAGAGTTTGGAGGAGGAGGAAGCAGAGGAGGTTGTTTGCAGAGCTAATGCCAGGATGAAAGGGAGAAAATGAAACCCGAGCTTTTTATGGCATTGCTGGAGGAAAAGACAAGGAAACAACGCTGGCAGAGATCAGCTTTGGAACACAAACAGCTGGTACTACACCCATCAGAGCTGGACATAAACAGACTGCAGAGGAGGCTGGCACTGGGGGGGCTTTGAGGGCTCTGGCAGCACAGAAGGGCTCACAGGCACTTGTTCTCTCCCTGCTCCAAGAAACGGAGCCGCTGCAAGCCTGGGAAAGGCTCTGGAAGGTGAAAACCAGAGGAGCTGTCCAGGGAAGCAGGGAAACGCTGGGACACCAAGGCAGGCAATGCAGAGGGGCTGGGAACACAGGGATGTCCTGGGGCAGGGATGGAAACAGCTCCCAGACACAGGAATTGGGGAATGGGGACTGGGAAGGGACAGCCTCAATCCCTGTCACCTCAGCAGGTGGAGGGGCTGCAGTGGAGGCTCCTGGAAGCCTCATGGTGCTGTCCCTGCCTTCCTGGAGAGCAGCCTGGCCTTGCCCCAGGCTGGAGCTCAGGCTGCTGATCCCCTCTGGGGTGGTGTCAGCTGCTTTCCCTGGACTGAGCTGCTTTAGCCTTCTTTTTTTGTACCAGTGGTGTGGCAAAAGTCACTGCAAAGTGGCATTGGCTTGAGGTGACAGTGAGCAAAACCAGCCTGGAATCTCCTTTAAACCTCAGGACTTCAGTCTGGAATCTCCTTTACATCTAAGGAGTTAAGTTTGGCATCATTTAAACCTAAGGAGTTGAGTCTAGAATTTCCTTTAAACCTTGGAGTAATTGATCACTGGTCACTCCAAGGAACTTGTTCCTCCTTTTAGCTCCTCTGTACCTTCAAACACATTGAAATCCCTGGACTTTCCCTCCTGCAATCCCAAGAAAACCCCAATCACATCCTGGTTTTTGGGACCTCCTCCTCTCCCGGTTAAAATGAGAAATTCAGTTTAAGAGGTGCCTGCTGATCTGTGACTGATGTGGCTCCAGAATCATGAGCAGCAATTTTAGGCCGAGGGAAGGAATCAATAATTGAGATCCCTCCAAAACCCAGCCTGGATTCACCAGGCAGATGCAGCCTGGCCTTTCTCAGCCTCTGAGATGTGGCTGCTCCTCCCCAGCAGGAAAAGCAGGGAATAACTTTCACCTCAAACTCATTCAGACCTCACTGCCCCAAACAAGAAACACCTCTGGCTTGCTCAGGAAAGGTCTGTGTGTGCTCAGACCTGCTGCACTTCTGAGGAGAGGCTCAGGAATTGTGTCTGGACACTCCTTCCAGGCCTTTGATCCAAATGTTCCCTGCCCAGAGGCCTCTGGATGCCCTCCCAAAGCTGTTCCTGCCAGGGTGATTGAGCTCCCAGCCGTGCCACAGGTGCTGCAGGTGCCTGGCAGCTCCTCCTGCTGCTTTCCAAGGGTTTGTGGCAGCTCCACCTCTGATCCTGGAGTTAATGTTGGTGGCTCTGCTGCTCCAGCTGTTCCTGGCTTGCCTCGTGTCTGTGGAGTTCTGTATTCCTACAAAATTCTGGCTCTGGATTGGAACGTTGGCACTGGAGCTGGCAGGTTTCGGAGCCTGATTAGCTTTCCCTGCCTGCTTCTGGAAGGGTTTTTTTTTCCCCCTTTATGGCCACCAGGTTCTCAAGGTCAGCTGGAAGTCAGCAGATGCTTGCTGGAATGGACTCCAGCTCCTGCTTGTGCTCCCATTATCCAGCCTTTCCTTAGGAGTGAGCACAAGCACAGAGGAGACTCCTTCCCTTACCCCACTGGATGGTGTAATTTTAATAAGAAATAATAATTTTCAGGCTTATTTTGTGCTCTAAGCCTGTCCTCCAAGATGTTTGCAACTCCTTCCACCCGTTTAATGAGCATCCTCCACAGCAGCCAGGTCCCTAATGAAAAATGGAATAACATTGGACAGATGTGCTTTGGAAAAGCCTCCTTGGGGCCTTTCCTTCTGACAACGAGTCACTCACAGCTCCTCTGAAAACCCCAAGTTTGCAGCAACTTTTGTCCTCGTGCTGGACAAAATCCTCCCCAAATGTTTTCCACGTTTTTAGATTTCCATGCCTGAGTTTGCTGCAAGATGGCCCAAACCCCCTCTAAAATTGGTGTACAAGGTCTCATCTGCTGGCACTGCTCACCCTGCTGCCTGGAACAGCTGTGATAATCAGGAAAAATGAGATTCAAAGGCTTCAAGACGGAAAAAGTCCGTAGTTGACTCTTTTTTTTTCTCGGAGCAGCATCTGCATAGGACTGTTAGAAAAACGAGCCTAACTTTGAAAGGAGAATTCCTACAAAATACCTCATTTTATCTGACCGAGAAATCCCAAGAGACCTCTCCTAAGAAACCTTCAAATATCGGTGCTGGGCATTTAGTGGTTACACATCCTCTCAGCTCTGCCACTAAAGTAATTTTCTTTTCTCCAAATTTCATCTTAATGGTGGTTTATAGCATATGTTCACCGTGTTATTCATTAGCTCGGGGTAAATAAACCTAAAAATGAGGCGAAAGCCTACAATAAATATGAACAGCAAAAGAGTGGCTCAAGAAAAATTCGAGGAGAAGCGAAGCAGGAGGATTTTTTTCCCTACTTTGGCCATTAGTGGGTTGTTTGGAAATCACTCAACCATCCCTGTTTACTTTTCCTGACAGGAATTATGTGATTACAGCACATTATGATCCCAATTTCTGGCAGAAAGGCTGGCTGGAGGACACTTAGGTGAGGATTAGGAGGGGAAACTGGCTGGGTTTTGAAAGTTGGGATGATGGGTGAGCAGGGGGGGCCTCAGGGGTGCCCACAATTACTGTGGAAAACCTCCCAAATTTCCACCTGAACTGAGGGGTTGTGGAGGTGCTGCTGAGGAGTCCCTGGTCAAACTGAGTGCTTGGAGCAGATCGGGTCATGGATTGTCCAGCCAAGCCTTGGGAAGCTCCAGGGGGATTTCCCACTGCTCCCCGGAGGAGCTCAATCCCTTCTGTGCCTGCAGTGCTGCCCTGACCCTCCTGGGAAGGTCTCCATGGTCCTGCCTGTCCCTCATCAGGTGAAGGACACAGTGAGGTCACCCTGGAGGCCACACCGAGCTGTGTCCCCCAGCCTCTCCTGATGGAAATGAAAGGATTTGGAAAAGAAGAGGATGTGGGGGGCCCTGTGGATTAGAATCCAAAGACCCCAAGCACCTCGGTGGCTTTTCCCATGTCACCCTTGAACTCGGGGGCCCAAAACTGGTGGTGCCCAAATTGTGACCTCCCCCCAGCACTGGGAATGGGAATCCTTTGCAGTCTCCTGGCCCTGTTCCCCCCACGCAGGATGAGGTTTCAATGACTCAGGATGAGGGTGCTGGGGGCTGCTTTGCCCTGCTTTGCCAGCCTGGAACGGTGCCAGGCATGAGGACAATCCACAGTTTTTGTGGAATTCCTGTTGGCCCCATCCTCAGGCTCCCCCAGGCCCCTCAGGAGGGGAGCTGTGTCCGTCACCCTCTCTAACCCCGTGGTGTCCCCAGAGCTGCTGAGGGTGGCTGTGTCTGCTCCTGATGAAGATATTGACCCACACCAGCCCCACTATTGACCCCCGAGGCCCTGCTGATTCCTGGCTGCCAAGCAGACGTGGAGCCATCGATCCCCCTGCTCCGAGGTGCAGCCCAGCCAATTTTCCAGCCCTCTAACAGTGCTTTCATCCAGCCTGAGCTTCCCCAGCTTCCAAATGAGAGCTCTGAGGGAGACGGCGTCGAAATCTTGATCAACCTGTGCTGAAGGAAGGCCAAGTGTGGGGTTATTAAATAAAAACCAGCCCTGCTCTGAGCCGTTGAAGGAGTGACTGCAGTGGCTGCTGCAGAGCCACGCTGGCTGCAGGGTACGGCAGCAGCAGCACAAACACGGGAATGAACTCCTGCTAACGAGCTCCTGAGCAATTCCACCCTTCCCAGCACAAGCCCCAGTGCAGCTCCCTCCTGCCTGGCAGCTTGTGGGGCAGGGATGGACAGGCAGCAGCAGCAGCAGCCTCTGTTTTGCTGTGTAATCACCCCGAATTTTGTGCTGACAGCACTGGTTTCTCGGGGGCACAGAAAAGCAATTAAAAACGGTGTTGAAAATCATTCTGGAAGTCAAGCCTTGCACCTAAAGCTGCTGCGAGGCCCTGGGAGTGAGCAAAGCACTGGGGAGAGGAGGAATTCAGCTGGGAATGCGAGGCCTTTGGGTGTTGATCCACTTGTTTGTGATTTGCAAGTTCCCATCAATTATGGATGTTGTGGCTTCCTCTTCAGATGGACTCGTGCTGCCAGATATGTTATTGAGACTTATGGTGATAAACAAAGAAGAAAACATTTAATTGACCCCAAATGACTGTGGCTATTGGTGTCAAACAGATGAGAACAGAGCTGGTCAAGTTGAATCACAAATCTGCAGCTGCTCCAGGCATTTTCCTAAAGACCTGAGACAGCTGTGCAGTGCAATTTCTCTCACTAATGATTCCTAAATTAAGAAATTAACCCCCTTCCACCAGCATTTGGATGGTGGTGGAGTGGGAGACAGGAACAGAAATTGGAGCAGAGTGTGTGGCAATAGCAACCGTGGACACTGCCAAAACCACTCACCATTTCTGAGCCCCAGTGCCTGCAGAAATAAAAGCACTCCACTGCCAGCTGTGGCCCTGGAAGGGAGGGGACAGTCCCCAAAGGCTGGGGAGCCCTAGAGGGGTTGGTGGGGGAGAACTGGACATGTCCCAGTCCAGAAACCCCCGTGGGCAGCAGGGGAGGGGGGGCTCCTGCCCCTGTGCTCAGGTGAGAGCCCACCTGCAGAGCTGCCCCAGCCCTGGGGCCCAGCACAGCAAGGAGCTGGAGCTGCTGCAGCCAGGCCAGAGGAGGCAGCAGGAGGAGCAGAGGGATGGAGCAGCTCTGCTGGGAGGAAAGGCTGCCACAGCTGCCATTGTTCACCTGCAGAGGAGAAGCTTTGGCCTGAGCTCAGTGTGGCCTTGCAGGGCCTGAAGGAGCTGCAGGAAACATGGAGAGAGACTGGGGACAAGGGATGGAGGGACAGGACACAGGGAATGGCTTCCCACTGCCAGAGGGCAGGGCTGGATGGGATATTGGGAAGGAATTGTTCCCTGGGAGGGTGGGGAGGCCCTGGCACAGGGTGCCCAGAGAAGCTGTGGCTGCCCCTGGATCCCTGGCAGTGCCCAAGGCCAGGCTGGACAGGGCTTGGAGCAGCCTGGGACAGTGGGAGGTGTCCCTGCCCATGGCAGGGGGTGGCACTGGATGGGCTTTAAGGTCCCTCCCAACCCCAGCTGTGATTCTAAGATTTGGAGACCAGCTCATGACACCCTCTCTGGTTTTCCTGGGGCTGGTGAGGACTTTTGGTGCTGGGGGTGAGCCTGTGCCAGCTCAGCCCTGTGTTCCCAACAACTCCAGAGGGATCCAGGGGTTTGAGGAGCCTCACACTGGATTTATTCCATGTCCTGACCTTCCCAGGCTGCTGCAAATCATGGAGCTCCTGGGAGGGAGCACTAAGCAGCAGCAGGGCTGGGATGGAACTGGGAGGGATGAAGGGCCCTGCACTGATTCCCCTTCCATGACAAATTCCTGCTGCACACTGGGAGGCAAGGCAGGAGCAGAGGGAATCTTTCATCCCTCTCCTGAGCGAGTCCATCCCTCATGGAGCTGAACTGAGCTTTTTGGGAAGAGCTACTCCCTGATCCCTGTGATCCCAGTAAATGCCACTGCTCCTGGCCCAGCCTCCTCGGGGGCTGGCACAGCCTTTGATTTGCCTGCCTTTGAATGGGAGCTCCAGATCAGCGGGGTCAGGACGTGGCAAAGTGACAGGAAACTTCCGAGCTCCTGAAGAACCAGGGAATGCTGCTGGGGCTTGCACTGTGTCCTCAGAGTGCCCCCAAAATGCTGCTTTTTTTACATTTTTTCCTGCTCTTTCTGAAGGCACTCGGAAATGGGGGATGCCTGAAGATATTTTTTTTTTTAGCTCTTGCTCAATGTTCATCCCTCATCACCAAGAACTGCCTGATGTGTTTATTTTTGGGCGTGTGATCTTCTAAGAGATTGCTTTTACCTCTCTGAAGGGAAAGTCATGGACTTTTTTTAAGAGTTCAGGCTCCTTTCTTCCATCCTCCCACCAGATCTTTGTTTCCATCATCTGCACATTTGCATAATTCCTTTCCTTCATGCCTTCCCCAAGAATACTCCCTTATTTGCCAATTTTAACAGTTCTGTGGTGCTTTGAGAGATTTGGAAAGAGCAGAAGTTCCCTGAACACAAAACCTTTGATATTTCCAGCCATTTCCTCATTTTTATTTAGGTCAACACCTGCTTGGGGTGGGAAGCTCAGGGCAGGGTGAGTTTCTTTCCTGGTCATTTCACTCAGCCCTTTGGATTCTCTCGGAGCCCAGCACATTCTCTGCTGTGTCAGATGTGCCCAAATGCCAAAATATATTAATTACCTTCTGAAAAGCTTACACAGAGCTTTGATTTCCTCAGAGCACATAAATCTTGTTTGCTGGGAGTTCTTCTTTCCAGGTGCCTGGTGCTGAGATGAGGCTTTGGGTATCTTTGGAGTCTTGGGTCTGTCCTTCACAGGAGTTGTGAGACTGAACTCCTGCACTGGATAATGCTCTCGGGGGCCTCTTCCTGCCATCCATATTGCTCATGGAAATCCTTTGGAATATGGGAGGTGGTGCCAATTTTACTCTTATTTCCATCTTTCCCTGCAAACATTCCTCTGTCCATGATGTGGTCAGGCTGATTTGTCCTCTGAAAGGGATAATGAAAGAAAGGGATGGGATATTGGGAAGGAATTGTTCCCTGGGAGGGTGGGGAGGCCCTGGCACAGGGTGCCCAGAGAAGCTGTAGCTGCCCCTGGATCCCTGGCAGTGCCCAAGGTCAGGCTGGACAGGGCTTGGAGCATCCTGGGACAGTGGGAGGTGTCCCTGCCCATGGCAGGGGGTGGAATGGGATGGGTTTTAGGGTTTTTTCCACCCCAACCCAGCCTGGGATTGTGTGACAGTAGAAATCTGGGATGATGGGGCACTTTAGAGGTGCCTACACTCTGTACTCAGAGACTTCTTTTTCCCTTGATCCAGAACAACCCAGAAATTAGGGTGTTTGGTGCTTTTCATGTCCAGGAGCCCAGCATGGATCTGAAATTCCCTTTGTAGTCTGCTGCACTCGGCAGTCTCCAGTGTTTTCCTAGACTTAGAAACCTCTTTGCTCTGCTTCCCCACTCAGTTTTTCCTGACTCCTCTGGGGAATGTCCTGGCAGGACATGGTCCTACACAGATCCCAGAGTTTCCTGTGTCCCCAAGGCACCAATTCCCCTGGATTCCTTTCTTTTCCTTTTCCCTTTCCCTTTCCCTTTCCCTTTCCCTTTCCCCCTTCCCCTGCACCCCTTTCTGAACTTACACCTAAATTTCCCCATTCCAGACGCTTTTCCATCAGCTCTCAGGTTCTGCACCCCTGTTTTTGAGGCAGCCCATGCACCCCAGGCTTTTCTGCAGCACTCCCATCTCTCCCGGGCTGCCAAGGTGAGCCTGCTTTGATTGACTGAGGCTCCCTTCAGTCAGCACCGTCTGCCGAGCCTGCCTACATTCCCTCTCTTTTTTTTTTTTNTTTTTTTTTTTTATTATTATTATTCCAGCTAGGAATGATATGTTGTCTTTAAATCCTTGCTGACTGCTTAAAATTCTCCCACATCTTTGGAGTGTTTAATTATTCCCCTTCAGGAGCGGGTTTAAATTGACTGACTCCCTTTCAGGCTCTGATTTCACGTGGAATGGCAGCGCTGCTGAAATTATTCCAGGCTGCCTCCCTTCCCTCCCTCGTGCTGCTGGCTGACCTGGGGAAAGCAGCGCTTCCAACCCAACCTTCCCTGCTCCAGCTGGCTGGAATCCCACGCCCTGCTCCTTTTGCAGCCCCGCGGACGCAGCGGGGCAGGGGCACGGAGCATCCCCTCCGGCTGAGGTGCGCGTTTAGGCCTCCTCANGCTAAGTCTGAGTGAAGCTGGGGGTTCACAGAGATTGCCCGACTCCTGTTATCTGCCTGCGCTTGACAATTACGGGCGGTTTTGATTAGGAAAATTTTGATGGGTTTTACTCTTCGGGCTCTTTGATGTTCCGAGGGAGCTTTAGCTGCACCGCCGAGCTGCTCCTGGAAAAACGTGCCGGAGCATTCCTTAGGCACGGGAAAATGGGAAACACCACTTCCAGTGCCTTTGGAGAGGCCTTTTGTAGCCACACCTCTGCTCCTCGTGGTCACCGTCCCAGGCTCGAACAGGGGCTGGCCGGTTTTGGTTTTTTTTTGCCCAAAAACCGGTTTGAATTTGTTGGTTTGCCTGACTGAATCAAATTTTCCTTGGAAGTGCCCCACTTTTGACTCCCTAATCTGTTTTTGAGTGGGTGTCCGTGGGCAAACATGGAAAACGGGGAGGTTGGAATTACTCAAATGGGGGGAACAGGCTCAGGGTTTAGCCCGGTCCATTTTAACCCAGCAACTCTCCCTGTCCCAGTGCTTGGGACACTTCCAGACCCAAAGCTGTGGTGGAAGGATCCAGAAACTCTGATCCAGGAGCTCTGGCCATGTGAAAAGTGCACTTTTTTTAGGGCTTTTTGAGTTCTGCGTGCCCAAGGCCATGATTTTTGTTGGTTTCTCTGTTTGAATCAAATTTGCCTGGAAAATGCCCCACTTTTGACCCCCTAATCTGATTTTGAGTGGATCTCTGTGGGTAAACATGGAAAACAGAGGGAGGTACGTGCCTCATTCCTGGTTGGAATAACTCAAATGGGAGGAGCAGGCTCAGGATCCATTTTAACCCAGCAACTCTCCCTGTCCCAGGGCTTGAGGCACTTCCAGAACCAAATCTGCAGTGCAAGAGCCCAGAAATTCCAATCCAAAAAACCCTGGGCAGGTGAAAATGTGGTTTTTTTAGGGCATTTTGTGTTTGGTGCATCCAAGACCATGATTTTTGTTGGTTTTCCTGCTTGAATCAAATTCATGGATGTGGTGGCAGAGGCTCCCGAGCCCGCAGGGTTGGATTTTTGTGTTTGTTTTCCTGTTTACTGTTTAAGAAGGAATTTGCTCATTTCTGTGCTCTGTGGATTTGTTTTACTGCTCTCCCAGCACCTCTGTGCAAAGCTGGGACTTGTCCCCTGCCAAATTTCACAGCCTGAGCCTTGAGCCTGGCTTAGCCCAGCATCTTAAACCTAAAGCTTGGCTTTATTTCATGTTGAATTCGTGAATTCCAACTGCCAGGCACCTAACTGCTTGAACTGGAAAAGGGATTTTTGATAATCACAGGGTATTTTTCCATCTTGCAAATTCGAAAACCTTCTCCTTGCACCATTTATGGCCCAAACCATTGCAAAGCTGACCTTCCCTTTATTTTACACCACGAGTGGTTTCTCCTCATGCTCCCACTATTCCACAGCGTTTCTGACAGGTCCAAGGACTTCATAGAAACCAAATAAACAGGGTGAAAACAAGGCCAAGGCCACCACTGTCCCTGCTGCTCCCCAAATCCAGCTGGGATTCAGCCACAGAGGGATGTGAGAACTAAAGGAAGAATCAGGATAAATCCTCCTGCAAAGGCTGAGAGAAGCAACTTTTAAACCCAAAATAACCTCGGTGTCATCTCCACCTCGATTTTGGCCCTTGAAGGGGCTGCACCACTGCCCCTGGATGCCAAAAATGATCACGGAGCAGGCTCATCCAAACTTTTGGGGAGGGATTTGGTGCTCAGTGCGATGCCCCAGTGAGACCTCTCAGGGCAACTTCTCCACCCTCTTCAGGCCTGGAATGGTCCTGCAGGAAGAAATTTTGGGAAACTGGGAGAGGAAGAACAACATTGCAGTGCCAGCTGTGATTCCCCCTCCCTGCTGGGGGTTGTTTGGAGATATTTTAATAAATCCTTTCCAGCAGCTCCCACTGGCAACCAGTTAAGGACTCACCCAGAGGATTCCAGGGATTTGGAGGCTCCTGGGTGCTGCTGAGGTGCTCATCCCGAGGGAATAACGCGTTTCCTTCCCAGCCAAGGCTGAGGAATCCAATTGTGCTCTTCCCCCTAATTGAAATGAAAAACGCTGCCATATCAAGCCATTGAAAATATTACAGGCTTATATCTTATTAATTTACTGTGGGAGCTGTGCCCTGAAATGTGAATCAAATCCTGAATGAGATTGTTTGAGGTAATTCACAGGTTCGGATTTGCAATGTCCTCCCTTTTTGTTGGGATTTGTTGGTGCTGGGCAGGATGACAGCCTGGAGATGAGACCTCATTTTAGATTTTACAGATGCTGAGAGTGTGAAAATGAAGGAAACCTGAGAGTGTAATGTTGCATGTTATTCAATTATTATCCTTCAGCTGGGGCCAGGGAGCTGCTCCAACACCAAATCCAGGCTGCAGAAGCAGGAGGCAGCACAGAGACTCCCAGGAAGCACAGAGTGAAACTCGAGCATGGAAACTCCTGACCTGCAAAGGATGGAGCTTCTCAAGCATTAAATGGGCTCAGCCCCGAGGTCCAGTCCAGATTTTCCAAAGGAAATCCAGTTTCCATGGAGTTCAGGGTGTTCTCCCCTCGGGTTGCTCCCAGGAAGAGCCTGGTGGATCCACTCAGGCACAGGAGCAGACTGAGCATCTCCTCAGGAGAAGGTTTTGCTTTCCATCAGGGTGGGAAATGCATGGAATCGGCTGCAGACCTGTGGCTGCTGGATCCATGGATTGTCCCTGCCTGTTTCCAGAGGGAACAATGGAGCCTCTCATTCCAGTATTGCCCAGAGAAGCTCTGGCTGCCCCTGGATCCCTGGAAGTGTCCAAGGGTTGGAAGGGTCTTGGAGCAACCTGGGACAGTGGAAGGTTTCCCCTGGCAGGGGTGGGAATGGGATGGGCTTTAAGGTCCCTTCCAACCCAAACTGATCCCATGATTTCAACATCAGCTCGTGCCACCCTCTCAGTGTTCTCTGGGGCTGGTGAGGATCTTTGTGCTGGCTGCTCCTCCCCTGCTTGCACAGCAGCCTCATTCCCTGCTCCTGGATCCATCCCATCCCATCCCATCCCACTTTTCTGCCACAGAAGGCTTTGGGAAGGAGAGCAGACAGGAGCTCAGAGCTGTGCCTGCCTGTGGGGGCAGGGAGCTTTATCTGCTGGATGAAATTTTCTTTTTTCCGAGGGCTGCTCCGTTTTTTTTTGTTCCAAACCCCACTTTGCCTTCGGGACTCCGTTTGTCACTGGCTGTCCCTGATGCTGCTCCCAGAGGAAGCAGCACTGCAGGCACTGGGGATGGATGGATCCTGCCAGGATCATTGTGGCAGCTAAGAGAGGATTGGAGCCTCCAGCCCAGGCTGCGAGAGAAAAGCTGCTGAGGGAAGGGAGCTCCTGGAGCTGGGAGCAGCCAGCCCGGAGAGCAGCAACCAGCACAGCCAGCCTGGCTCTGGGAGCCTCCTCCCACATCCCAGCCACGCACAGCCCTCAGCTGGCAGCACTGGCAGCCCGGGGGGAGCAACCAGAGCTGCCTGAGCACGGGTTCCACAGGGAGTGCTCAGAAACGCCGTGGAAACCACCGGGAAGGGCAGAGGGGAGGCCACAACATTCCCAGAGTGTCCTGGTGCCTCTGGGAGTCCCTGCATTGCCCTGCCAGGGCAGGGCTTGGCTGCTCAGAGCCCTCAGAGGGGGATTTCTGCTGGATCCCCTTTCCCAAGGATCAGTGTCGGGGGCAGCCGTGGTTGTAGGGTCACAGTGGGAGGGCAGAACCTGTTCCTGAGCTGGTTTTCCTTTTCCCAGCCTTTGTTGCCTGCCAAGCCACCACTGCAGTGACATTCTGGACCAGTTATTGTGGTAAAACTTCCCAAACCAGTGGAACTGGTGGTTTTCATCCAGGATAAAAGGAAGGATGTGCTGCTGGGGCCTTTGTGTTGTGGGGCATCAGCCAGGCAGGAGCTGCCAGGGGCTTGGGCACCCCCTTCTCTGCTGCTCTCTGAGCCTGGCCCAGCAGCTCCTCCTGCTAATTAGAAATATAAATAGCCATCATTTGCTGCAAAACTGCCTCCTGGGTGGCCAGCAGGCCTCCCAAAATCAGGGCAGTGAGCCCCATCCCGTCCTCCCCTGGCCGGGCGTGACTCTGTCCCTCCGCAGGCAGTCCCTGCTGGGTGTTCCCCTCTCTGCCTCCAGCCCTGGCTGCTCCCTGCTGGCTCCATCCCCCTGTGCTCCCTTTCAGCACCTCTGGCTCCTGGCAGCACCCAGGAGCTGCTGCAGGGGCACAGGGGCTGTTCCCCACCCTGGGAAACAGCAGGACCCCATTTCCTTGCCTCCCTGTGGGCAGCAGGAGCAGAAGGAAGGCTGGGAAGGTCTCTCAGAGCGACCTGAGCTTGAAGCAAAGATTGTGCATTCACAAAAGGAGAAAAGGAGGATTAGGGGAGGCCTGGAGCTGTTCTGGCCCATCTTTCACTCCACACAAATTGCCATCGTGCATTGAGATGCCATAAAGATGTTCTGGGCTTTTCCTCCTCAAAAAATCCTCCTCGGGCTTTTCCCCCTCCTGCTGCCCCTTGTCCAGCGATGCTTTCCAGGCACAGCTCCCTGAGAGCAAAACCCAGCTTGGACACAAAGAGTGATCCCAAAAAGTGTGAACTCGAGGCCTGAGGCTGGAAAAGGAGGAGGGTGAAGCCCTGCGTGGCTGGGGAAGGTGCAGGGATCCACCAGAGGCCGGACAGGGATGATCAGCAGCAGCCTGGAGCTGTCCAGGGGCTGGAGGAAGGGTTTGGATGCCGGGGGGTGTTGGATGCAGGGCTGAGCCTTCCCAGCAGCAGCTCCGGATTTGGCAGCACTCTCAGCTCTTCCCCGGTGCCCTTCCCTGCTCCTGGCACCTGGCTGGGATGGGGAGCAGCTGCTCCAGCCCCTGCCCAGCTGTTTGGCACGTCCCTGCCGTGTCCCTGCCCTGCAGGCCAGCTCTGTCCCGGGGGATGTGCGCCCATCTCAGCCCTGCTGCTTTTCCAGCCAGGAAAACTGCTCCTGGGCAGCCTGGGGCTGCTGCTGGGCTTGGCTGCGGGACAGCGGGGTCTGGCCATGGAGCCATGGCAGGAAATCCTCGTCCCTCATCCGAGGCAAAGCCACGGTGCTCGGGGAGCTGCTGCAATCCCTGCAAAGGGGGATGGAAAGGAGCAAATCGGAGCCCAGTGTGCCAGGGAGGGGATGGAGACATCAAGGATGGTGCCACAAGCAGCGGCAGGAGGAGCTGCCGGGGAGCCAGGGAGGGGAAGGAGCGCTCGGGTGTCCCCCAGCATTTGGGACCCCATCCACGGCCGGAAAAGCCGATTGCATCCAGCAGCTCCGCGGCAGGAATGAGCAGCCCGGGTTTTCAGCTGACCCCTGCAGCCCCCGAGCCAATTTAGCGTGAAAATGCTCCGTGTGAACACCCCGAGCACGCCCCCCGCTCCAGGCCCGCCGTCCTTGCCCTGACATTCAGCGTTTTAGCAGAACTTGGAGGCTTTTTGGCACCGCAGCAGGGAACCACACGCGTTTCCCTGGAATCAAAGCGGGAGGAGCACTCGGGTGTCCAAAACGTGCATTTCTGCTCTGTTCATGTTGCACAAATACTGACTCCTGGCCACTGCAAGTCCAGCCCTTCGCTGCTGAATGCTCAAGGCTACTTGGATAAACAAATGCTTTCTCATGAATATTCTTATTTTAACACATCCCCAGCATGACAATGGCAGGGATGGAGGCTCATTATGCTTTTTGTGGTGCTGGCAGCTGGAGGTGACATTGCGCGGCGCTCGGGTGGCACAGGGAAGGAGCGTCCCACTGGGCAGGGGCACTTGTCCAGGGCACAGGGCAGCTGTACAATCCTCGGTCTCTGCTTGACCCCGAGCAGTACAAAAATAAATCGCCATTCCTGCAGTGGTGTGAGGGAGGAGCGGCCAGCACAGCCCTGTCCGTGGCACAGCTGCCACCGTTCATTCAGTGCCTGCTGAGGAGCGCCTGGATTGCTCCCCAAAATCTCCTTCCCACCAGCGAGGATGCCTGGCTGGGGCTCAGCCTGGGACATCTCCCTCGGCTGCAGGAGCCCTGTGACCCTTCCTGCCTCTGCAGCCCTTGGCCAGAGCAAGGAGTGACCTTCCTGTGCCACCAGGGTGTGGCAGTGCCAGGTCCCCGCTGAGGTGGGGCACACCAGGAGCTCCCTGGAGAGGTGACAGGGGAGAATCGTGGAATTGTAGAATGGTTTGGGGTGAAAAAGACCTTAAAGTCCATCCAGTGCCACCCCCTGCCATGGGCAGGGACACCTCCCACTGTCCCAGGCTGCTCC
>VZTR01012967.1:0-28693 GCA_013400775.1 Chaetops frenatus
GGGACCCGGGGGGACCCGGGGGGACCCGTGAAGGGGGGGACGGGGCAAGGGGCACCCGGGGAATCCCGGCCGCCGGCCAGGACAAAACCGGAGCTCTTGGGCAGGGGGCACCCGGGGGAAAGGGCCTGGGGTGCACCGGGCGGAGGGGAGCCAGCGGCCCCGGGGTGCTGGGGAGGGCTGGGGGGGGATTCCGGGCAGGGGGCAGGCTCGAGGAAGGAGCGCCGGGGAGGGAGCGGTGGCTGAAGGAGAAGCGGAGGATGGGGAGGGATTCCGGAGCGGCGCAGGAACCTGTGGCTTGGGGAGGAGACGGGGAAGCTCGGTGATCCCCGCAGAGCCGGCTGGCAGAGCCCGGTGCCCAGCACGCTGCTCCTGGGCAGCCATGGCTCCCTCCTCCTCCTCCTGCTGCTGCTGCTGTGGCTGTGGCTGTAACGCACGGCAGACCCCACGCGGGTGGCGGGGAGGGGGATGCCCGGGACAGCCCCCAACAGCCGTGACCAACCCACTCTTACCCCGTAATGCCACAGAGCGCTGGCTAAAGCCGCGTGTGTTCCCAGGCGGCAGCGCTGGCAAAGGAGATGCTCCAGGTGTCCGTGCTGGAGGCAGGATGAATCTGGTGGCGATGGCGACGGATCCCGAGCTCCAGTGGGTGTCCCTGTGGCTCCGTGTCCGGTGGGCGGCCGTGCTCGTGCTGCTCCTGAGCTCCCTGGTGATGCTGCTGCTGCCGCTGGCTGCCGTGGAGAACCAGTGCCACGCTGTGCTCGAGGGCCTGTCCTTGCTGAGGAGCAAACTGGGCCCCTCGGGAATCGCCCGGTTCACGGGACAGAGCACCGAGCTCAGCGTCACCTCCAAGGGGCTGGAGCTGCTGGTGCTGAAGGGGAAAGCCTCCCCAGGTGAGAGGGTCCCGGGTGGGCACAGCTGAGTTCCTCGGGTCAAGGAGCTGCTGGAGAAGGTCCAGCGGAGGCCACAGGGATGGTTTGGGGTCTGGAGCGCCTCTGTGATGGGGAGAGGCTGAGGGAGCTGGGCCTGGTCAGTCTGGAGGAAGGGAAGGCTGAGAGGGGATCTCATCAACCCATGGGAACATCTCAAATCGTGTGCCAAGGGGATGGTGCCAGGCTCTGTTCAGCGGTGCCCGGGGACAAGGAGCAGTAAACTAAAACACAACGAGTCCCACCTCAACATGAGGAAGAACCTCTTTCCATGGAGGGTGGTGGAGCACTGGNATGGAATCTCCCTCCATGGAGACATTCCAAACCCACCTGGACACCTCCCTGCTCCAGGTGACCCTGCCCTGGCGGGGGGTTGGAGTGGGTGATTCCCAGAGGGCCTTTCCAACCCTAACCCCAACCCAGAGATCTTCACCCCCTTCCCAACCACGTCCTGTACCCCTGATGGGAGTGCCACTGTACCCCGATGGTAATGAACTGCAATTAACTGCAATTAACACTGGCTGTAAATGCCCCCGAGGTCAGGCAGGCCCTCACCAGCTCCTTGACTGCATTCCAGGGCCCTGTGCTGGCACTGCTGTGTCTCTCCAAAGTTTTTTCCTCGTGTTTTCAGTACTGGTAAGTTCTGTGGAGGTAACAGGAAGAGAGAAAGGTGGTTTAATGCACAGAAATCTGGGATACACAGCGTTAATCCCAAAATCCTGGCTGGCACAGAACAGCCTGTCAGGCAACATCAGGCTGTGGCCTGTATCAGCCAGGACATTAATTTGGAAAACACTTAAAGGAATTATTACGATCCCAGCACTGTATCTTTGTTTGCATTAAAGCTCTCACTGCTGGGAAAACGTTGGGTAACCAGAAGTGGAAAACCAGAAGTGCTGTTGGCAGGCAACATAACAATGTTAACGTTATAATTTCAGCTAAAAGAATGCCAAGAGAATGCAGTTAAGACGCTGTTTCCTCCCACATGAAGCAGTTTGGTGGCCACCTGTGGCCACCTTGAGCCTGGCTGCCCACAGGTCCTGCCTCCCCACACTTCCTGCCAGCAATGGCTCTGCTGTCTTATACTCAGCCTGGAAACGTGGCGTAAACTTCTTGGAATTGCAACCTGGAAAAGGCTGGAACATAAATTCTGTCCCAGTTCTTAGAGACTGGTTTTGTTTAATTTTTTGTATCGGTGCACAGGGACAGTCATAGGATATCCAGAGTTGGAAGGGAGGCCCAAAGATCATGGAACCCAGATTTCCAGAGGTTTTCAGTAAAACTCACCGCCCCTTTGTCCGTTACCATTTCATTCCAGAGGTGAAGTTGGAGGCCAGAGCAGCTCTGAATCAAGCCCTGGAGATGAAGCGCCAAGGGAAGCGGGAGAAAGCCCACAAGCTCTTCCTGTACGCCCTCAAAATGGACCCGGACTACGTGGATGCCCTGAATGAGTTTGGCATCTTTTCCGAGGAGGAGAAAGACATCCTCCAGGCTGACTATCTGTACTCCAAAGCTCTGACCATCTCCCCCCACAACGAGAAGGCTCTGAGCAACCGGGGCCGGACGCTGCCTTTGGTGGAGGAGATCGACCAGAGGTACTTCAGCATCATCGACAGCAAGGTCAAGAAGGTGATGGCCATTCCCAAAGGGAATTCGGCCCTGCGCCGGGTGATGGAGGAATCCTACTACCACCACATCTACCACACGGTGGCCATCGAGGGGAACACGCTGACGCTGTCCGAGATCCGGCACATCATCGAGACCAGGTACGCCGTGCCGGGCAAGAGCCTGGCGGAGCAGAACGAGGTGATCGGGATGCACGCGGCCCTCAAGTTCGTCAACACCACGCTGGTGTCGCGCATCGGCTCCGTCACCAGCAGGGACATCCTGGACATCCACCGGCGCGTGCTGGGCTACGCCGACCCCGTGGAGGCCGGGCGGTTCCGCGCCACGCAGGTCTTCGTGGGCCACCACATCCCGCCGCACCCGCAGGACGTGGAGAAGCAGATGGAGGAGTTCGTGCAGTGGATGAACTCGGAGGACGCCATGAGCCTGCACCCCGTGGAGTTTGCGGCGCTGGCGCACTACAAGCTGGTTTACATCCACCCCTTCGTGGACGGCAACGGCCGCACCTCGCGGCTGCTGATGAACCTGATCCTGATGCAGGCGGGGTACCCGCCCATCACCATCCGCAAGGAGCAGCGCGCTGAGTATTACCACGTCCTGGAGGTGGCCAACGAGGGCGACGTGCGGCCCTTCATCCGCTTCATCGCCAAGTGCACCGAGACCACGCTGGACATGCTGCTCATCGCCACCACCGAGTACTCCGTGGGGCTGCCCGAGGCGGGAGGCACGGCCGGCTGCAAGCAAACCATCCCCGTCAAGACTTGAGGGGTTTCGGGTTACTCAGGGAGCTGGTGAAGCCGTGGGAGAGCAGAACTCCGAGGCACTCAGTGTTCCTGCTGGGAGATGACTGGGCAGGAGGTGTCGCCTGAGCGTTTCGTTTATTTAAAGTGTCTTACATTTGATTAAATTAATATAATTTATTTATATAGGTGATGCCAAACGGGACTGGTGATGGTGGTTGTGCACTGGAAAGGAGGTGGGGGGGGAGAGTGGTGTCAGAGGGCTCAAAAAGATGAAGGAAAATTGAGTTTCTCCGTAAAATTAAGCTTTGAGGAGCTGCTTCAATCACAACCTTTCACCCAGGCAGTCATCTCTACTGCCTGATCTCAGCAAAGTCTAAACTGAGTTGGTTTTGTGCTGCCTCTTCCCTGTAGCTTCAAAGTACATCCCTGAAGGAGCAGCACTCTCCCAGCTGTGTCCATCAGACACTTTGGAGTCAGTCACACGGGTACTGAGCAGGAAGGAGGCTGAACTCCAGCCCAAAGGCATCTCTCCCCTCCCATTTCTGTGGCACTTTGCATGTTTACTTTCAGCTGCCTTTCCTGGGGTGAGTTTTGTACAAGTGGCAAGTGTTTGGTTTAGGATTACAGGTGATAGAAGTGGAACAAGAGGAGAAAAGCTCTGACTTACTTGAGGGAGAAGGACTCAGAATTCTAACACCTCAGCCCACAGGAGCCCTGGGAGAGCACAACTGTCCTTAGACATTTCAGCGGAGGGGTTGGAAGGAGCTTGTCTGCAGAACTGTGGGCAGAAAAGGTCATCAGGCAGAGCCAGGAGACACCAGCTGTGCCAACTTGGGAAGAATGTGTACAGGAAGTCTGCCAAAAACTTCAGTTTCTTTAGTCTAAGCAAGGGAACTTCCACAATTAATCAGTGGTCATGTCATTACTCTGATAAATGTGTCAAGAACCACTCGAGGCCTCTGTGTGCTGCAGGGGCACTGCAGTGCCTGGAGCTGCTGAGCAGTTCCAAGAATCACTTTTTCCTTGGTTTTTAACCCCAAGCCTGCCAGGTGTGTAACAGTACCACTGATCCCACCACCTCCAACCTCATAAAACTTCCATTTAAAAACCCAGTTCAGAGCATTTAACCCCTTGACAAAAGCTGCCGGGCTGTCCCAGGCTTAGTTTCCTTCCCTTTGAACTCTCTTCTTACCTGACAGGGAGTTTAGGACATGGTTTGGAGAAGCAGAAAACCAGGATGAGACTGGGGGGTTCTCTGAGCACTGCTGCCAGGGAAAGCAGACAACACAGGAAGAAAGGTGTCCTGTCCTTACAAAGCATGTTATTTTTGTAGTGCAACCTGAGTATAAATAATGCACTTTAGAGCTCGGGGGGGAGGGGGGGGAAGAAAAATGTTATTTTAGTAACAGATTAATAAACTATTTTAATATGAAAGTCTTGGTTTGGAAGATGCTGTTCTCAGAACACTTGGCTGCAATGAACTAAGTGGTTGTGGAGGAGGAAAGACCATAGGAGAGATCTTGGTTCCCTCAGCCAGGTGTCAACAGGAGCAGAGTCATCATTTCAAAGTAAAGCCAAGTGGAATCAGCACAGAAAATAGTGTTTATTTGCAGCAGTGTCTGTGTGGTACAAGTGAACTCAGCAGTGGGGGGCACCCCCTCACATCCAACCCCTCCGGGTGGTGACTTCCAGGGGAGCTGACAAGCAGGAATGTTTCTATCCAGGATCACACCACTGTTTGAGAGTCTGAGGTGATGACTGAAGTGATTTCAGGATATTCAGAGCAGATGGAATGAGCTGCTTCAAGGCCTGAGGGACACTGAGCACACCTGAGAGGTGAGGTACATCACTATCACCCAGCTGCCAGGACAAGTGCAGTTCCAAGACCCACACTTAAACAAAAGCAACAGTATTTATAGAAAACCTTTGAGAACTTGAGTTTAATAAACCAAGAAACGTCAGCTTGCACTTCACAGTTGTACAAAACCATACAGAAACCACCTGCTAAAAGACATGAGCTAGCTAGGAAAAACAACCAAAAACAACCAAAAACCTGGTCCTCAGCAACAGCACGTCCAGCTTCATGGGAAACAAAAATTACCACCTAAGGATCAGCTCCTTAAAAAGAATCATCTCAATGTCCTTTACAAATACACCATATAAAAAACAGGTCAACTGGAACAGAACAGGAACTGGATACATATATATGTATATCTGTGTATCTACATATACACACATATGTATAGAAACTCTTCCCAATACTAAAAGAGGCCATTGTGGTGAAGTTGGGAGCATCTGCTGTTGGATTCTGCATGGAAGGAGATGACAGTCCCTGCGTGCGTGGGTTTGGGTGGAGAATGGGGCTGTTGGCAGAGAGAATGTCTGCAATCCCAAGCTGAGCTGACCAGTGGAGCTTGCTGAGGTCCTCCCATGGCATCTCATTCGTTAATGAAAGAGAAAAATCGTTGGAAAGCACTCCAAAAACTCCATGTGGCATCCGAGCTGCGCAGGAAATGTTTCCCCCCCTCGTTACCCTCAATATGAGGGATCACATAAATGCCATTTCACCAGAACAAAAGTGTAACTCTTTGCTCTTAAAGGAAAAAAAAAAAAAAACAAACCAAAAAAACCACCTGGATTTGTGCCATCCTCCACTGATCCCAAGGAATGCAGCAGTCCAGTATTTACACGGGATTGGGACGGGCATTCTCTCCTTGCAAAGCTTAAGGACACAACATGGCTTCCAAAAAGGCATTTCACATTGGACCAGACCTGCTGAGTGCAGCCTCCTTGCTCCTCACTTTTTCAGGAGCATCTTGGCAAAATCAGCATTGGACATCTTTTTAGGCTCTGCAGGGGGGTCAGAGGACGCTGCTGGTGAGTTCTGGACCATCCCATTCTCAGCCTTGGCCACGGGGTTGCTCTGACGCTGCAGTGCCCGGGGCATCATGGAGAGCTGTGTCCTTCCCTTCCCTCGCCTGGAAGGGAAAAAATTCCCTTTAAAACACCCTCTTTTAGCTTGGGGAAAACAGCAAAGACTTGTTTGCCATGAGGAATGCTCATTTCAGTATCGTTCCTGTCATTTATTTCAGGGATAAAGCTTTCCATGGGTGTCTTTGAAGCACCCCCGAGTTCTGGCAGACAAAAAATGCCCCACAACCCCCAGGAGTGAAGCTCTGGTTATCCACAGGAGCTCATCCAATACAGGAACAGTCTAAAAGATGAAGGAGCAGCCTTAATGCTCACTAGGAACAATGCTTCTGCAGAGGGAGAGGATGTGGAGGTGATCAGGGATCAATGCCAACATCAGATCCAAGGGGGCGGCCAATGCCTGATACTCTCATCACTACAGAGCTGGTTTTGTTGATAAAGAGTTAAAAATCTGCTTTTCCTCATCAATCCAACAACCCATTTTTTTATGGTTCAGCAGCTTATAAATGTTCTTTCAGATTCACTGAATCCTACACTGGTTTGGGTTGGAAGGGGCCTTGAGAATCACCCAGTTCCACGCCCTGCCATGGGCAGGGACACCTTCCACCATCCCAGCTTGCTCCAAGCCCTGTCCAGCCTGGCCTTGAACACTTCCAGGGATCCAGGGGCAGCCACAGCTTCTCTGGACACCCTGTGCCAGGGCCTCCCCACCCTCCCAAGGAAGAATTCCTTCCCAATATCCCATCTAGCCCTGCCCTCTGGCAGTGGGAAGCCATTCCCCTTTGTCCATATAAAAAAATCCCTCTCCCTTCTTTCTAAGCCCCTGTATTCCAGCTAAGATTCCTACATTTTAGCATGTCAAGAAAGGCAGCATTTCCTTTCCAGGCAGTGCCAGGCACCCCCTCCCTCTCTCCCTCACTCACGCTCCGTAGATCTGCCGTGGTGCCAGGGCCAGGGAGGCCCTGCTGGGCTCAGCTCTTTCTGGAAGCTTCCGGAGCGGGGGGTTGCTGATCATCACCTTGATGACGTGGTCCTTCACTGTCAACCCATCCATCTTCAGCACAGCCTGAGAGGCCTGGGCTTCATTCTCATATTCCACATAAGCCAGGCCCTGAAGAAAGAGTGGAAAGGACCTACATTAGGTTTCCGTGCTTCTGTAACAGCTGGTAAGGAATTCATGAAGGCAGGAAGCTCAACGTGGCTCAGTCCCCCATGTTCTTTAGCTAAATCATCCTTCTCCTTAAAAACTCTATTTCGTGTCTCTCACTCCTGATGCCCTCATGTGTGGAAAAAGTATTAAAAAAGGAAAGAGACACCCCAAAAATCCTATTAAAGTAAATATAATGAAGTACCACAGCAGGCTGCCACAGAGAAGGGCATCACCTCTCCCTGCTGTTACTCTTTTAAATGACATGCAAAGCCTTAAGCTGCATTTTTGGATTATCCAGTTTCATCAGGTTTTACATAACTTCCCCAAAATACATTTATTTGTGGCTTACACACAATCCCAGCTCAAACTAAGCTCAGAGCAAGACTTGGGGTTCCCAAGAGCACTCATTACAAGGTGTGCACACAACAGGAACTGCACCTGAGATGATGCAAAGGGCAAGAAAATTCAATTTAAATCCATGTCCACCATTCCCAGGATGTCCCCTGTGGATAAGGGCACACCACACAGACACAGCCCAGGTGTCAGGTAGAGTTTTGGCAGAGCAGCAACTGGTTCAGAATCCCTTATTTAACAAGGAGTCATTTGTTCCAGGATGGAAATAATGAGCCCTGTCAGAGAGGGGGCTCATTTGTCCCTGGCAAATCCCTTCCTGCACAGATGTTTAGGAACAAAAGCCTCAGGAACCTGAGGAAAGGAGGATGGGAATTGGTTGCACCAGGTAAACCCCATCTAGCCAGTTATTTAAAAAACAATCCTTTACAGACTTGCCTGTTTTTACCATACTGAAAGAGCTATAAACATTTCCACCTCCATCCCATTTTTCTTATGCAATTTAAGAAGTGTTTTGAAAAAATTCCTCTTGGTTTTCTGCACAAAGATACACTGGGCTGTATAAACCCAAGCTCTTCTACAAGTTTTAATACAAAACCACAAAGGCAACTTAATAAACCCAACGTTTTGTCTCCAGACTCCACAACAAGCTTCTTTTTGAAGGATTTCTTAAATATCAGGAGTGGGTTAAAGATGCCTACCTTGGGTTTTCCAGCTCTGTTGGTGACCAGCCGAATGTCCTTCACATTCCCATGGGCTTTACACACCTCCTCCAGCTCTTCCTTAGTGCAGGAAAATGGCAAACCAGATATAAAGAGTTTATGTTTCTCCAGGGTAGTGCTGTACCTGAATACCTGAAGCAACAAAAAGGATGTTGGGTCACAAACCAGCCAGAGACTCACAAGGATTTCAGTCTCACACCCCAAAAGTAATTCCTGTTTGTGGGATCCAAAACTGCCTCAAAGCCATGAGCAGCGTTTTGGAAGATATTTGCATATAAACACCGAGGACTTGCAAGTAAATGCTGCTAAACCCCTTCCCAATGAGGACAGACATTGATAATCACAGAATACCCTGAGCTGGAAGGGATCCAGAAGGATCAGAGCCCAGTTCCTGTAATATTATATTTATAATAATGTCTTCTTACTCAGCTGTCACTCTGAGAACATTGAATTTTTCTCTGCAGGAACTCCAGGATGCAGAAGTCCCTTGATTACACAACTGAACTATGGTACAGAGCATCCCCAGCCAGGGGATTGGGTAACAAATGCTGACCAACAAAACTCTTGAGAGGTTGAACCTGGGTAGATTCTACCATTAACCTGCTCAGATCAGCAGATTTCTGCAAATTTTGAGTAAATTATGTCAATCCTGGTGTCTGGCAAAATAACAGAAGACACAAAAACTCCCCAAAAATTAATTTAAAGAAGCACAACATGAATTGATTGGATCTGAGCACCCTGGACACAACATACACCACCAACTCCTCATCCCATACCCACTGTCCAAACAGGAACCCACAAAAACTTTACCTTAAAGTCAGGATTCTTGTTCTTGTCAACACAAGGAGACACAAACATGGGCCTGCCCTCCACAGCCGTGCGATCCAAGGCCAGGGCCTGCCGAGCAGCCTCCTCCTCCCTGAACTGCACGTAGCAGTAGCCCCGGAAGGAGCCCTTGTTGTTGAATACTGCTCGGATCTCCACGACCTCCCCACAGCTCCCAAAGAGCTCCCTCAGCTTGGCCTCGGGCTCTGCCATGGTGTAGGAGAGGTTGCTGACAAACACGGTGACTTTATCCTTGCTGCTGTCGTGGAGAACTTTGGGGATGTCCTTGCGGCTGGTGGATGCCTTTTCCTTGGGGATGGCAGGTCCATCTGGCTTCTCACTTCTCCCAAAGAGCCCGGTCTCCACTTCCATGTCTTCCTCAGGGAGCACTCCATCCCCCTGCCCCCTGTGCCTCTTGCTGGGCAGCTCTGATTAAAGGAATTGGAAGCCACGTCAGAAAAAAAAAATTACCCCATTTCCTTCCCCACTGGAAGTCCTCTGCCCTCCATTCCCACTGTGGAGCTTGGTAACGGCACATGGAATCCACAAATACACTGACAGGTCCTAGAGACACCAAATAAAAACCTCCCTCGGGTTTTAAAGGACAAATAACAACGGATTATTCCACCAAAACAGCTTGAGATGAAAACAACTGGAATGTTTGTTCCTTTTTTCAGCCAGTCACAACTGAGAGTTGCTGATTCATGTTCTTTTTCTTTGTCTAATGGTTCTATTATAAAAAAAAAAAAAAAAATCTAAAAGCTCACCAAACTCCCAGGGGCAACAACCTATTAAATTCTTCTGTTCCCACCTCCAAGAAGCTGCTAAAATCCTGAATAACCCCATTTAGAGATATGGCTTGGCATCTTAAGATGAGTCAGAAAAACGACTTTAAAGAAAAATCAAGGAAGAAAAAAAAAGAAAAATCACAATATCCAAAATAAGAAACCCCAAGAAAACCCTGGAAGTTCTTATAAACCTGTTATTCTGTTGGTATAAAACCATTCAGCCTTGTTTGCATTTCACTCCCACACTGAAAACTTCCCAGGAGAAAGCAGCCCTACAAAGGCATCAGGTGCTGGCAATTCCTCAGCTCCCTCTACCACAAGACAACCAACAACAACCCTGTTGCCAGAGCTCTGCAGTTTTAATTTCATTTTATTTTTACCTTCTTCCTGTCCCCATTCACCCTCGTCATCCTCGTCTGCTTTGCGCTTGTCCCCAATCCTGGTTTTTTTGGCCTTTTTGGAAGCTTTCTTCTCTGCCCGAGCCTGCTTCCTCTGCTCAGCTCTCTCCTCCTCCTGCTTTGCCAGAGCAGCTTCTTTCTCAGCAGCCTAAAACACAGAAGATTTATTTCCTTTTTTTTTTTTTTTCCCCACTGGCTGCAGATTGCAAAGCATTTTTCAGGGCACTGAGCCCGCAGGGTTTTTTCCTAATCCCAAAACTAACGGGGACATCATTTAAAGCAAATCTCAATTCTTTGCTCTCACAGCTTTCCTGGAGGGCACATCACTCTTGTGGCCATCCAAGGGGCAAAAGGAGAAAGATTAAAAAGCAGCAAGAGGTTGTTTTAAAGTAAAAATCAATAGTTCTAGGGCCTGAAGGCATTTCAGGCTTATCTGGGGGAAACCACATTAAAAATGTGACATTCAGAGAAGCATGGACTTAATTTAGGTGTATAAAATGCTTTGGTAGCTCACAGACAGCTCTGACCTTTGCTCTTTGTTCATTCACTCGAGCCAGTCTGTTCTCTGTTTTTTGAACAGCTGCATCCCAGTCTTCCAGTGTTCCTAAAGGATAAAATTAAAATAATAATTTTAAAAGCCTTTTATTTAGCTTTCTCATCATTTAAAGACACAATTCTGGAAAAACAATGAGTCAATGATTTCATGGCACTCGCTGTTCATATTAAACATTACACATGAAAATTCTAATTATAACAACTGGCCTGCAAGGTAAAAAAATGTACCCAAGAGCCAAGCAGAGCAGAAACCTCTCATTAATAATGCAAGACTCCAAAAAGGCACGGAAAAATCCAGTCATTTCAGAAAAGCAAGGAGGAAGAGAGCTGTCTGTGGATTTGACAGCAGTCAAAAGAAAAGCGAGACTTCAGTGGAGCACAAAACAAAGGACCAAAAGCTTGTGTGTCACCTCTGCCTAACTAGGCTAAGAGGTGCAGTAATTACCTTCTGCCAGCCAATTAATTACCTCCTGCCTGTCACTCAGTGACCTTCTGTCACTCAGTCACCCCCTGCCAGTGCCCAGGTACCTTCTATCCTCTCGAGGGTGAGCAGCACCTCGCAGACGTGCTCGGGGTAGTCACTGGTGCACTGCACTGCTCGGTGCAGGGCCTTCCTGCAGTGCTGGGTGTCCCCATGGGCCCTGCACGAGGGGACAGGACACTGAGGGCACAAACCACAGGGAATTCCAGCCATGCAAACACTCTCCCTCCTTCCCCAGCTGCTGCAAGGCTTCTGGAACCCCACAGCAGAGCCGCCCCAAGAACCTCGGATGTGTTTGTAAACCCAAACGAAACACACTCGATTCTAAACTGTTTTCTCCCACAGAGGAGGAAACTAGAAAGTGAACTAAGCAAGCTCTTACCTTTCCAGGTTGTAATACTCCAGCCACATGTTGGCATATTTGGCATTTCCTTTAGTCATGATGTTGTCCCAGAGCTCCCTGGCTTTCTGCATGTTGTTACACAAGCGGGCCTGGAATAGAGCATCCAAAATATCCTTCAGGATTATTGGTTCAGCATCATTAACCCCAAACAAACAAACAAAAAAAAAACCAACAAAAACCCACAGATGCTGCAGACAGACCTAGCAAGATACATCTGAGCCTTACAGTGATCAAAATAGACACCTGACACAATCCTGCTACTGAATAATCCTTCCCTGCCCACCTCTCCCAACAGGCTTGGTTCTGGCCCCCACACCCATTTGATTTTGGTCATTATAGAAGAAATTAGAGAATTGCTTCTGAAATTTTCCTTGAGTTGTTGATGAATGTACCTAATACCTTCCCAGACTGAGAACTTGCTTTGTGTTAAGAAAGGGGAGCAGGGGAAAAAGGGAAATAGACTGGAAAAGGAATGCATTCCATGGCAGGAATGCTAAAACATTTTATTTTAAATCCATTTTAGCAGCTTCAGCAATTTAAATACAGCAGAAACATCACCTCAACTCTTGCCCAGTTCTGCATGATGG
Organism: Chaetops frenatus; assembly: GCA_013400775.1. NCBI lineage: Eukaryota > Metazoa > Chordata > Aves > Passeriformes > Picathartidae > Chaetops > Chaetops frenatus. The sequence goes on from VZTR01012967.1 coordinate 12,487, forward strand.
TGCAGGATGGATCTCCACTTTCACTGAACCCTAGGAAGAAAAACAAGGACTGTTTGTTGCACTTGGCTCTTGGAAATAAAGTGTTTATTAAACAGGTCCCACATGGAGACGAAATCTTTATCTGCAGCTTTCTGAAACATTCAAGATTCTTGAAGACAAGCATTGTGTGGAGAACTGGTCTTATGAAAATTATTTTGAAGAGGAGAAAACAATATTTGGGATGATTTCACTTACTTTCTTCTACTTCTTGTTTCAGGTACTCCACAGCTCGTGCAAATGCAGAGCGCAGCTCCTCCAGCTCCTTACTGGAGTCTGCAGAAAAAAAGAAAGAACAGCCTTAAAATAGTAATTTAGTTTTCATTTCCCACCCAATAAAAGCTTCTCCTTAACACTCACAATGATTTTATTGGATAGTAGGGGGAGATTAAATTTATTACTTCTTATTGTTGCTATTATTGCTTAAATTTATGTTTTTATTATGAATAAAACTCACTACAAGAATAATTTTAAAAATCAGATATCGAAAATATAAAGTAGGGCATTTTTACAATAGGAAAATAATTAAATTCCTACTTTTTATAGACATTAACTGGCCAGAAAGTAATTTTTGTGAAAGATGAAAACATTGGTTTGTTTTTTTTTTAAAGTAAAATCCAAGAAGTACGAAGAAAATAGTTGAAACATTTCTTCTGTATTTATCATACAGACCTTGTGTAAAATCAACCCTTCTCCTCAGGTAATCCAGGTAGGCCTGCCAGATCTCTACATAGTCTGTTGCTTGAATAAAACCTGCATTCAGAGCTTTTTCAAACATTTCTGAAAGAAAAAATGGGGAAAAAATAGCTACTTTCCATATACTGTCAAAATTAGCAAGTTGCAGTAACAGCACAAAGAAATATCTACACAAATAGATTCTAGGAAAACAGGAAAAAGTCCTACACAATAAATTGGTTTAGGAAGTGAATTTAAAGGCAGCTTAATTCAGGAATGGTCAATCCCAAGTCGTTCATTGCTTGCTCAGGGTGAAGCTGCTCAACCAAAGCAGCTTTGCCCGTGGCAGCAGCAGGATGAGAACAGCTCCTGCAAGTCCCTTTTGTCCCAGGCTTGGAGTGCAGGGAGCAGCTCTGAACTGCACTTGCTGGTTCTTTCCTCACCAGAAATGATGCTGTGCTCAACCCTGTGCCTCTCCATGGCCAGCAGGTACCGAATCCACAGCCCAACAGTCCAGGGGCAGTTCCTGACAGCGCGGTCGTGAGCAGATAAAACCAATTCCTTCACCTTCAGCTGCCTGTCCTGAAACAGCCACACAAGAAAAGTCAAGCTCCTGTCAGCCAGAGAGAGCACCCGAGCCAAACCCCAGCTTATCAACAGCAAACACTTAAAAAAACACTACTTTCATTTTGTATTTGAAAAGCTCAGATGGGTATTTTAAATTCTGCATTCCTAAAAACCCCAGCGAACACCTTCCAGTGAGGAAGAAGGTGCTCAGGAAAGAACTACCAGGCCAAGGAGGTGTTTTCTGCCAAAAAATAAATATAATAAAGGCACTGAGTGAATTCCCAACTGTTCCTAGAATGTCAAGGATACAAAGAAGGAGCACATCCAGCCTATCTGTGCAGGTGTTGTTCCACCTGCAACCTGCTGTGTCCAGCTGGGAAGAGAAAGAGATGATGGAAAAACTGAGCCTGGATAAGCTCCTGCAGGGAATCACCCTGATCCCTTAATCCAGCCACCTTCTGTCCTGCTCCTGGAGCTCAGGATCAGCTTCAAACTGCACTAACAAACCCCCCTGGAAACAGGGGTTGAACTGCTGGGTTTGCTTCAGTGCCCACACCCTGTAATTCTGCAGAGAAAACACAGCTAGAGCAGAGAAAAGTGAGAAATGCTCCCACGAGCAATAAACACATCCCTGAAAACAGGAGGGAACCAAAGGTGAAGTGAAAATCAGTTTCTGGAAGATTTACAGACTAAAGGACAGGACTGAGGTAGAACTTACTGGCTATTTATCAGCAACTGAGATTAAAAAGAAACAAACAAAAGTAAAGGCAGGAAAATAAATCTACGAACATTGATGGGTTTATTTCCTTACCAAATACTGGTTGTAGCGTGCCCAGAGATCTGGGACAAGGCAGTTCTCAGCCAAAGCTCTCTCATAGATCAACTGAATCCGAGCTGGGTCACCTGCTTTCATTTCAAAATCAATGTAAGCTTGGTATTCTGCCAGCTTTGGGGTTTCAGCACCCAGCTGGAAAACAACCAGGGAGACACAACATCAAACTCTTTAACAAAGCAAGACTCCAGCAGTTCAGCTATTCCTCAGAGCAGCTCTTGTGCAAAATTTCACACAAGGAATTTGTCTCTATATCAGCAGCTGTTGATTTTCATACACCTCTGAATGGGTCTGAAATCAGCCAGATCCTGGTTTTAGTCCCCTTAGCCCAATGCTGGAAAACACACCCAGAGTCTTCACGTGCACCTCAGGGTGGCCTGGCACACTCAATGGATTCAATCATTTCCAGTATTCCCAGTATGTAATTGTCAATATTCCCATTGCTGACAAGTCCCCCAGCTGGGGACTAGAAAAATAATAAATTTGGGAAAAAAAAAATAAATCACCCCAAAGCAATTCCCTTTTAGTTTTAAAGGAAGGTGTAAGTGCCAGCATTACCAGTGCCTCCTCGTAGGGTTTACACTTCTCCAGCTGCTGCAGAGCCTTTTTGTAGCTCTTTATTGTTGTCTCTGGAATTGGCTCTTCTGACCACTCCTCATATTCAGCATATGAAGCCTCCATGTCTATTAAAACATGAAATCCCATCAATAATGCACTCAGGGTAACTAAAAATCCAGGTTTCAACCCATGCTTGGTTCTAAGACAAATTCCTATTTTTATTTATATATTTATAATTTATTTAGAATAAATATTTAAATTTTTATCCTTTTTTGGTCCTTACTGTCACACTGCTGCATTCTTAAAGGGTTCAGACATTTCATCTCACACAGTGTCCTATAACAAACTCAGGGCAAGTTTATTAAAATTGCTGATTTGGAATTAGAAAACCCAAGTGGCAAAATTTCCCCCCCAAGGCTTTAGAGAAAAGAGAACCCAAATTCTTTCCAGGTGGAAACGAAGTCAAAAAGAACTGTCACAAAATGAAGTCAAAAGAACTGTGCTTAGCTTTCTCCCATGAGCAAGAAAGGGGACTTAAGGAGCTTAAAGCAGGAACTAGGGAAGGCAAAATTCCAACAACCCAGCTTGTATATTCCCTACCAAGGGATTCATGCAGCAATCACAGCTGAACTCCTCATTTTCAGTCACATTTTGTGCTCCTCGCTTGCACTTTGAACAGCCTCAAACTCTGAACCAGGCGACCCAAGCTCCAACAAATCACAACATTCCTGATCCAGAGGGATCAGTGCCTCAGCCAAGAGAACACCAGGCCTCCAGCTGCACTTGGGTGTGGCTGTGCCAGAGGAGAATCCTGTCACCCAGCTGCTCCATGCCCTGTGTCCCAGCAGGGCAGCCCTTACCCAGCAGTGGGATCCCCAGCTGGCGCCGGAAGAGCGTGTGGATCCTCTCGAGCTGGCTGCACAGCACCTGCTGCTGCTCCGGGGATGGAACGCTGCCAGGGGCTGGCTGCAAGCAAAAAAATAAAACAAAACTAAAAAAAAACCCATGGAAATTCAATCCATTCCCTCCAGCCCCTGCTGATGGACATGAGAGGGAATTGTTTATGAGCTGAGGCAGCCGGGATCCATGTGAATACATGATCCTTGAAGAGCACACAGGGTCAGTTTGCTTTTCAGTCGCTGGCAGGAAAGCTAAAACTTGGGAATTGCTCCCCTTGGAAGCTGGATGAATGGGAAAAGCATTCCTGACTGAAAGCTGACACAAGCACAGGGAAATGATCACCTGAGAACAAGGAAGCAGCAGGTGATTCTGCCATTTCACAAACCTACCACGCTGCCAAAGAAGGTTTCAGTAAATCCCTGGGGTGTCAGGAGAGGATCTAAAACTTCCAACCTTAATTGTGTTTGCAAATGAAAGGACATTCTCCTGTTACTCCTTTGTTACGGATTCCATAGAAGAGGACTGAAAAGGACCTTTAAAGATTAAATAGTTCCCACTGCCACCATGAGCAGGGACATCTTTAAACTTCCATCTCTTGTGTAGCAAATGATCAAAAATAAGGAAATATTCCCATTCTGGCCATCTTGCAAAGGTCACTTTTGCAGATAATAAACTGTACATTCCAGGGATAAAATAACCTCATCCAAAAGGGTGAGGAACAGTTCCACAAACTGTGGAATAGAGAATGAGTTAAAAGCTGAACAGTCTAGAAATTTAAACTTGACTGACTGTGCAGAAACAGCCACCTTTACAGCCATTGTTTAATAATGGAACACTTCAATTTGAAGCTGTTCTTGGTACTTCAATCAGCAGCAGAGCCAAACTTTGCTCCTGGATTTGAGACGATTTTAGGATTTTATTTAAACACAAATCCATGACTTCATCAGCCAAATCCACAGAACGACTTTCCTGGAGCACAGGGTTGCTTTTTACAGCTGGAAAGAAATACCTGAGATATTACAAGGAAGAGACAGCTCCAGCTGACTCCAGGAGCTGCACCACCGCTTTTTTTTTTCTTTTTTTTTGGGATGGGAGCCCAGGGGAATGGGCTCACCTGTGCTGTTTCCAGGATGGCATTCTCAAATTCCCTGTAGGCTTCCCACAGGGCCGTGCCCTTGGTCACGTGCAGCCCCACGGCCGTCAGAGCCCTCTCGAAGATGGACCGGACCTTCTCGATGCCTCCTTCCTGACCAATGCCTCCAATGGAATACTGGGCATATTCCAGCCAAATTTCAGGACCTAAACGAGGTTAGGAGAAACAGGTGATTTGATCTGTTCAAAGATAGTAGCAAAAAAATATATTTAAAAAAAAAAAAAGCAGCTCTGCTTCCCCAATGCCTCGTGCGCTGCACATAAAGAGAAAAAACACGTGGCGATGTCCTTTTTTATCCAATAAAGTTAAAATATTTGGGAATTGTATTTATGCTGTTGGTTCAGCAGCAGCAGGCACAGTTCCCCTCTGAATGGTGTCACTCCTGTGGTTTTGCTGACAGTGACTGGCCCTGCCTGTCACCTCTGCCACACAAACCACAGCAGGGATGCACCAAGATGCCTGAACAGCAAATTCCCCTTTCCTGAGCTGGGACCACAGAGCTGTCACACTCTGGAATAATTCAGATTAAAGTAGCTCCTCCTCCTCCTCTTTCCAGACCCCTGAACTTCCCTGATCAGCAGCTCCTGAAGCAGCTGGACCCTGAAGGTGAAGGGGAGGTGGGAGAACAGCGTTGGCTGCTTGGCACTGTTCCCACCAACACCAAATTCCAGTCAGGGACTGCCCTGGGTTCCAGAAGTGCTTCCAAACCCCAAATGCAATCCAGCAGATCCAGAGGATAATTCCTCACTTCTTCATCCCCATTCCTTCTTCCTGAGGGGTCACCAAAACCAGGTAATGTCACTGATGTGACATTTTGTACCTAGCTTTTGAGGGGAATTTAACTCCACATTCCAGAGCCCCCCACTTCCTCAGGCTTCATTTTTCCAGCTCTTTACCCCAATTCCCAAAGAACTCACTCAGTGATTTATCCCCAAAATTATCAGCTACAGCAGCTCCTGAGGATTGGAGAGACCAGACTCCTTCCCTTGCACCACTTCACGCTCAGATTTTAGAAATTAACTTGAAATTTTGACCCAATTTAAGTATTATAACAGAAGGGAGATAGTTTCCTAGCAAAAAAAAAAAAAAAAGCCAAATCTGGATGTAACAAAATTCCATTTTAGAGCATTTTTGGATGACTTACAGATGTAATCTTTGACAGCTCTTTCAAACAGCTCATAAACCTTCTCTCTCTCAGAGATCTCTGAAGCCATTTTTATCTCATCCTTCAACCAGTCCAGCCAAATTTCTGAAAGGGAAAAATTTAGAACACATCACTGATATTCAGAAATAATAAAGTTATGCTCAATTGGTGAGTTTTTAGCAACAGACTTAAAACAAAGGAGGGGACCGAGGCAAAGAGAGGAATTTTAACCTCCCCAACAATTTCTAATTAATTTCAAATAAAAGTTGGGTGGAGACTTTTTAAATTAGTGCTAAACGAGCACCTTTTTACTAAAGGGAAAAGCTGAAATTTCTCAGGACTTTTAAAGATCATCCCATTCGACCCCCTGCCATGAGCAGGGACACCTCCCACTATCCCAGGTTGCTCCAAGCCCCATCCAACCTGGCCTTGGGCACTTCCAGGGATCCAGGGGCCTCCCCATCCCTTTCCAAGAATAAAATCCCACTGGCAGAGCAGCCTCTGCAATATTTCCATTGCCTCTGTGTTGTGAGTACAAAAAAGAAATCCTCACTTCAAGGAAACCCTAATTTCCACCAACAGGGAATTTTCTTTGCTGCCTGTCTGTGAAATGTCATTTCTGGCAGGGGTTTGCTGAGCTCTAGATCACATTCCCTGACTGAGGGTGCTGAAAAGTGGCCCAAATGTGTTATTTCACCACCGAAGCACCTTGCACAGGTGATGCTTCACCTGCGGAGAGCAGAGGATGCTCCGTACCTTCCGTAAGGGGGAAGAGCTCGCTCATCTTCTGCCGAGCTCTGCGGAGCTTCACCAGCTCTCCCTCCTGCCGGAGCAGCTTGATCAGATCCAAGTGGCAGTTGTAGTCAAAAGCATTGATGGAGAGCTTAAAAAAAAAAACCAAAAACATAATAAAGTTCAATTTTAAAAGCAGTGTTGAGCGATGGACGCGAAGAAGTCAGTAAGGAAACCAAACAATTCTCATGGTGGGATCACAGAGCCAAGACAACAGAGTTTCCTCAGAGTCAACCTAAGCCCAGACGCAGCTCCGGCCGTTCCCTCAAGTCCCGCCACTGGTCACAGATAAAACCGTGTTTTAATTTATTTAAAGGCAATAAAAAACCGCGGGCAGCAGGCTCAGGTTTCTCAATGAACACAAACTGCTTACTAAAACTTCCGTCTTCTTATCCTCTCAAAAAAATCCCAAACCGGTCAATTTCCATCTCAGACTCAAAACATTCACGGCAAAAAAAAAAAACATCGCGGAACACCCCGACTTGGAAGAAATTCACGAGGACCATGGGAATTCACGTCCTGGCAGTTCCCAGCACCAAAGTGCCGGGGCAGCCACGGATTATCCTCCTTTCCCGCCACACCCGCTGCCCCGCCGGGCCCACCTGCTCCTCCAGCCGCTGGATCTCGGCCTCGTTCTCCTTCTCCTCATCCTCGCCGTCCCCAGAGGAGTCTGAGTCGCCCTCATCATCGTCCGAGTCCCCGCCCGACTCGGGGTCTCCCTCCGGCAGCCGCCTCTCCTCCTCAGCCGCCGCCTCAGCTCCCGCCGCCGCCATCTTATGCAGCTCCGCTTGCCGGCCGCCGCGCTCCGCGGGTCACCGCGGCTGCCCCCGCGCCGCCCTTCCCGCCGCCCCGTCCCGCCGCCGGACGAACCGGGCGGGGAGAACGCGGATCCTCGGCCCGCCCCGTCCCGCGTTCTCCCGCGCACCGGGGTCGCGCTGCGCCTGGTGGGGCAGCGGCCCGACCGTTTGTCTTCTGGTCCGTGGCGCAGGCAGTACCGCGGGCACCCCGCTGTGTGGCCCTCAGGGGGCCTCCGAGAGGGTCCGTGGCGTGCGCGGCGCCGCTCGCCCGCCATATTGAGTGTGGCGCCGCACGCCGCACGCGGGCCGGCTGTCGCGATAAAAGCGCTGTCGCGATTGAAAGGCTGTTTCCATCGTTTATTTGGTTACTGATCGTTACAGCGACAGCGCGAGGCCCTTCCCACAGGCAGCCTCCAGCGCCCCCGCCGTCTGTGCGCGAACGTATGAGCGGGGTGAGACGCGGTCTCCGGAGGCGGAGGGGCGTGGCTGGGGCGTGTCCGGAGGCGTGGCCGGGCCGCCCGAGGTTATAAAAGGGACTCGGACAGCGCCCGTCCCCTCAGTTAAGATGGCGGCGCTGAGGACGGCGGGGGCGGCGCTGCTGCGGCCCCGGCCCGGGCCGGCCCCGGCAGCGCTGGGCTACCACAAGAAGGTGACGGGCGAGCGGGACACAGGGAGGAGCTGGCGGGGGGGGAAATGTGGGGTGGCCCTCGCTGACGCTGTGTCTTGGCAGGTGGTGGATCACTACGAGAACCCGCGCAACGTCGGCTCCCTCGACCGCAACGCCAAGAACGTGGGCACCGGCCTGGTGGGCGCCCCGGCCTGCGGCGACGTCATGAAGCTGCAGGTGACCTTGGGGACCCGCTGGCACCTGGGTGGGGTCACATGGGGCTGTTGCAGGGTCAGACCTACCCGTGTCCCCTCAGGGCACAACACAGGCTTTGCTCGTGCCCGCCCTGCCCGTGCCCTGTGCCCGGGGCAGGGCCAGTCCCGTTCCCCGGGGGGCCCGGCTGGGGAGACCTGGCCGAGCTGAACCGGGTGCTGAAGTGTCCCTAAAATGCTCCCGCAGGTGGAAGTGGACGAGAACGGCAAGATCGTGGACGCCCGCTTCAAAACCTTCGGCTGCGGCTCGGCCATCGCCTCCAGCTCGCTGGCCACGGAGTGGGTCAAAGGGAAAACGGTGAGGGAGCTCCGGGAAAGCTTCAGAGCTTCCCTCGTGCCTGTGTTCTCTGCTGGGATCACATAAGAAGTGCTCTCCAGGGAATCCCTGCACTGCTCTGTGCTCTGAAGGCACTGGCAGCAGTGTCAGGGCTTCAGTTGTAGGGCAGTAATTGTCTGTTTCATCAGGGAATTATTAAGGTTGGAAAAGCCCTCTAAGAACATCAAGTCCAACCGCTCCCCCAGCAGTGCCAGGCTCACCATTAACCATGTTCCCAAGTGCCACATCCACCTGTTTTTGAACAATTCCACCAGGAAAGTACTTTGTGCCTTATGCAGTGAGCAAAACCAGGCTGATGGCAGAAATTTTAGTTACAGAGAATCTTTAGGTCATTTAGATGGGTTTTTTCTGCCAGCAGTAAATGCACCTCAGTGTTGTGATAGAGGATGAATAGAATTGGATCAGCCCAAGTGGGAACAGCCTGTAACACTGATATGTCAGTCAGACATTCCTTAATTCCCACATCCCTCGCTGCCCTGGGCAGCTGAGATGATCTCCCCTGTGGATTCTGCTGGCTCTGCAGCATTAAACCTTCTTAAGCAAACACAAACAGCAGGGCCCGTGATCACCTCTGCCTGTGTTTCAGGTTGATGAAGCGCTGAAAATCAAGAACACAGATATTGCCAAGGAACTCTGCCTTCCCCCTGTCAAACTGCACTGCTCCAGTAAGTAAAACCCTGGATCTCAGAAAGGTCCTCTGGGAATAGCAGAGATGCTTCTGGATGATGTTTTCCAAACAGTTCCTGCACAACGTTGTCCCTAAGAGAAAAATTGTTCAGGTTTCAGGGTTAATTCAAGAATTAATCAAGAATTAATTGTTCAGATTTCAGGGTTAATTAAGGAATTAATCCACAGGCTATTTTGGAGCCTGTGGCTCAGCAGACTGGTAATAAATGATCAGATTCTGAGTTACATTATTATCTGAAGTTACCATACATGAAATCAGCATTATAGGAGTTCCATTATTTTAAGAATTCCATTCAGATTCTACTCCTGAGCTCGGTCTGCACTGCTGGTCTTATTTGCTCGCTGCTGCCTGCTTTTCTTTTTACCTCATCTTTTGTCCTAAAAGCCCTCTGATTGCCCTTAAAATCCTCTTTTCTTTTTTTGCTTGGCAGTGCTGGCTGAAGACGCCATCAAGGCTGCCTTGGCTGATTACAAACTGAAGCAGGATCCGAACAGAGAACCCGACAAAAAAGCCGACAATGCCTGAAGCGCCTGCGCAGCTTCCCCTCCTCCCTGCCCACTCTGCAGTGCAATTCCCGAGCTGTAGTAGGACCCTGTGCACTACTCAAGCTGTAAGATACGCACAAGTTACGCACAACGTGTCCCCTGTGGTGTCCAGCCACTCCGTAGTGCTCACGTGGATGGGGGCTCCTGTCCCCTCGGGAACGCTCCGCTCCGGAGACCAAACCCCGCTGTCCGGTACTGGAAGGGCTGCACTTTTTTTGGTGTTTTTTTTGGGAAGATGTCTAGTTTTGCCTAATATTTTATGGAATTTAGTGGGAAGCGTTGCCTCGGTTTGGATGTGTGTGTGTGTGTGTGAGAGAGCTGAGGGGCCGTCCCTGGCTCCAGCTGTTGGGGGGGTTGGTTTCGCAATCCCTGGGGGCAAATTCCTGCTCTCGGAATTCTGGGAAAAGTGGGCAGGAAACACTGGTGGTTTCTGCTCCCATCCTGTCACCACTTAGTTTATTGAAGCTCCTGTTGGAGGAGCAGCCTGAGTTTTGGGATGTTTCCACCTTTTTTCACTCACCAGGGTGCTCTGTTCCAGCTGTAAATCCTGGGCTAGAGGAAGGTGTCCTTGCCCAAGGAAGGGCTTTGCAACTGGATGAGCTTCAAGGTCCCTTCCAACACAAACCACTCCAGGATTCCCTAAAATGCACTCTCAGACTGGAACCCCGGTGGGGAATAGCAGAGCTGGAATGCAGAGCTGAGGGGGAGCTCCCAGAGTTCCTCTTCTCCAGGGGAGTATTTCCAAACCAAGGAGACAACACAGTGGAAAACATCACCTTTTTACCTTCTAACCTTCCACAAGGCACCTCACTTCCTGTTTTTCATACTGAGGGTGTTGTTAAACATTTAAAACCACATTTGAAAAATGCAGTTGTCTCATTCTGCTCCATCTGGGCACAATATTTGTAATTTTTATCACAGAGGTCACATGTTGCAGTTGAGTTTGTCACTCACAAGGTCCCTCTTGTGGTTCCTCAGCTCCTGGCACCCTCCAGCAGCAAGGAACATGCTCCCCTCATGGAACAATCCTGCAATTTCCCAGTTTAAAAAAAAAAATCGGGAACTTCACACAGCCACATCTGTTTTAGGGCAGTATCAGCTCTTCCAAAGGGAAGGTTGCCCTGAGGCAGGGACTTAATGGGATAAAACACAGGGATACAGGAGGTTGTAGGGGTACAGGGACGTGGGGATGTGCTGTTTTTGAGGCAGGACAGCCTTTCTCACCTTCCAGGTTTGCCTGCTGTCCCCTGGCAGGGACAGTGCCACCCCAGTGCCGTGGCTGAGTCCCCCACAGCCCCCCCTTGGCCCCACAGCTGTGGGTACAAGATAAAGCTTTCCTGGAAGGGCATGTGATGTGCTGATCTGGGGACTGATAACACCCTGCCCAGGGCTCCACTGCCCCTGGAGCCCGATCCAGCTGTGCCCCAGGGCCCTGGAGGAGCACAGGGACACGGGAACTGTCCCCTGGCCACCCCACGGCTGCAGAGACACACAAGAGAGGAGCTGTGCGGAGGAAATGTTTATTTCTAGCTGAAGGGGTTCAGGAAATGAGGCACAGATCCAGCAGGGCTCTGGGGTGAAAGAAGGAAAGGAGGGTCCTTGTTCCTAAATCCTCATCCCTCTGCCCCTTGGGTGGTCATGGGCAAAGCTGACCCATGTCCTACACACCTCCAGCCCTGGTCCCATCCCTCTTCCCAGAGGGACACAGCTCTCAGCCAGGTGCCCAGCACAGACCAGGCTGCTGCTGATTATTCAGATAACATTGGGAGGAAGCTGGTGGCACAGCAGGGGCAGAGCTGGAGCTGGGGGGATGCACCCACCCAGTGCTTGGGGTGGGAGAAGCCCCTTGGGCAGCAGGAGCCGGGGCTGACACATTGCAGCCCTGGGGAAAACCCCCAGCTGGCAAATCCCCCCCCACGAGCATCCCATCAGCACAAGGGTCAGGGGAGCTGGGGGGGAATGGGATCTTCATCGGGGCTTCCTTGAGCCACCACGTACGTACAGAGCCTGATCCACCATGTCCATCTTGTGTCCCAAGCCAGCAGCTCCTCAGGCTTGCCCGGGACCTTGTCCCCACCTCAGATTCCAGAGGGGGCCTGGGAGCCATCCTGGGATGCATCAGGGGTCTCCTTCCCTCCTGCACTCGCCGCTTCCTCCTTGCCTGGGTTTTGGGCAGGACGCTTGGGTTGCTCATCCCCTAACTTCTTTCCTTCCTCCTCTTCCTCCTCCTCCTCCTCCTCTTGAGGGGTATTCTGCTCGGCCCGGGCCCCGTTGGCCAGCGGCGCCTTGGAGGGGGATTTGAGGTTCTGGGCAGCAGCCAGGATGTCCGCCTGGAGCTGCCGGCTGCCATCCAGCGGCTCCTCCGCGCCGGCCTCGGGGTCCTTCTCGGGCACCTCGCTGAACGCCCGTGCTCCCCCCGACTTGTCCCGCTCATCCACGTATTTCTTCTTGGGAAAGGAGGAGGGATAGTAGGCAGAGGCCTTGTGCTTCTGCCGGACGATGACGGCGGCGCAGATGATGAAGAGGAGGACGAAGGACAGCGAGCCCACCACCACCACCAGCAGCAGGTACTCCTTGAAGAAGTCCACCAGCCCGTCCAGCACGCCCGGCGCCGAGCTGTTGGTCACCGTGGTCCCCGGCGCTTCCCCCACCGTGGGGCTGATCCGGGGAGTCACGGGCTGGGCAGGCAGCGTGGCCGACGCCTCATCCCCGTCCCCACTGCCCGCCGTGTCCGGCAGCACCGGGCGGTGCCGGGGGGCCGCAGCCTGCGCCGCCGCCAGCAGCGCCAAGAGCAGCAACCACGCGCCCATGGCCGAGCCCATGGCCAGGAATGACAATTGAGACCTGCGGGACGCAGAGGGGAAGGGGACACGTTAATACCCCGGCAGAGCGAGCCCCCAAGCCGTCCCCCACCCGCCTGGATTTCCTTATGGAAGTGGAGAGGCAGCTCCGGTTTTGTCGCCCTGAAGGGGCTCCGTTTGTTTTCCAAGGGCGCAGCTGGAAGCCAGCTGGGTGGGATTGCTCAAGGCCAGGGGACCGGGGCTGCTGCCAGCGCCTGGCTCCAGACAGCGGTCATTTGGCTGATTAGAGAATTCTTGAAAAAATGGAGGTTTGCAGTGGAAACTTTGACACAGGCGACGCTACAAAGGGGCCGGGCCCGGCGCGAGAGGCATTTCCCAACCGCCCGTCCCGGAGCGTTAATTCCCAGCTGGAGCACGGCTAAAAATAAATTGGGGCAGGATTTCACCCCGGTGCCACCGTGGTGGTTGAGTGGAGCCGGGATGGGGTGTGGGACAAAGGGGCAGCCCCAGAGCTGGGGCGCAGGGAATGGGGGTCCCAGGGGTCCTGGCTGCCTGAGTGTCCCTGGTGAACAGGGCAAGGTTGGCTCGGTCCCTGTGCCGTGCTCCTCACCTGGATCTGGCCCATCCCACAGTGTGCTGTAGGACACGGGACACGCTTCCCACCCCGGAGCAATGCCCAGGGTGAGCCCCTGGCTGGGCTCTGCACCCCACGGGATTTGGGAGAGGGACGTGACCGTCCCCACCACGTCGTGAGACGTTCCCAAGGGCATCAACGCGTGCCACGCCACGTAACGCCATCGAGCCATTCCCGGGGCTCTTCCCCTCCACACAGTTCCGCAGGGAGGTCTCAGGAAGCAGCTCCCCAGGTCCATCAGCTGGGACCCCCCCCATGACAATTCCTCAACCTCAGGCTCCCCAAATCCCAACCCACATCCCATTTTCCTCCCAAACAAACCCAAGCCAGCAGCTCTGCAGACCGGGAGGGACTCCAGCAGCAGGATTTGGCTTCCAGGCTCTTTCCCGGCTGCACAATCTGGTTTCCATTAATCCAGAGCAAACAAAAACGGCAGCAGAGGTGGGAGGTGCCCCAAACCCCAAACCCTGCCGGCTCCCCATGGGCACTGCTGTGGCTGTGGGGTCACAGCACTGATCAGCACCGGGAGAATGACGGGTTTTTGGGGGCTGGGATGAGCCCCTTCATCCTCCCCTTCACGGCAGACAGGGGCCCCTCGGCGGGCAAGGGGTCCCGGGATGGGGACTGCATCAATTCCCCAGCAGCCATCGGAGCTGAGGAGCAGCCGCGTCCATAGAGGGGCTGAGCAGAGCCCAAAGCAGTGCCAAGAGCAGGGCCTGGCACCGTGGGCATTGCCAGCCCTCCACCCCCATCCCAATCCCATTCCAGCCCCATCCTCACCCACCCCCAGACCCACAGCTCATCCCCAGCCCCGCTTCCCTCTGCTTCCCAACCGCTCCAGAAATTGACGATTTCGGTGTTGTCCAGTCACAGCACGCTCTGATTCCTGCCTGGGAATGCGGCCGTGTGGCCGACTCCATCCCCTGTCCCGCCGTGGGGACCCTGCCCAGCCCTCACCGCAGCACCCCCGGCTGTGGGACAGCCTGTGCCCTGCTCCAGAGCCACCCCAAAATTGGGGAGCAGCCTGGCACTTCCAGTGGGATCCTCACCTCGCCCGCAGTCGGCGGGAGGGAGCCGGGAAGACGGGATCTGTCCCACACACCTCGAGCCCCTTTCTGCTGCCTGCTGGGACGGAGCCTCCTCCTTCTCCCTCCTCTTCTTCTCCTCCTCCTTCTTCTCCTCCTCCTCCTCCTCCTGCGTCGCAGCCCGGGACCAGCTTGTTCTCATTAGAGCCGGGATGGGGAGGGGGTGTGGGAGGCCAGGGAAGGGCAGGCAGCCCCCAGCCCCCTCCCAGATGAACTCCAGCTGGGGCTGGGGGTGTTTCCTGGTTTATCCCATCGGCAAAGGAGCCCTGGTGCCCCCATCATCAACCCCGGAAGGGGCCACATTTTGGGGTGCAAGTGGGGCTGGGGGTCATACAGGAGATGTTTTTATCCACGAAGGTGGGGGTAAAGCCCTATCTGAGGGTCCAGGGGGGACAGTGTGGGCTCAGTGCCCTGGCATTATTGAGGCAGTGGGGCAAACATGGCTTGGGACCATCCCCCTGAATTCAAAATAATATTCCCTAAACATCGCAGCCTGGAAATGCTCTGGCCTGGGCACCTCTGCCTTGGGGTGCAGGCAGGGACAGAAGCAGGGGTCCCCCTGGTTCCCCAGACAAACAGCAGCTGTTCAGCTCCCCGGGTCCCGGTCTCCAGTTTGGGGGTCTGGGGGCATCTCTTGAGCCCCACCCCAGGCTCTGTCTCCCCCCGCCCTGATCCCCTCGGCCTGGCCTGAGGTTGCTCAAGAGGCTGCAGCCGCTGCGTGACCTCATCCTGTTGCTATTTTCCTCTGCTCCTCCCTGGGGACCTGCCAGACCCCCCAAAAAGCCACGGCCAGCGCCCGGGGACCGTGACCCCCGCGGGGTGGGGGGCGAGGGATCCTGTCCCCCGGCCGGAGTGGGGCTGGCGCCGCTGGGGTTTCTCCGGCGTCTCCGCCGGCGTCGCGGCTCCCCAAAATAAAGGCTCCGTCCGTCTGGCTGCCCCGGCGGCTCCCGGCAGCTGCTGGGGCGGCTTTTCCCGGCCTTAAGTGCTCAGTGATGAAATCTTAGAGGGGAACGGGGAAAGGCGAGGGGAGGCCGGGGGCGAGGGCGGCCTGGAGGAGTTCCAGCAGCATCCGGCCCTGCTGCTGCAGCCCAGGTGGGGATGGGGCTGAGATTCCCCCCCGCCTGTGCCCACTGATGCCGGCGTGGGGCTCAATCTCCTTGTTCAGAGTCCCCATTCCACCCACCGGGTTTCTGCATCCCACATCATCCAGAGTCCTCAGTGCTGCTCATCCAAGAACCCCACCCCACCCTAGCCAGGATCCTCATCCTCCTTGGCCCAGAATCTCCATCCCTCCTGATCCAGGATGTGCATCCCACCATGCCCAGCGCTCCCACCCTTCACTGCGCAGCGTCCTCATCCATCCCAGCCCAGGATTCCCATTTTCCCTCGCCCAAGATCCCCATCCCTCCCTGCCCAGTGTCCCCACCCTCGCAGCCGGGATCCCCATCCCAGTTCCTGGTGCCAGCTCCCACCGGCCATTACGATGCCGTTTTTGCCTGCGGCGGGCGCGGGCCCGGCCCCTCGGAGCTGGGCAGGGCAGGCACCGCCCGGCTCCGCTGTGTAATTTGGGGCAGCAGGAACGCGGAGCCGCGCAGGGCTGGGCCCGGCGGCACAGCCCGCCCGGGGAACCGGCAATTTGAGGCATTTCAGCCTTGCTCTGCTTTTAATTTGCTTCCCTGGGCTGCGCTTTGCTGTGCCAGCAAAACACCCGGAGGGGACCCGTCCCGCGGAGCTGCACGAGGCCCGTGCGTGGGATTGTGTCACCCCCATGGCCCCGTGTCACA
>VZTR01012980.1:5265-30328 GCA_013400775.1 Chaetops frenatus
TGCCCATCTTAAAATTAGCCAATCCGTGGGCTCCTCACATCTGCTGGAAACTGTGCCCCAGCGGAAGTAGAAAAACAAAGAACCCCCCCCAGGAAGGAGAAAAAAAAGTTGTTGTCCTTTAAACCACAACAGCCCCCCCAAAGTGTAACCTTTCATGGAGAGGGCAATGTCGGTTTTGTGTCCAAGTGGGATTCTGAGGTTATAAAGTAATACAGATAAGTAATAATGATAAATTAAATCGATTGGGGTGGGACTGGCATCCTGTGCTGCAACTCTTGGTGCTATAGTTCTTTACCACATATGCATGTGTAGGGCTGGGAGCTCCATACTTCTCTTTGTTTCTTTTGTGAGAAGGAATAACTGGCTTTCAGTCCCAGTGACCTTTGTGAGAAAACTTAGCCTACACCCACTATGCACATATATCTTTTAAGTATTTCCTTTCTGTCCTTGGATGTGGCAAGAAAGCAGAACTCTCCATCCTGTGGATTCACTTGATAATGTGATAGCAAACAAACTTTTTATAGCCTCTGCCTTCTTCTCTAGCACCTCCCATGCTTTCTGATTTAGTCATCCACTATTATCACCTGCAGATAGTATTATTTGCATGTTCTGAATTGTCTGTCAGAGAGGGAAGTAGTTTATGATTCAGCTTCTGCAAAAGACAGAGTCCAAATATAGAGAAGGTTATTGGAAAGGTGACATTATTTTCCTTCTTACCATCCTCTTTTCTCCATTAAAGAGCTCTTCACAAGCACTTAAGCACTGATGTCTGGTATCTAATCACTAGAGGATGTAAGGGATTTCATCCCTCCCTAGCAAGTGCCTCCCAGTTGTAGTGATAGGGAATGTACAGATCTCAGCTCCCACTCTGCATCTAAAAGCAGTTTCTAAACATTACTTGTGAGGGGGTTGCTTTTCAAAGGCTGTATCTGTGACACTTTGTGGTGAAAGATGTCACTCACACAAAAAGGAGGTGCAACAAACCCAAAGGATGGCTCAAGGGACAGCTCTACAGGGTAGAAATTGAAGTGAAATGGGGGCTATGAAGGAGTCAGCAGCATGGAAAAATTTGTAGGGCAAGTAGGAAGTATTTGCAGTGGCACAAGGACTCTGGGCAGGGACTGCGTGCAGTCTGAAAGAATCTGGATTTCCATGGCAGTTGGAATGCATGTGGGTGTCATGAG
Organism: Chaetops frenatus; assembly: GCA_013400775.1. NCBI lineage: Eukaryota > Metazoa > Chordata > Aves > Passeriformes > Picathartidae > Chaetops > Chaetops frenatus. The sequence goes on from VZTR01012980.1 coordinate 6,450, forward strand.
CACCCAGCTCAACAGGACCCAGCCATCTGCCACGGTCTGGTCTGGTCTGGCTGTGAGGGTGAGTGAGGGTTGTGAGACATCCCTCTTTCCTGGGGTCCATCCCCCAGCCACTGCCACAGTGCCTGTGACAGAAATGACTATGCCAGAGCTGTTTCTCAGGGTGGTAAAGCATTGCAATTATTGTAAAACCCAGCCTCTGCTTGCATCCCTGTGCCATGTGTGGCTTGCCTGGAGAGCACAGCCCTGCACACTGCTGGGCACCCACAGCCCCATGGCACATCCTCTCCCCACAGCACACACACCACTCCCAGCTGCCATGCTGCCTTTCCACCCTCCCACCACAGTCCTCTCCCACATCATCCCCTCAGCAACCAGTCTTAATAATTCATCAGCTGCCACTGAAATATTGTGGATATACTGGTGTGAAAAAAATCCATATTCTTGCCCTTTTCCTACTCCCTTAAGAGTACAGCTCTTCAATGAAAAGCAAAACTAGTCCCATACATTATCTACCTGTTGACTGTCTTCTGTCCCTTATCCTTGCTCCAGTCCACACCTGAAAAAATACTCAGTGGTTCTGATAGTTTGCAAATGCTTTTATAACATTTTCAGTCCTGTTTCGACAGCTCCCAAAATAACTATTGATGATTGTGGAGGACACAACTCTGGCAGTTTTGAGGCAATAGTCCAAATGCTGACATTGTCCACTGCTGATATATTTGGCTAGGAAGTGGTATGGTGTCAGATATAGCAGTGAGACTCCTGTGCTGTGAGAAAAAGGCATTGGGAATCAACTGCCATGATTTTAAGAAAGACCTCATCAAGCAGCTCCATATATAAATTTGGTTTTGATTAAAATCCTCAAGGAAACTGAAATTTTTGATTTAGATTTACATAGGAATATAAATAGAAGGAAATTCCTCCATACTTGTTACACGACCAATGTGGTGATTATGCACTTAAACACTGAACATACTACAGAGTATTATTCTGTCAGTGTGAGCTGTTGTGCTGTGCAAAATGATGACTGGCACCATTAACAATAATTAAACAATATTCTTTATACTTAGAGACAACAGAACTGACAGGAAAGTGGGTTTTTACTTGTTACCTATCAGAGCAATTAACAGCTTGCAGATATTGACTCAGAGGTTATTGCAGTAATCACAGGGTTGATTCTGCATCATAAGATACACTTTCATATATGGGCTTTTGCAAACACACAGAACTTTTTATTTTATGTTGATGGTGTGATTTCTTTCTGCTAGACTTTAAATTAGACCTTAAATTATTCTTGTAAATACTGTTAATTTATCAGCCATAAATCTCAAATTTCTCTCCCAGACAAGATGACACCTGTGTTGGGGCAGGCTGGCAGCCCTGTGTACCCTTCTTAAGTCCCTCTCTAGAATCATGTTTGCATCTTGAACTTTACCTCTGCAGGAGATGTAAAACAGGAGAGTTATGACTCAGCATCTCTGTTAGGTAGATTTTCTTTTTGCTTTCTCAATATAGGTTTCTTAATATACATGTTGCTATAAATTTCCATGGGAGTTTATGAGACAAAAGCCTTTACAGAAAGAAAATAGAGACAGCAGCTCCATAAGCTTTGTCCACGGGAACTACTGTAATGTGAAAAGCAACTATTTTGGGAGAGTGATGCTGTTCCAGTACAGTAGAGTGCTGATTGTATTGAAAAGTATCTTAAATCAATCTTTAAGTTGAAAAATTATTCTATTAAAAATAAGATGACAGTTATAAGTTCAGTGAAATAAAGTTCACGTAGAGGCTACCATGAGCTAATATTTCTATATTTAAATATTCTGGAGTCGTTACAAATTTTTTTGCTTCTCATGATGCAGCACTTGCAAACGCTGTTTATAAAAAGCAGCTGGCTCCTCTTTAACCTGTGTCATGTAGTGAAATCACAGGACACTGTTTAAAACTGGCATCAAAACTTCTGTTTATAGTGCATAATTATCCAGTGAAAGTTGTTGCTAGAGGATGTTACAGAGGCTATGGGCTGAGGAGGAATCTAAAAACTGATGTGAAGCCTTCATGAACTGTGAGTCTGAGAACATTTTCTGTGAATTTTGTGTCAGCTACTATTCCATGTTTGTCTTTGGTTGAAAATGCCAACTGAGGAAGTAGTAACAAAGTTGTGAAGTCCTGAGAGTGCAAAAATGGGAAGGGAATGAGGGGAAAGCGCTGCTGGGGTTGTTGGGGAGCACTGGGAAGAAGGCAAAGAAACTGTGGCCTGGCTGTGTGGGTATGACAGCAAGGAGGTGGGATGTGGAGCAGGTAGTGGGGATGAGAACCTTGGGAAAAGTCTGGAAAACATTGTCATAATTTATGAAAATTATGGAGAAAGGTCCTTTTACATTGAGTTATTATTCCATTTATGGGCATATTGATCAGAAGTGTTTGGTGATGGTCACCCTTGGACATGGATGCCAGATGCACTGATCTAGGAACAGCAGCCACTGGATACATCTATGTTGCCAGAAGAAATGCCCCCACTTGTTAGTGCTTCCTGGTGAAAGCAGAAGGTTCCTGAAATCAGATGGTACAGAAAATCACAAAGGCTTCAGGAATACAGTGTGCTGGGAAAGATGCACGCCCACTTCTTGAAGAATTTGATAAATAAACATTTTGCAGAATATGACAATGATTTAAATGCTATTTCTGATAGATTGTTATACTTACCCATCATAGCTTGAAAGAAAATTTATCAGAAGAAATGGGTGGAACAGTGGAAAATTACTGCAACAAACAGTGGTTCCTATCTTTTAAATTTGGTGAATAGACCTTTCAGCAGGGGCAGGAATGCCATTGAAATTCATTAGGCGTGGCATTTCCCTGTTTATCTGAAATGAGAAGAATTGCATTGAATTTCCTTCCCCAAAATTGTTCCAGAAAGCAAATGTGATTTGTCAGATAGCTAATAAATGGGTTTCTGTGCTTACAGTCTGAACATTTTGTGTAAAACAGAAATTAGTAACTTGAGCATCTTGGTAACTTAAGTGTTGTGCTATTTTCTCTTGGAAGTGTTCCTCTACAGCTGGAGGGTGACTTGGCTATTGGGCCACTTCAGATTCAGAGTTTCTAATGTGAAGTGTCAAAGAGTCTAAGTAAGCCTAATTTTTACTGATGATTAGATCTCTTCCAGATGCCTTCCACGTCAGTGTCCTGTGATCCTAAGACACCTATCAGGTGGTAAATCAGTCCATCTGACTGGCTGCAGTGTGCCACAGTGCCAGGGTTTCAGGAGCAGGAGCAGGAGCAGGTCAGAGCCAGCAGCAGGAGGCTGTGTGACAGTGCTGCAGGGATGCTGAGGGAGACCAGCAGAATCCCATAGGCCCAGTGAGTAACTGGGGTGAGCTCAGAGCAGGTTGCCTGCATCTAATGCTTGTCCTGTGTTACAAACTGGCACTTCCTTTGCCATGTCAGGCATTCAGAGCAGTTTGGCAGCTGTGTTAGTTTTGGTTGATACACAGGAATAACACTCATTCCCAATACTCCCAAAGCTTAAAGGCAACTCCATGCAGCAGTGAATTTAATTCTCAGTTGGAATGCCACAGGTCTTCTTGAGACCTCAGAATAAGTTGTTTTAGGAAAGTATTTCAGACTTTAAACAGTCCTGCATGTAGTATTTTGGGATAAGGAGGGTGACAGGGGCAAGCACAGCAGATGCTGATGTTGCTGTTGAAAACAACAGACTGTCCAGCCATGGCCTGCCATACCCCAATGCTCCAGCTGACAATGCCTGGTGGGCTGCCAGCTGTCACAGAGGGCTGTCACTCTCTCATCCTCTCTATCTTTACATGCTGCCTACTTAGTGACACTCACAGTGGTGAGAGACCACATGCTGACCACAGGCTATTTCTCTACTCAATGCCATATTTCCAGAGTTTTTCCACTGATTGATTATTTTCCTACTCAGTGAATTTGCATATAGCCTAGGGTTAAATATGAAGCATAGCTGGGCATATTTATTCATTTGATAAGTGTTATCAGCTCATAGTTAATGCTAGGACTCTCCTGCAGTGGGCTGCTATAAATAGCCCTTTTCATTACAGAACAGTGGAAAGATTTAGAAGCCTTTGCCCAAAGTCAGACATGTAACAGAAGAGTTCAAGGGTTTTGATAGCAACATTATTTTACCAGCTACTGCATCCAGATCTCTTACAAGCAGAGGAATGACAAATAACAAAATTTAAGCCACAGGTGTGAATATGAAAGTATATAATAACTGTGAGTTAGTGGTCAGTTTGAACACAAAACCTCAGGCTGGATCTTGGTGGTAAGGCTGCCATTCCTGCCAGCTTCCAGAAGTGGTTTCAAGATGCTGGACTCAGCTGTCCCCTTAGACAGAGTCAGAAGTCTCAAAAGATTCAGGACAAGTTTATCTGATGTTACATAGTGTGTGATCTTTATGGACCTGTGTGGATTCTACATACTGATACCAAACTAGATACAAACAGAAGACCAAAATGAACAAATGGAAATGAAAATGGTCCTCTTTCAAATATTATTGCACAGAGAAACAGGAAAGCTGTGCTGCCTACTCACTCATACAGTCATGGTTGTGGAGTTGTGCAGCTGTGCAGAAGGGCAGAATTAGATTTTGGCATTAAGAACCTGTCTTGAAAGAAAAAATTAAAATCCATACAAAATACAATTAATGATGGTAATAAAATGTTGGCAGTAAAAATTCCTTGTATTCTGTTCCTGGAATTTATAACTCAGTAAACTGCCTGACCATAAAATCTTATATGAAAGTAAGGATACCAGCTGGAAGTGAATCTGTTTTTCAGGCTCTTATTTTTCACTGAACCTTTTGACTGAACTAGAGAACTTGAGGAGTCAGTTGCAAGGAAAGCGTGCTCTGATTTAGCAAGCTCAGGTTTCTTGCTCTGACTGTGCTTCCAAGAACTTCGGCAGGTAAAATTAGCAAGAACATGATCGCTGCGAAATTATATTCTCTGGAGCTTTGTTGTCCACAGCTAAAATCTGAAGGCAGCTTTTTTGTATATGGCAGAAACCAACAGTGGCTTTAGTTGTGTATGTGAAGAACAGGGAAAAATTACCAGCTCAGGATGTCGTCTGAGGAAGAAGATCATCCAGAGACCCCCACTGGTTCCCCTTGGTCTTGGGTAAGAGACTATGCCCTAAGGTGGCATAAATAACCCTTAAAGCTTTAGAAAAAAGTAACAAGCTGTGCTGTGTGACCCTCAACAGTACTGAGTATCAGCAGCATTTTTAGCCTCCTGTTGAAGTCTGTGTTTCTTCGATGGTTAGATTGTCTCTTCTAGTTCAGCCTGTGGACTTTTTAAAAAAGAGTTGAATGCGGAAAACCTTCTTTTGCTTCTCCTGTGTATGTCAGGTTCTACAAGGAAACCTGAGTGATCCTGTACTGTCTGCTTTGCTGTTTTACTAGCTGTGTAAAGCTACACTGTTCAAAGGTAGCTTTTAGGTATAATGGAGGGAAAAGGATGTAAGGAACAGTGTTAATGTTTGCTCTGGAGGTCTGCATTTAAAAAAGAGCCAGTGAAATACAGAAATGCCTTGCTATTTTTTGTCAGTAAAACTGAAGCTGCCCTGATGAAATACAATCTGCACTAATGACCCCCTAGTAGTGGCTACATGGTCCTGTGTTTTAAGGTCTGGGCTGATGCCTAATGCTGCTGGAGAGGATGTGGGTCAGTACAGGTTTCTGTATTTCCCTCTTAAGGGACTTTTGGTAGAAATAGGAACAGATCTACTGAATTGCCTGGCAATTCACTAAGTTTCAGGAAAAGGCAGGATGGCTTATAACCAAGGCTTTCAATTACTTTTTAAAAAGCATTGAAGAGGTAAAAAACCAATTATATGCTTTGAAATTAATATTTGTAGTTTCATATATGGTTTTAATATCTTTTTATAGACACACACATATATGATTTTTCAGGGAATGTCAATATTTGAAAAGGTTTCTAAATGTGGTCAGGCATGAATTGGTGTGATATGTCCAGAACTGATAAGTCCTGCAAGGAAATATCTGAGAAATATCTGAGACTTTTTCTTTTTGAAGGTAGAATGCACAGAATAAACTGGTTTAGCTGATGATAGGAACATGGATTTAAAGTAGTCTCAAATTTGGAAGCACATGCAGGGAGGAGAAAATGTGCACTAGTTGTTCTCACTATCAGGACACAGGTTTCCTGGTATTTGTGTGTTGGTAGATGTCTATTTTTGATGGATAGGAAGATAGCTTATAGGTGTTGATTTCTAAATTAAACATAGGTGGCAACTTTCTACTTCCACTGAAAATTCCCTACATAGTGAACAGAATGGAGGCTGGGTAGGCAGAGATGGGACTGTTTAGTTCACTGATGGTTGGAACACTAAGGAACATCAAGACTACATTCAATATAAATCAAACTGAGAAGGAACAAAGAAGTCAGGATTTTATTTTTTTCTTTAAACTTCAACTGTTGGTGAACTCCTGGCTTTCACCTTCATTAAAAATTAAGATATCCTACACAACTTTTTAACTATTACATTTGTATGATGTGCACTTTAGCTTTAGTTTCCTTCTAAAAATTTCCTTCACATATAAGTCTCTAAAATTGCCAAGGAAAATCACGGATCCCACTTTTCCTTTGATCAATCTGTTTTGCAGTGAATGTGTAAGTTTCATTACAAGTTAAATGAACAGTGTTATTCAGCACATAAAGAATATCAGATTTCAGGTAGAAATAAATGTGCTAAAGATCATTTGAAACTGGTGCTATTGGCCTTTAGGAGCTGCTGACTCTGGGCTTCTGCTGAGGACATCAGAAAAGAACAACCACTTACCTCTATAGATTTACTGGAGTGGTTCTGCCTATCACTGTGTTGTAGAGTACAGAGAACTCTTGGTCCTTGGAGAGGATGACAGAATACATATATTTGAGAATATCGTAAGCTCATCACAGAGAGCTCCTCAATAAAAAGATTCCCTAGGTATGCAAATAAAAACATATTAGCCCCAGGCTTTGAAATGCAGCATGTGATTAAAAACTTACACGCTTCCAGAAGCAAAAATTTGTTTTTGTAAGCATTTGGACTTCAAACTTCCTCTGATTTATCATGATGTTGCAAGAGGACCAAACAAAGATGGTGTCATACAGACATTTGGTTTCCCTATGGTTATGAATGAGATTGTACAGTTATGTCCTTTCTAGAGTAGGAATAAATAAAAAATAACAAATAAATTAAGCATCACTGAGAGAAGGTGATACAACGTGGGGATGCTGGTCAAAACTGGGCCTGTCAAAACATTGCAGACATCAAGGAGAACTGTGCAAATTCCTGCATCAAATACAAACTTCCTATACTGCCCTAGGCAAAATTCAGGTTTTATTTGCTAGTGTTTCAAATTATTAGGTAGCTGTGCTCTAAGATCTCTGCTTGAGACCTTCGTGTTCAGAAGAATTTCTACAACTTTCATCTGTACCACAAGGAGCATTTGTGAAACTACTCCCTCAGCCACCTGCACTGGGTACCCAAATTAAACAAGCACACTTGAAAATTGTAACTTTAATTTTCTTCCTTCATATATAATTTTTAGGTTAATTTAACCTGAATCTTTTGTTGTGTTTTGAGATCCTTTGGGAGAAGCCTTCCAGAAATACAACACCTTGCCTGCAGTTGCCATCTGCTGCCAGTGCTGCTGCTGCAGTTGATGCTGCCATGGGAGAGGGACTGGTTGGCTCCTCAGGGCAGGTTTCCATCATTCTCTTCCCAGTCCCAGGCCAAACCACTGGTCATGATAAAGCACTGTCATTTCTCGGGGGCTGCAGGCACTCCTGGATTTACCAGATTCCAGTGGGGGTAGCAATTTAAGTAGCATCAATTTCTTTGGAACTCTGAGAACTGTATGTTTCTTACTGTGAGACTTTTACTGCACTAAACAGCTGTTGTGGGTAAGGCAGAAAGAGCAGTGAGGGTCAGAGGCTGCTCTCACCCCACCAAAGCTCAGAGCAGCCAGAGGCAGAGCCCATTTCCCGGGGGGCTGCAGTCCTGCAAGTTAGCAAGGACACCCACAGCTATTCTGACAGCCGGGCTGTTCCCAGCTGTCCCTGCAGATGGCAATGCTCTGGGCTCTGGCACTGCTCCACCCCGTGGACCTTTCCTGAGGAAGGATCTCTCCCATGGGGCCTGATTCCCCTTCACTTTCTGACCTGCGGCTGATCTGGGCTCTCCTTCTCTTTTATTTTGGTGGCCTTTTTGCGGCCATCTCCTGAGCAGACTCCAGACCTTTCAGGGACAGGAGCATCTTTCCCCGACTGTGACCTTACCTGCCATGCCCAGCAGGTTGGCAGCAGCAGCCAGGGCAGCAGGTGCTGCCTCATTGCAGCTCCTTGCTCCCGTTTTGGAGGGCTGACCCTTCAGAGAGTGGAGGATATATTTTTGCAAGAGTAAATAAGTCTCAAATGTATTCACTGCAGATCTGCTTTCCTCCAGCATCAAGCACGTGTGCTGCCTTCCCGCCTACTGAAAAACAAACAGTAATTGAACCTGGACCCTTCCCTGTGGTTCACTCTTTGGGGAGCTGACTGCAGGCCAAGGCCTTTTGCATTTTATTTAGGGCAGGTTGGGGAAGGTCAGCGATCATTCTGTATCTGGAGATCATGTCTCAGAGAGCCTGCCCTGTCTTAAAATAGATCTGAAAGTTCAGCTTGGTCCGCGGGGATGAAAGGCTGTGAGGGCCATCAGTGGCTGTCAGCTGCTTTGCCCCCCAGCTCCTGTCACCTCCACTGCCTTTGCACCATAACCTCAATTTGCATGATGAGTAATGCTTTAGTAACACTTATTTATCTTATGCTGCTATAAATGCAGGCAGAGTGTTAACCTCTCTGTCTCTGACTCTTCTACTCTTTGAAGCAGTCTGTGACAACTCACTCTCACCTAGAGTAAGAGTTTGCATCTTGTCAAGGCCACAGTCCAAGGACAGCTCAGCCCAAGGATGAGCTTCAGCAGCTCCAACTGAGAAGATGAACAAAACATCTAGGCTGCAAGTGTAATGCACTCTGAAAAGTGGAGCAGATAAAAAAAACCCAATCCAAACAGGCAGAAAGCACAAACACATCTCCAGAAAACAGAGCTGTCTTAAAACCTGAGGTTTTCAAAAGCAGTGATACATATTTTTTTCCTACTACCAGCTTTTCGATGTCTGCATTTCAAAATTTATCAACTGTTACCAGTCATGGCAAAGGTTAAAACTCTTTTCAATTTAAAGCCCCCTGTCTCTGGGAGGTAAGAAAAAGCTTTCTGAAAAGCAGCAGAAGTCTGACACTTCCACTGCATCTTCCCAAAGAGCTTCTGTTCCAAATAAACAAGCAGATAAGGGCTGGGCTGTCATCAACTGAGCATTTCCTCCTGACATCACCCAGGGAGCCATGAGGCCATGGGTACCATAACAGGGTGTGCACAAAAAGGGACCACTGTTTTGGCAGCTCAGAATGTGTCTCCTCTCTTTATAATGCACACAAGCTGGGGAGATAATTGAAAAGCCTGCATGGCAAAATGGTTCAGGAAATGCAGAACTGTCTTCTACTTTGGTTGAAATTACATATTTGGGGTGGGGAGTGTGTTAAGGAAATGGGACCAAGTGATCTTGGGGATCTCATTACTTTTACAGACCTAGAAATAATTTAGAAATTGCAAATGGAGCTGCATATGGTAAGGGCTAGACACAGACATAGGGGTGAGCATGGGAGCAGAAAGCAAAGCTGTGCTTGTCTGTGGAGTAAAGGAGCAATGAGAAGAGAAGGGCATGCTTTACTCAGAGCCTTGTGCATAGCCATCCTCTCAGGGTGCATTGCCTCACGATGCCCTACACTTCCAGTTCAGATGCACTGTGTATTAGAACTGAGGTAAATGCCACCTGGGATTGCACTTCCTGAAATGAGGAATGGAAGTGACCCCCAGACCATACTTAGAATCAATTTTCTCTATTTTTGTAGCAGTAGCCACACTCATAGGAAAATCAGCCACTAATTTTTTGAGAATTTACCAGTATAATATCATATATTTTAATGCAGAGAGAAAAAGAAGTTCCTGAAACTGTTTCCCCTTTAATCTATAATCTGTTTGGTTCCAAATGAAGCTGGTAGTTTCTTCCATACCTTCAGCCCCAACTCTGAGTTCTTTACACCTGTGCTGCTGCCTGCCAGTGCTGTGCTGGGATGGTTTCCCTGCAAAGCTAACAGCAAAGGAGAGCCTTCATTCAGCTTTGCAGAGCCTCTTTGTGTTCTGTCCTGTAGGGATGAATTTTGTGGGCTTCAGTGGGAGTTTTGTTCAGGTTCAACTTCCCGTGACCCTGCCATGGTGCACTGGGGCAGGAGGCAAAAGCCTCCTTATCCCTCAGTAGTTCCATTTAGAAGTTTAAGCTCTTTAAATCTTCAACAGGTACCAAGCTTTGATTTTTATCTTTACAGTCCCTCAGGATGTTCATCATCAAAACCACAGACCACAGCACAAAAAGGCAACCATTTACTCAAACACAGCAGATTCTGTATTACAGGCACTGTTACCAGGCAATAGAGAAGTGCCCGTTCACAACAAATTCTTCATCCTCCATTCAGAAAAACCAGGAGGAAAATACTTGATGGAGGCATTTACGTGTTTTCCTTTTTTTTTTTGCCCTCTTTTCCTTTTTTCCCTTCTGTCCTCTGAATTTCACAAAAGCCTTGGTCTGATCTTGTAGTAAAGCTTGTTTTGTGGCTTTGCAGAGAAATGCTCTGCTATAATGGATGAACAAACTGTACTTTGCCCAACAGAAATTGGGAACAAGGAATTGCATGGCTGCTCCCAAGCAGGGGAGGCAAGGAAGCAGCCCTCTTTCATGAAGGCCTAAGTCAACAAGGAAAAAAACTGCAAAAGGACAGACTGAACACTGACAGCTGGTCTACAAAAATCTTTTTTTTTATTCAGGCTCACTCTCCCTCTGAAGTGAACTGTATCAATCATCTAAGAAAGACTGCTGATAGGAGTCATTTTGCAGGATTAGTCTAGAAATGAATCCAGTACAAAGAGAATAGTTACTTTTCTTTTCTCTTTCTATACTCCTTCAGTGGTAGATCCAGGAACTTGGAGCCTTTTAACCAAGTGGCAGATATCTGATCCATGCATCAGGTGAATAGTTTTAGTATATTCTTCTTTTAAATGCAGAGCTAGAAATGTGTCTGCACAGCAACACAGACAGAAAATAAGGTCTTTTTCATTCTAACCCAATCTATAGTTGTTGTTTCAATTAATTGATTCATTAACTTTATGTGTTCCAGGCCAAAACAGTCACACTGCAAAACTCTGTAATAAGGGGAAAAAAATAGTAAGAATAGCTGTTTCATAAAGTTATTTGCTAGAATATCTTCAAGCCCTTCTGGGCTACAAAATATCCTAAAATGAAATAAGTATTTTCCAATGAATTTTCATGAACAAGTGGCAAGCCTCAGTTCTGTTTCCTCCTGCTTTTGCAGAAGTTGTATTGCTGCCAAAAGGTTTTTAAAGTGAGGGATTTTTAAATCAAAAGTGCCCTCCAGTGGTCCCACATATTATTTTTTGGCTGACACCTGATATTTATCTTCCCCTTCTTAGAAATGAGGCCATGTGATATTTAACAGCTTGTAGCAAGTCAAACCAATTAAATTGAATGTACCCTTTAAAAAATAGGTCAGTTAATCCGGATGTATCCTTATATTGAGATATTTTGTATCTACTAACCAGTTTGAAACCTTTTAATTTATTCACTTTTAATTTTTTTCATCTCAGAAATGTTTTTTCCTGCATTGTGCTTGGGTATAAAGCACCATTCTCTATGCTTACCCTCTGCACGTGGTACAGCTTTGACTCTAACACCATCCCTATTGCAATCTGCTACAGGATGGAGGTGACCTTTTAAAAGCAAACAATATATCATCAGACAACCCAAGGGTAATTTTTACTTACACAAGCAATTAGGAATTCTGCATAGCTTTGCTAATAAAATCATTAATTTTCCTTTAAAATCTGGAAGTTATGATGGATTACTCTTTTTCTAAATATTTTAGGATCCCATGGACTCATTATTTCTTGGATATTTTAAGGCAGAGAAGGATCAGGGAGAGAAAAAAATCGAGGCTTTGTGGGATTTCCATCTCAGTAAATATCTCTGAGAAATCTCTACAGTTCAAGGATTTTCTTTCATTATAAATTTCTGAGCTCCTCCACTCTGCCAGTTTTGCTTAGAGGTTTTCATGAGTCAAAGGCATCTGTGGGGCAGCATTCCTTCAGAGAGATACTTTGGAAATTCAGTGGAAATATACTCTTTAATAATTAAATAATTTGCAATAAATATGTTATTTGAAAATTCTTTTGCAAAACAAAAGTTTCCTTAATCTGTTTTAGTCTTACTAAAAAGCAAACAAACAAACAAACCAAAAAACCAGATTAAACCTGAAGGAGAGTTTTCCAATAGGTATTTAAATGTCTTTATTTCCTTAGCTAAATTGGATTCACTGTGTGAGTTCTGGGGCTTTTGTAAGGTCAGTGGAAATGCAACAGTCATTGCAAGTGAGCTAGCTTAAAGTAATTACAGATATGACTTTTGATAAGAAAAGTTTTGGTGCTCCTAAATTCCTTCTCCTGGACATTTAATGTTGTGTGTGCAATAGAGGCCAAAACTTGAACATAAATAAAGAAAGCCTTGACTCTCAGCAAATACTGAGAAATGGGCTGTGGCTCTTGCTCTGGCCAGTGCAGTGCTGGCCTCAGACAGGATGACAAAGCTATTTTCCCTCACACTGCTGGATGAGTTTCAATAACCCTCTGCAACTTTCTCAGCTGCTCCATTTGTTGAAAGGGGATTATGTTAATAACACCTTTTGCAATATATTGTGACATTTATTGGGCTGTGCTGTGTGAGCAGGGTAATGCAGTTAATAAACAGTACTGACACAATAATACTTTTTTTCCCCTTTTATGTGAAAAGTAACACTAAGTGAACAGAGTTTAAATGAAAAATGTTAGCCCTATTTTTCATCAAATTCCTCTCCTGCTTCCCTCCAGCAGCTGTATTAGACATGTAAAGGACAAGCCTATGAAGATGGGCACAGACCATTTTTGCAGCAACACCTGTGGATATAACCCATGCTAGAAAGTGTATGTTCTCCCTAAAATTAATACATTTTCTCTATTTTTTCCCCCTAGGATAGCAGGTTGAGGATAGTCAGGCCCTAATGGTATGACTGAGAACAAGTAATTTCCTTTAACTCTTATTTATTTGACGAATTCACTAATTTTATATTCTTCCCCCTGTGGTAAGTGATGCACAAATCTCAATAGATCAGGAAATAGTTCAGAAAAGAGATCTCTGCCAGGACCTGTGAAACAAAAAGAAGATGGATGGTAGAAGGAATGGCATTTTATCTTGGCGTAACTCTGTGACAGACAAAAAGGTGCTTTATTAATAGTGGTTTGGCAGACATACTATACCAACACTTCATGACTACAAGAAGAAGACCAAAGCAGGTGTCTAATTTCCTGCAGGCAGCCTGTGCCTGAGGCTGGGCAGGTTTTTGCAGCAGGAGAGGCACTGGTCAAGTTTACTCAGTTTTCCTGGCAGCTCTGGGCAGCTGGGTAGGAGATGGAAGTCTCTGCAATGGATGTGGAACTATGAAAATGTTCTGGACTGAGAATTAACCCAATCCTTACTGCAGGATCCAGATACTTGGCTTTTGCTTGGGCTGGGCACTTTTCTTGTAGCTTGTAAGCAGGAAAGGGCAAGTCAGCAGGGCAGCCTTTGGGGCTGGATCCAGGTTTGGCAGCAAGGCTGGCAACAGATGGGGGTTAATGGCGAGAGTGAAGCAGGGTTGGGGGGTGAGGGATGACAGATCCAGGGGCGTGGAGCCACCAGCTGATGGGGAAAAGGTTTCCCTTCCACACAGCACCCATGTAAGCTGTAGGCAGGAGCTGGACTGCTTCCAGCCCAGCAATGCTTTTCCTTAGCTTTGGGCAGGAGCTGGAAGGAGCCTTTGCCCCGCACTGAGGAGGGCTGCCAAAGTCCAGAGGCACCAGTGTCTAGCCCTTCCTCACATGGCTTCTGGGGAAGAAACCTCAACCTCAGCCACTCCAGGGATTCCCATAGGTTCCCTGGGTCTCCCACCTCCCGTTTTCCTGTGGATTCATTTGATCTCCATCCTCAGTGGAGGAAAAAAAGGAACAAAATAGGATGCAGGTTTGTTGCTTCATTTCAGTGGAAAGAGAGGTTTTGTTTGAATCCACTGAAGGATTTATTTCTACAGTCCAAAGGCAACAATCCTGTTGGAATAAGTCAGTCTTTGAAATTGTCTCTATCTGTCCACTTCCTATAGAGGGAAGAGTGAGCTCACTTAGGCTTCCTCTAAAATTTGGGAAGATGCTACTCACTAGGAATCTGCACATTTACACATGGGAGAGGCAGTTCCTCACTTTAACTGGCTTGTCTCAGTTCACAGCTATTGAACTGTGGTCTTATTTGCTTGGCAATGCCAGTAGTTTATTTTCTGCTTTGTAAATCCTCAGACAAGCATTCCTGAAACCAGGCTGGAGCAGACGTACCTCCTGACTACTTGCTGGCCTTGTGGTAGCTGTGCAGCATGTTCCTGGCCCTCCCATACATGTCAAACAAATCCTACAGCTCATCCTACACTGCCTACATTAATGGTGACTTGCTCCTTATTATGTTAATAAAGTTGGTGGCAAGTAGCAGAGAGTGAATGACTGCACAGACTTTTGAATGCTAAGATTTGGGAAAACTTTACTTAAATTAAGGAGGATTTCACAAAAGAGGCATCCTGTCAAAACGTTTTTATTTTGTCCCAGTACAGAGTTTGACAAAGTGAGCCACAATTAAAGCTTCAAAGCACTGCTGAAGGCCAACAAACAGCAGTACAGAATGTGAGTCATAGTGCATCTTCTTTTTCTTTATAAACCCTGGGATAATTTGATACTTTCTTTATAAACTCTGGGATAATTTAATGCTGCAACAAAGGAAGCTCTTTTGACTACTAAACTGATTTTCAGTGTGTATGTGCATTTGTTTTCACTTTTCCATTGACTGTGGGAGCTTTGCTGAAGAGAAGTTGACTTTGATGAAAGCAGTATGCTCTAGGTGAGATACAAAGGCAGACCTATCCTGTGGGGAAAAAGGATGGAAAATTTAACTGGAAAAAAATAGCAGGCAGTTATGAAAATGATCTATCCTAGACAGCTCAGAGGTACATTTAGAGAAAAAAGGTTGTATTTAAAGGCTCTATACCATGCCATGCTAAGGAAGCTTCAATGGATCATGGTGTAGCAGTGCAACACTCTCTGTTGATTAGAAAGGGAATCCAGGCATAACCATCTTTGTTATGAGTATTTAAGGTAAAAGAGGCAGCCCCAGGGTCTAATCCCAGCTATAAAAGTGGCCTTGAATTGAAGGGGAACTATTTGCTCTCCTTAAAGTCAGACAGGCTGGGCTGAATATAGAAGGATTCTTGCATTAAATATCTTTGGATTGGGTACCATGGAGACTCCAAATCCAGTGCTATCTCACTAACACAAGCACTAACAATCCAGCCCAGAGAAAAGATATCTTTCTACTCAACTGATGCCACATAATGAAGACTGTGGCCTGGGTGAAAAAGGCTCTGAAAAGGTAAAGTCTTGTGTTGGTACCTCAAGCAAAATAAGAACAGCTGGACCTACGTGCTTGCCCTCCGCAGGAATCTCTTCACATAGGAATAATTACATTAAAGGCACTGGATAATGAAGTGAAAACAAGGAAATATGCAGGAGCCTGCTACAATGAATGGATTATTTCTTGCCACCATCTTTCTTTTTGCTGACTACTTAATCTGTGAAGTTGATTTGAAAATGAATCCTGCCAGTCTGGAGTATGAGGAGGTGTTAATTTCTCACAGAACAGCTAACAATCCTTCATCCATTGAAGTCAGGAGTATCTTTAAAGTCCAAAGCAGTCAATAAAAGATTATTCAAAAAATGGAGCTTTGAATGTTCCCTTGATTTAACTTCTGGGAAAATCATTCCTGTGTAGGTAATAGAAAGAGCACTTGGGATCCTCCACTGACACAGATTCTGATGGTCTTAGCTGTGTTGCTGGATGTTGTGGGAGGTTTGTGGTGGAGGTCCTGTAACCTATCTCTCCATATTGTTCTTAAGCAATGAATGCAAAAAACACAGTCCCAAAGCATTCCTGAGGGCAGCTGGTTGTGTTCTATCAATCCAGCACTGCTTCACCACCAGTCGAGCTGCAGTGGCATCTTCAGGACTGTAAAATAAACACTTGGGGATGCTCTATTCTTGAGTCAGTCAGCCCTTTGTGGGGCACTCACTGATGACAAACTTCATTCTCTACAGCCAGGGATCTGTAAACCTTCACCCATAGCACTGCCCTGCCTGGAGAACAACTATATGATATGTAACAAAGAGACTGATGGCTGCCAGGCCACTGAGCCTTGTTTAGGCAAAATACTGAAGAAAGTAGGAGGAGAGGCAGAGAACTTCTTTAAGTGTGACATTGTGACATGGTGAAAGAATTTCCAAGCCAATGCAGTTATTTTAGTATTAATTAAAGGCCAGCTAAGCCCAAGGGATTATTAGCATTTAAAAAAATATTTCTAAATACTTTTAAAGCTTTCTGTGTGAACAAGTACTAAATGTGCACTACAGAAAAAATATGTTCCTGGCCCACTGCATTCTGAGATGCTTCTTTCCAAGAATTTGATTCAAAGACTTCCTCTTGTTCTGTACATGCTGTTTTTCTTCTTGTCAGCAATGTTGCAGCATATATTGATTGGATTTTGACTGCCTTCTTCCTAGAAACAGTCCTGAACAATGTGTAGCATTAGCGAGAAAAACAAATCACTTGCAATGAAGAGGCATGCTCCTCTTGTCCTTATTTTCTGCCCTTCTGGACAAGAGCCAGTAGGGAGCTGCTTCCAAAGTCTATTTATGAACATGTGTTTACTTTTGCATAAGTCTTTACTACATGTGAGCCCTGTGTACTGACCCAATGAAGTCAGAAACTTTGTGAAAATTGAGAAATTTACTTTCATAACAGTAGGCTGAGTTGGTAATGTTTTTCTATTTAATATTAAAAAAACAGAAGCAGAGTGATGTTAGCTGGATTGTGCAGCAGAGCACAGACAACCTGCAATAGTGCCAGCCACAATGGGAGTTTCCAAACTTCCTGACCTGCCCCTCACATGTATGATTGTTTTTCCTCTTCTGTTGTTCCACTCCAGAAATCTGATCTTGGGGCACAAGGTCTCTTCATATTACAAACATACCTATATTCCACAAAATGACATAAACTTACTCCTTAAAAAGCTTTGACTAGCAAACCCCTAAAAAAACACCTATAAAACTTTACACAATACCATTTTTTTCTGCTATGAGGAATGTGCATGTGAGGCTTTAAGATCTGAATGCTTGAAGGGTTTCAAAGAACAGGAAACCTACCTGGGTTTTTCTTTTGTTTTGATTTTTTTTTTGTTTGTTTGGTTTTTTTTTGTTTTGTTTTGATTTGTTTTGTTTTGTTTTCTCCTAGATGGACAAAGTGGAAAAAAAAAAGTATATTTTAATTCACTAACACTTTAATGGAGGCTTGTTTTAACTCTATCAAGCCTGTCATGAAGCCATACATTAGAATCTGTTGTGCCTATCACTGTTGGTACTCTTGATGACTCTGGACAGTGACTTATGTGCAAGTACTTACATTGCAGGATGGACTTGATAATCAGGACTGACTTGATAGAATTTCCCTCTGTGGCAAAATTTAACATTCTTTGAATAAACTGCATTCTGATGGGAGGCTTACCACAAATCAATGGACAGGGGAATGGGAAGAATCACTGGCAGCCTAAAATAGCGATGATACCCATAGGGAAGACTTCTGAGTAAGTCTACAAGCAAACAAAGTAAAGAAACAGAGAGAATAAAAAGCTCAGCTAGGTTTTAGAGGTCAGTCCCAGATGTGGCCATTACCTCCCACTTGTCATGACCTTTATGCCTCTACAGAGGCAGCTGCAGTAGGCAAATGGACAAAGGGTTCAATTCATAACATGAAAGGCTTGTGCAGCTTTTCACTGTACAGCACCCAGTTTTGTGCCATCATCTTCCTAACCCCATCCCCAATCCTGAAATTCATGCCTAAATTTGCACAGAAAACAAATGGGATCAGAGAAATGCTCCTTTTGGAAGGGTAAATGCTCCCCACAAGCTTCTATAAGGTGTTTGTAGAAGTTATTTTTATGTGACCCATGGCAAAGTTTGCTAGCAAGTGAAAAGCCATTGTGTGCCCAGTATTATTTGAAGAGCAGGCCTGCAGCACAGCAGCAGTAGCAGCTTTGCTCTGGGTACTGCTGGCTGCTGGGGAGCCTGGGGATCCAGCGTGTGGCACAAACCCAGTTTCTCAAGTCTTCAAGCAAGCCTGCTGCCAGTTCAGCTCTGCTGCTGTACCTGTTTGACCAGAATCCCTCTGAATTAAGCCAAGAAGTTCTTGATAGTTCCTTCCTTTTTTCTCTTCTGAGAGACTTCCGTTTACATGACTGAGCACGTATCTTGTGTCTCAGACTGAACATCAGTGGGGCAGATCAGTTTTGTTTGCTCTGTATCATGAAAACCCAAAGTCTACAGATTCTTCATGGTTGCAGGTCCTACATTCTGCCAGATCTAGCTCTGAACTCCTTTACCTTGTACTTGACAATGAGGGTTTGGATGACCCAAAGCCTCACCAAGGCTAAGCCGATCGTGCAAGGCCATGGGCAGCAGCCGTGCAGCTCCACTACCCACCACCTTTCTGCCCCTGGCTGTGAGGAGGAGCAGCCATTTTCACCCTTCTCCAGTGAAGAGCATGTATTGCCCTCTCCCGTGGTCTGGGGAAAGCTGTGGGTGGCAGCTGCCATGTCCAGGGCTGATGGAGAAGTTGCTCAGGGAGGCCTCTCAGTCTGGAAAGGCTGATGCCATGAGGAAGGGTGGGGTGAACATCAGGTGATGTGGATACATCACCTCATGAAACACCTTTTGGTAGCCTGGGGTGGTTCCTAAGAGAAACATTTCCAGGTGCAGTGTTAACTGCAGCCACTAAAACATCCGATAAAAGCAAGTGCCCGTGTGGTGGTGGGGCCACCACCTCTGCCAATGGTGGGCAGCCAAACGCGCTCCGCCCTGCTGAACGGTCTGCGGGAGATGACAAAACAGCCTTTATCAGCATGTGTTGCAAGATGTTAGATAAACAGCTGGTAATTCTCTCTGTGGGTGACTAGGGTGAGGTTAAGAAAAGGGAGGAGCTCAGCAGGAAGAATCCAGACCTGGCATGAGGCTCTTTCAGGGTGTATTTCAAAGAGCAGAGTCCCCTGTGTTAACCCAGTGCTGGGATGTACTCAGTGAGGTTTCTGGCTAAGTGAGCAGCTTCATCGTGTCTTACCTTCAGTCCTTAATTTTATCTTTACTCTCCAAACTCACTTCAAAGTGTGGTTAGCAAACCACCATGCCTGAGCCCTGCTGCAGTTTCCAGTAGCTCCAGAACAGAAATCCTATGGATATTCTCTTTTTTTTTTTTCCTAATTTATAGGCTGGCTTATTGCAAAGTATTCAATTTACATCTGGATTTCAAAATCATTTAGGAGCTTGATGCAGTACACTGGGAGATGAACTCATTGAGAACAACCCTGCAGAGAAGGACTTGGGGGTTCTGGTGGATGAAGGGCTGGACAGGAACTGGCAATATGCACCCTCCATCCAGAAAACCAAATACATCCTGGGCTCCATAAAAAGAAGCTTTGGTGAGACCCTGCCTGCAGTGCTGTATCCAGCACTGGGGCCCTCAGTGCAGGAAAGACATGGATCTGTAGCAAGTCTAGAGGAGAGACACAAAAATGCTGGAACAGCTCTCCTACAGAAACAGGCTGAGAGAGTTGAGATTGTTCAGCCTGGAGAAGAGTAGGTTCTGAGGCGACCTTAGATTTGCCTTCCAGTACTTGAAAGGGACTATAAAAAAAGTGAGAGAACAACTTTTTACATGAGCAGGCAGTAATCAGATAAGGGGGAACAGTTTTAAACTAAAAGTGGAGAGATTTATATTCTATTTTAGGAAAAAAAGAATGTACAGTGAGGAGTGAGGCACTGGCACAGGTTCTCAGAGAAGTTGTGGATGTTCTATCATTGGAAGTGTACAAGCCAGGTTGGATGGGAATTTGAGTAACTTGGTGTAGTGTGTGGCATCCCTTTCCGTGGTGGTGGGGGGTTAAGAACTAGATGGCCTTTAAGGTCCCTTCCAACCCAAGCCATTCTATGATTACAATGCAGGTATTCATGTTTTCAGCAAGGAAGGGGCAGGTAGAACACTGCTCATGCTGTAAGAGCTGTCCTGGCACCCATGCTGTCTCCAGAGAAATAGAGGCTGTGAGAGCTGGGCAAGTAAGAAGACTCCAAGCTGCTGTGATCTTCTCACACTACACCTGTTCCTCTGTCTCTGTGTGGTGCCTTGGGACCCTGGAACTACCAGAGTCCTTGAGCATAATGGCTCCTTTGACTTGGAAGCACCAACATGGGCCAGGTTTGAGTGAGGTGATAAAACAGAACTGGTTTCTTCTTGTACTTCCTCTGCTTCATATGATAAAACTTGACTCTGGCTTCCATGTTGCAAAGAACTTAGACTGTTCTGTGGTCATCTCCATGGGCAGCAGCTCTCACGTTGCCTCCTACAGACCAGTGGCTTTATTTTGGTAGCCTTCTTATAGAAGATAAATACAGATAAGAAGTGTTAGAATATCAAGAGTTTAACTAGGAACTCACTACTGCAGTTTCTGACAGAACTCTTGGTAGTTACATTTCTTTCCACATTACTTACTGATGTCTCAAGTTTTGTCTGACTCTAGTTACAATCTCTCCAGGAAAATTGAAGTTGTCAGTCAAACCTGACTTACTTGAGAAGCGAGGAAATGGTTTTCTTACTTTAGGTCACTTAGAAAGGCAATATGGTCATATGGCAATTGGATTGTCATCTTATCTTGAAAAAAGATGGCCCTCCTTCCTCTTTGTTGCTTAAAATGACTGTGTAGTGGAGATAGCATCTCCTCACAAAAGGTACCTTTTCTGGTGCTCTGTGAAAGAGCAGACCAGCTGCTTTGTACTAGGCACCCACACTACAGGGAAAATATAACTCACTCTGGGCATCAGATGCTCCTCAAGGGAAGTAATAGGATGTTTCTATTTAGTGTTTGCAGAAATGAAGTACTCAGTGTGTACTTAACTACATTTAGGGGCATGATTACTGTAGGAACCTGATTTAAATTACTTGAGTAATTCACAAGTGAATAATTTTGTTTACAACACCTCTTGCATCAGTGTGATGAGCTAAACACCAGTCAGGTGATATTGTGAGACTGAGTCAGAAGTTTGAGACAGAAGAGTTGCTTAGGTCACCCTGCCCATCCCTTGGCTACTCTGCCATGCTTCCCTATAACTTGTTTCTGCACTATTTCCTTAAATTCAAAGCATTTCATGTATCAGGGTTTTTGTCACCAGTTTCTGAATTTTGTCCCACTGTGAGATTTCACTGTTAGGAAAGAGCTCCTGAAAATGGACTCTCATTCTGCCATTTCACTTTATCACAGACTGATAGTATACAAGGCTGGAAGAGACTCAGAGACTATCTGGTCCATCTCTATGCCTAGAGGCAAATTCAACTGTAATTAAAACATTTCTGTCAAATGCATGATCAGCCTGCTCTGAAAGATCTGAGTCTCTTCCGGCAAGCCATACCAGAGCTTGGGTGCTCCTAGCACTACAAAGTTTTCCTAATGACTAAATATTTCCTGTTTCATTTAATGCTCGCTGCATTTCCATATCTCTCCCAAGGGGGCATGGATTACAGTTACTACCTTTTCATTTTTTCTTGCAATATTTTTATATAAGATATATTTTTCCTTCTAAGTGAGAGTATGAAATACAGACTAATCTGTTCTTCTGCAGATATCAGGCTATATCTGTTATCTCTGAGTCTTCTGTTTTTCTTCACCCTCTATCAGCTATAAGAGGTATCTTAATTCCTAAACATTCCATGTTTAGTTGGGAAAAGTACAGTTTGGCTTAATGCTAACAGACTGGGCAATGTAGGGTCATAAAGACTCTCTTTAGGGGTTAAAGGGTAAAGTTTGCTTTGCACCGCCAATTTCAGTTTTCTTATAGATATTATTGAATTTTCCCTGACAGTTTAGGAGTATATTATTTATTTCAGACATCAGGAGAACCGTGCCATAAGGCTTGTGATATGCCCACACTCCTGGAAGGAAAAAAGCTCAGGCAGCTCGAGAGGAGATCTGGATCTCTTGGCTACACTGGTAGTAGTAAACCAAACAATGACAGTGACCATTCTCTGCCTTTGGTGCTACCTGGTGTGATCCACTCACCTGCTGCTATTAAGCCCCACCAGCACTTGAAAGCAGTTGGCCTCCTTGGGAGGCCTGTTGGAAATGCTCTGTGCTCATTCCCAGGCTGGGAGCTGCCAGCTGGCTGTGGCAGCACCCATGCCAAGTGCTGTTTTTCCAGCATCAGGGCACAGGCCAGAGTGTCCCAGTGCCTCCGCCTGTGCCTTGACTCTGATTGTCTTGTACAGGAATAGCACTTGTGTCCTATTTCACTAGCTTAAGTGCAAGGTCATCTTTTCCCCACATTAGCTTGTTCTCTAAGGTCAGCAGGGCACCTGCTGAGGCTGGCACAGCTGAAGGAAAGATTTAATGCATTGTGTCTGCTTTAAAATAATTTTTGCTCATGTCTGTTTGCATTTCCAAGCCTACTAAATAGGAAAGGCAGACAGTTGATTTACCACAGTCACTCAAAAAATGGACAAAATATAATTCATTAAATACTAAATTTTTCCATTAATTGCAGGTCTGAATGAAAGCTCCTTAGGGTTGTTTTCCCAATGTGAGCAGGAACAGAGATTAGACAACTCAAAAGATCAAATATTTAACTGCAACATTAACTGTACTTCCAAAACGTTGGCAGGAATCCTGGAGAGTCGCGTGGTTGTTGGACCAGTACACAAAGAATGTTTTACAGGGCTGTCTCTGATCACTGTTTTTTGAGGAACTGAATGCACAGGCAGCAGCACTTCTGTAAAACTACCAACTCTGTTGCAACACACTGTTGACTTTTCTCCTAATGAAACGCAACATTTTCCTGTGGCAGTTCCTATTATGATGTTTTTAGATTTCTTTTTTGCATCATGGAATTTTGATTGTTTTTAAGAAAGAAAGAGAAAGAATGTGTGCTTGCAGCCCTGAAAGCCAACTGTGTCCTAGGCTGCATCAAAAGCAGGGTGGGCAGCAGGGCGAGGGAGGGGATTCTGCCCCTCTTCTGTGCTCTCATGAGACCTCACCTGGAGTGCTGCATCCAGCCCTGGGGCCTTCAGCACAGGAAAGATGGGGAAATGTTGGAGCAAGTGCAGAGGAAGCCACAAAGGTGATCAGAGGGCTGAAGTACCTGTCCTCTGCAGACAGGCTGAGAGAATTGGGGTTGTTAAGCTTGGAGAAAAGAAGGCTCTGGAGAGACCTTATGGCGCCTTCCAGTACCAAAAGGGGTAAGAAGAGAGCTGAAGAGGAACTTTTTACAAGGTCTTGTAGGACAAGGGTGAACATCTTTAAACAGAAAGAAGGTAGGCTTAGATTAGATACTAGGAAGAAATTCTTTATTGTGAGGGTGGTGAGGCACTGGAACAGATTGCCCACAGAAGTTGCAAGTGCTCCATCCCTGGAAGTGTTCAAGGCCAGCCTGGGTGGGGCTTTGATCACATTGGTCTCATTAAAGGTGTCCCTGCCCATGGC